>LR738712.1:653189838-653203761 GCA_902687465.1 Secale cereale
GGCTGCCCCCTTTTGCCTATATACTCTCCGTTATCCGAAAACCCTAAAAACGAGAGTTTTTACGGAGTTCCGCCGCCGCTCCGTGGCGGAAACCTACAGAGAAGAAAAAGCCATCTCCGGCGGGCAGATTCCGCCGGGGAGATCACCTCCCGGAAGGGGAGATCATCGCCATCGTCATCACCATCGTCACGGGCATCATCGATATCATCATCAACATCATCCCCAACATCAGCACCATCTCCATCTTCATCCAAATCTCATCTCACAATTGCAACTTGTGTTGTAACTCGTACTACCTATCCTCTCTACTCCATCGGTGTTGATTACTACTTTGTGGTGAATGCTATTGAGTTTTGTTGGAGAAATATTATTATGTCCAGATTGTTTATCACCCATTTATCTCCACTGATCATGATCTCTTTTATGTCTTGTGAGTAGTTACCTTAGTTCTTGAGGACATGGGGAAGGTCTTGTTGTTAGTAGTCATATGCTGTTGAAGTAATATGTGTTGTTTGATACTTAAGTTGTGTTGTCATTCTACTAGTGGTGTTGTGTGAGTCGAACACTCAACACTTCGCCTTATTAAGGACCTAGGGGAATACATTGTGTACAAGAATGCTTACGGTGGGTTGCCGGAGTGACAGAAACCTGAACCCCAGTTCGCACGCTTTTGCACAAGGGATCAATGGATAATCGGTCGTACTGCTATGGTTAGGCTTTTTGCCTTAAATTCTATCTTGTATTTGCGGATGCTTGCAAGGTGTTTAATCATAAGAGTGCACTCATCTTAGTCTAGAGAGTGTACTAGCATAGATCCACCCACTCAACACTTATCAACACATAACATAGTATCGATACGGAATATGGCGAAAGCACATGACTACCTCTCCCGTGTGTCCTCAGGAATGCTTTAGCCTTTATAAGTTCAGTTGCTAGGCCTCTCCTTTGCTCAGAAAGGATTGGGCCACTTGTCACTCTCAGTACCTTTTATTTTGCTTGCTTTTACTT
The DNA here is from genome assembly GCA_902687465.1 of Secale cereale. NCBI lineage: Eukaryota > Viridiplantae > Streptophyta > Magnoliopsida > Poales > Poaceae > Secale > Secale cereale. Next base: position 653,190,847 of record LR738712.1, read on the forward strand.
TCCTATCGCTTATATCAAGAAAACCCCTAAAAAGTTATCTTTCAGTGCTTGCAGTAATTTCTTGCTCAGAATCGATTATCAATACCTTCTGATCCTCGTTGGGTTCGACACTCTTACTTATCGAAAACGCTGCAATAGATCCCTTACGGTTGTGGGTCATCAAGTACCGTTTTCTGGCGCCGTTGCCGGGGAGCGTAGCGCTATTGGTAAAGTGAAACTGGTATGGAAGTTTTTATAATTCTGTTTTTATTTTTGCTATTGCTGCTCTTTGTCCTTATGGACAACCCTGTTATTAGATCGTTGCTTGCGGGAAGACGCCCCACACCTGTGGTGGTTGCTCCTCCCCCTACTGAAATTGTGCCCTATAAAATACCAGTTGGTATTATCAATTATGTTTTGGCTAATCGTTATGCAGGAGACAGACATCCCGGTGAACACTTGCTATATCTGTCACAACTATGTTCATTATTTAAGCTTGCAGGTGTATCGAGGGAGTTTGTCATGAGGAAATTGTTTGCCGTATAACTTATAGATAAAGCTTCAGATTGGTATAGGCTTCTCGATAACTCACACTTGCTTGACTGGCAGGAGCTTATGTCTCTCTTTTATACTAAGTTTTATCCTCTTCATGAAATTCATCGAGACATGAACTATATCTATAACTTAAGGTCTCGTGATGGAGAAAGCATTGCTCAAGCTTGGGGGAGATTGAAGTCCCTAATGCTCAAATGCCCTATTCATAAGCTTCCCAAGGAAATTATACTTACAAATTTTTATGCCAGACTTTCTCGTCAGGATAAGGAAATGCTGGATGCCTCCTCTAGTGGGGTATTTCAGACGAAGAGTGTTGAAGAAAGGTGGGATCTCATTGAAAGGATCCAGAGGAATACCGAAGATTGGGAAATCGATAAAGGTATTGAACCCGCTATAAATTATGAACATGATGATATTGAGAGCTATGTGAAAACTGATTACTTCAATACTTTTTGCTCTAAGATTGGTCTTGATTCCCATCTAATGATTAATTTCTGTAAGAATTTTGCCTCTCACGTTGATTCTTTTAAAAAGAAGAGAGACCAGCATCATGAACCTTTTAAAGAGCTACCCGTTGATATTCATGTTGCTGACCCTATTTTGCCTGCAGTTATATATGAAAAGCCTCCTTTTCCCCCAAGGATAAGGGAGCACTCTCTTGTGACAGGCGTAATAAATAAAAGTGAGAGAAGAAGTGATGAGCCTGAGGACCAGATCAGGGTCGATCCTCAAGTTGCATTGATTAAAGACCTTGTTACTAATGATGTTTTGGATTCCAATATAAATTTTTGTGCTGTTTCCACTAACCTTGTCACAGCCAAGAATAAAGGCCCAATTTCAGGTACTCAGTGGTATTTGTTAAAATAGGAGATCACAATTATTATGGGCTATGCGATTTGGGATCGAGTGCAAGTGCTATCCCCTATTCACTTTATGAAGAGATCATCGGTGAGATTTCCCCTTGTGAACTTGAAGAAGTTGATGTTACCATTCATCTTGCAAACAGAACAACTATCTCTCCTATCAGAATTGTGAGGGGCGTTGAAGTCCTATGTGGAAAGGTAAAATACCCTACCGACTTTCTGGTACTTGGTTCAGAGAGGGACAATTTTTGTCCTATTATTTTTGGTAGACCTTTTCTTAGAACTTGTGGAGCTATAATAGATTGCAAGAAAGGTAAAGTTTCTGTTGAATTCAATGGTGAGCCATATGAATTTAATTTTTCTAAGTTCTCTAAGCAGCCTCGTGGTACCGATCTACCTAGTGATGATAAAATTATTGAAAGTATTGCCTCTATTGCTATTCCCCCTAATGATCCTTTGCAACAATATATGGAGGACCACGATAATGATTTGCATATGCAGGAAAGAAATGAACTAGATGAAATATTCTTGAGGCAACCTGCTATCCTGAAGCACAACCTTCCGGTTGAACCTTTGGGAATTTTATCAAAACCAAAAGAAGACCCGGTGTTCGATTTTAAACCTCTTCCCGATACGCTCAAGTATGCTTATTTAGATTGAAAGAAAGTATATCCTGTTATTATCAACTCTAACCTTTCAGGATATGAAGAAGAGCGACTATTGGAAGTACTTCGTAAACACCGAGGAGCAATTGGCTATACCCTTGATGACCTTAAGGGGATTAGTCCATCTATCTGTCAACATACTATCAACCTTGAGCCTGATGCTAAACCAGTTGTTGATCATCAACGACGGTTGAACCCGAAGATGATGGATGTTGTAAGAACTGAAATTCTCAAGCTTCTAGCCGCAGGTATTATCTACCCTATAGCTGATAGTAAGTGGGTAAGTCCGGTACATTGTGTTCCTAAGAAAGGAGGTACAACTGTGGTTCCTAATGATAAGAATGAACTAATACCTCAAAGAATTATTATTGGATATATAATGTGTATTGATTACAGGAAGCTGAACAAGGCAACCAGGAAGGATCACTACCTGTTGCCGTTCATCGACCAAATGCTTGAAAGGTTATCCAAAAATACCCACTTTTGTTATCTCGATGGTTATTCTGGCTTCTCCCAAATTCATGTTAACACTGCTGATCAAGAGAAGACCACTTTTACTTGTCCCTTTGGTACTTATGCTTACAGGCGTATGCCTTTTGGTTTATGTAATGCCCCTGCTACTTTTCAAAGGTGTATGTCTGCTATCTTTCATGGTTTCTATGGGGATATTATGGAAGTCTTCATGGACGATTTCTTCGTCTATGGAACTTCCTTTGACCATTGTCTCCACAACCTTAATAAAGTTTTGCAGAGATGCGAGGAGACAAATTTGGTACTCAACTGGGAGAAGTGCCACTTCATGGTTAACGAAGGAATTTTTCTTTGTCACAAGATTTCCGAAAGGGGAATCGAAGTGGACAAGGCCAAGATCGAAGCTATTGAGAGGATGCCCTATCCAAGGGACATCAAAGGTATTCACAGTTTTCTTGGTCATGCAGGTTTCTATAGAAGATTTATTAAAGACTTTTCTAAGACCTCGAGGCCCCTCACTAATCTTCTCCAGAAGGACGTTCCTTTTGTATTTGATGAGGATTCTAAGGAAGCTTTTGAAGTCCTTAAGAAAGCTTTAATAACCGCTCCTATAGTACAACCACCTGACTGGAATTTACCTTTTGAGATTATGTGTGATGCTAGTGATTTTGCTGTTGGAGCTGTTTTAGGACAAAGAGTTGATAAGAAATTGAATGTTATACATTATGCTAGCAAAACCCTTGATAGTGCTCAAAGGAATTATGCTACTACTAAGAAGGAATTCTTAGCTGTAGTATTTGCTTGTGATAAGTTTAGGCAGTATATTGTTGATTCCAAAGTTATTATTCATACTGATCATGCTGCCATTAAGTACCTTATGACAAAGAAGGATGCCAAGCCAAGGCTTATCAGATGGGTACTCCTTCTCCAAGAATTTGATTTGCAGATTGTTGATAGGAAAGCGGAAGACAATCCGGTGGCGGACAATCTTTCAAGGATGGAAGATATACCGCATGATCCCATCCCAGTCAACGACAGTTTTCCAGACGAACAACTTGCCATTGTAAAAGTACAATCTCCTTCCGATCCTTGGTTTGCAGATTATGCTAATTTTATTGTTGCAAAGTATTTGCCTCCAGGTTTAACATTTCAACAAAGGAAGAAGTTCTTTCATGATTTGAGGCACTACTTTTGGGATGACCCACATCTTTTCAAAGAAGGCCCCGACGGGATCGTGAGAAGATGTATACCGGAACATGAGCAGAAGGACATTCTCAGACAGTGTCATGATAGTCCCTATGGAGGACATCATGCCGGTGAGAGGACTGCACATAAGGTTCTTCAATCAGGTTTTTATTGGCCTACTCTCTTTAAAGATGCTAGAAATTATGTTTTAGCCTGTGATAAATGTCAGAGAGTTGGTAACATTAGTAGAAGGAATGAGATGCCTATGAATTACTCACTAGTGATTGAACCTTTTGATTGCTGGGGTTTTGACTTTATGGGTCCTTTTCCTTCTTCGCACAAGTACACGCACATTTTAGTAGCTGTTGATTATGTGACCAAGTGGGTTGAAGCAATCCCCACTGAAAGTGCTAATCACAAGACATCTTTGAAAATGCTCAAGGATGTAATTTTTCCTAGGTTTGGTGTACCTAGGTATCTCATGACTGATGGAGGATCACACTTCATGCACGGAGCTTTTAGAAAAGCTTTAGCCAAATACGATGTCAATCATAGAATTGCGTCACCATATCATCCTCAAACTAGTGGGCAAGTTGAGCTCACCAATAGAGAGATTAAGTTGATCTTACAGAAGACGGTAAACAGAAATAGAAAGGACTGGTCAAACAAGTTAGGAGATGCTTTGTGGGCATATAGAACTGCTTACAAAAACCCCATGGGCATGTCCCCCTATAAGATGGTGTATGGCAAGGCTTGCCATTTGCCATTAGAGTTAGAGCACAAAGCTTTCTGGGCTGTTAGAGAGCTTAATGCTCACCCAAAATTAGCTAGTGAGAAGCATCTCATGAACTTGACTTCTCTAGATGAATGGAGAAGTGAAGCTTACGAGAGCGCTAAAATGTTCAAGGAAAAGGTAAAGAAGTGGCATGATAGGAAGATTCTGAAACGTGAATTTAATGTTGGTGATAAAGTTTTGTTGTTTAGATCCCGTTTCAGGTTTTCTCCAGGCAAACTACTTTCCAGGTGGGAAGGGCCATTTCATATTGAAGAAGTCTATCGATCTGGTGCAATTAAGATTAACAATTTTGAAGGCACCAAACCTCAAGTTGTGAATGGGCAAAGACTTAAACATTACATAGCAGGAGACCCTGTCAATGTTGATGTGAATATAATATACACAACAACTCATGAAGAACATGTTGCAGCCCTGTTTCAGACGCCAGCAGAAGCAAAATAAAGAAAAGGTATGTATTACGGTAAGGAAACATCGCGAACCGCCATAAAAGTTCCATATTGTGAGTTTTTGCAAAATTAGTAAAAATCTGAGCCTAAGTGGAGCCGGAGACGAGCTCCAGGGGGTCCAGGCGCCCCCCTGGCGCGCCCTACCTCCTGGCCGCGCCGGGGGGCTGCCTGGACACCCGGAAGTCCGTCTCCGACCCCGCTTTAGCCTGTTACCTTCCTTTCTGTGCACAAATTTTTGCTATATATTTGCCCGGATTGTTCCGGCAACGTATCTTGCGATTTCGCGTGTTTTCTTTTCGATCTGTTTCTGCCAGGGAATCTTTCAGCTGAATCTAGGTGCCATGGCTTCTCCAAGTTCCCCCAAGGACAAGTTCATCGTCAACGTCATCAACCCTTACCTCGCTGAGGTGAAGAAGCACCCTCAGGTTGTTCGGATGGAGGACGGTGTCCTTCATCAAGAAGATCTGAAGGGACCTATCAAGGAGGGGAGCATCCATGCCAGGCTGGAAGAAGTGGAGCAAGAAGTCTTCAAGTACAAGAAGATGATCGAGCGTGGTGTTGAAGCTAACTTTGACATCATCAACGAGCTGAAGACCTACTTCCTGAAGGAGATGTGGAAAAGCATCACCGCGTGTGAAGAAAGAATTGAAGAGCTCCAAGGGCAAATTTATGATCTACATAACCAGAACTGTGAGTATGAACTAAGGTTTATGCGCATGGGTATGGGTGCTGCATGCAGGATACAGGAGACAAACTTCTCATATGAGACTGGAGAACCCCTTCCATGGAAGCGTTTCGCCGAGGACTACGTGATCAACGCCAACAAGAATGAGGAGTGAAATCTCCTTGGGTAAGGCATTCCCTTGGCTTGTTCCAAGCTTGGGGGAGTGCCCGGTATCTTTATCTTTATCTTTTGTCTTTTAGAGTCAAGTAGAGTCATATCATGTTTAGGGAGGTTGCTATATGAAATAGTTTTGTGCATTGAGGTCTATCACTCCTTCGGTGGAGAGATTGTATCCGTGAGTGTGGATTCGTCTATGATGGAATATTAATGAGAAGTCTATTGGTTCCTTTGCTGCACTCGGTATTCTCTTCACGCAATCGACCTTATATGATGATTCTTATGGGGAGTATTGACCTTATATCAGGTATGGTTGTGAAAACTTTATTTAATCTTGGCAAACATAGCTTTGGTCATAACAACAAGCATGATTTTCTTAAAGTATCGACATAGCCAAAACCTTTATGTTATTATGCTTGAAGTGTTATGCTGACAAGGAAGACAACTTGATGTGTTATGATTATTTCAATGTTTATGCTTTATATTGCTTTGCATCTTAGTCGTCATCAATTGTCTGTTCTTTCAAAACCTTTGCTAGCCTAACTCTGTACTAAGTGGAATTCTGCTTGTGCATCCATACCCTTAAGCCAATACCTTCCATATGAGTCCACCATACCTTCCTATTCGTGGTATTCCACTACCACCTCCTAAAGTACAGAATTTATGTGTTATCCTTAAATGTTCAAAATCTTTTATTTTGTGCCTCTGCTTTAGCTCATGAGGAAGTAATAGTTAATTCATGGTCTTTTTGAGTTGGACAAGCTTCACCCCGGGATTGCATGTCTGATGTGCAAACCCATAATACGAGAAGGAACTGGCAAAGAGTGCGCCTGGCTCAAAAATAATATAACAAACAAACCCTCCTTCACGCTTTGTTCATGAGAAATCAGAAAACTTTGGCAGTGATAAACAAAGGAGATTAAGAGGATGTGATCGTCCTCATGCGGGAGCCGTTCCTCGAAACTTGTCCAGCTCAAGAAGTAATTGAGTTATCTATTAGCATTCATTGACAAATCATGCACCTCTCAAAACTTGTTTTCATTCTGTTTGATTTAAGGATAGCACATGAGTTTTCCCTACTTCCCTAGAGCAGGGCCTATCTTTTAATTTTAGGTTGAGTCAGTTATTCCTACTTCCTTCTATTCTTAAAGAGAGCAGACATTTGATGTTGACAAGGATTCATTCATATAAAGTTGCATTAAGATTTGTCATATCATATCCTTGTTGACATTATCATTTGATAAGTAAGTTGTTTGTCAAGCCCAGCTAAGGCAAATATCTTCCTTTGTGTTAACACTTTCACTTCTTGCCTTATAACATGTTCTTTCAAAAGCTTCAATTAATCTCATCAAAACATAAGAGGAAGAGCAAAAGTTAAATTTATTTGTTGTTCTTTGACCAAAGGACATGTTTGCCATGATTTGATGAGTTTCCTTAGCCCTACTTTCGAATATAAGTGTTATCACTCTTTTATAAGGGCCTTATGAGTTGAAGATTGCTGTTGAGGATATCTGAGTTGGTGAAGAAGCTGTGATGCTTCTTGTCCATATTCTACTTATCGACACTTCACTCTCTAAACTTGTGGACAGGTTTACCGAGCTCAGCATTCGCTTGGGGACAAGCGAGGTCTAAGCTTGGGGGTGTTGATACGTCCAAAATGCATCACTATTTTATATCGTAATTTATCCTTATTCATTGATATATTTCATGTTACGATGATGTTCTTATGTTGTTTTGGCCTATTTTACACAGTTTGCAACTTTCCGATGCCGAAGCAGCAGACGCAGGATTCAGCAGTAAAAAGTGGACGCTGAGTTGCTGAAGAAGAATACCTCCAAATTACCTGAAAATCGACGGGAGATATTTTCCAGACGGATCACGAAGGCACGCGAAAGGGCAACCAGAGGGGGGCCACAGGGTGCCCAGGCGCCCTGGGGGCGCGCCCCCCCTGGCCGCGCCGGGGGGGGGGGGGGGGGGGGCGCCTGGAGCCCCTGGCCCACTACCGGCTGTCCCCTTTTGCCTATATACTCTCCGTTATCCGAAAACCCTAAAAACGAGAGTTTTTATGGAGTTCCGCCGCCGCTCCGTGGCGGAAACCTATAAAGAAGAAAAAGCCATCTCCGGCGGGCAGATTCCGCCGGGGAGATCACCTCCCGGAAGGGGAGATCATCGCCATCGTCATCACCATCGTCACGGGCATCATCGAGATCATCATCAACATCATCCCCAACATCAGCACCATCTCCATCTTCATCCAAATCTCATCTCACAATTGCAACTTGTGTTGTAACTCGTACTACCTATCCTCTCTACTCCATCGGTGTTGATTACTACTTTGTGGTGAATGCTATTGAGTTTTGTTGGAGAAATATTATTATGTCCAGATTGTTTATCACCCATTTATCTCCACTGATCATGATCTCTTTTATGTCTTGTGAGTAGTTACCTTAGTTCTTGAGGACATGGGGAAGGTCTTGTTGTTAGTAGTCATATGCTGTTGAAGTAATATGTGTTGTTTGATACTTAAGTTGTGTTGTCATTCTACTAATGGTGTTGTGTGAGTCGAACACTCAACACTTCGCCTTATTAAGGACCTAGGGGAATAAATTGTGTACAAAGAATGCTTACGGTGGGTTGCCGGAGTGACAGAAACCTGAACCCCAGTTCGCACGCTTTTGCACAAGGGATCAATGGATCATCGGTCGTACTGCTATGGTTAGGCTTTTTGCCTTAAATTCTATCTTGTATTTGCGGATGCTTGCAAGGTGTTTAATCATAAGAGTGCACTCATCTTAGTCTAGAGAGTGTACTAGCATAGATCCACCCACTCAACACTTATCAACACATAACATAGTATCGATACGGAATATGGCGAAAGCACATGACTACCTCTCCCGTATGTCCTCAGGAACGCTTTAGCCTTTATAAGTTCAGTTGCTAGGCCTCTCCTTTGCTCAGAAAGGATTGGGCCACTTGTCACTCTCAGTACATTTTATTTTGCTTGCTTTTACTTTCCTGTCGCTTATATCAAGAAAACCCCTAAAAAGTTATCTTTCAGTGCTTGCAGTAATTTCTTGCTCAGAATCGCTTATCAATACCTTCTGCTCCTCGTTGGGTTCGACACTCTTAGTTATCGAAAACGCTGCAATAGATCCCTTACGGTTGTGGGTCATCAGTGCCGTTGAGGATGAAAGATGATGAGGACGTGGATAATAGGAGTGCAATCCAGTCTCTCCAACGGGCGCTAAAGCCTCTATGTTGCAGCAGCTCAAGGATATATTCCCATGAGACATTATCGAAAGCTTTTGCGATGTCCAGCTTGAGCAGGAGCGCATGTGTCTTCTTTCTATGTAAGGCTTTGATGCAGTTTTGGACATACAGAAAGCTATCGTGGATGCACTTAGTGCGGAGGAAGGCTGATTGAGCTGGTGAAATGAGCCTGGGCACTATACTAGCCAGCCTAAGCGAAAGCACTTTGGAGATCAGCTTCGCAATGGAGTGAATTAGGCTGATTGGTCTGTAGTCGTTGACTGAGGCTGCACCAACCTTCTTTGGTATAAGAATAACTGCCGCCGTGTTGATCGCTCTGAAGTTTCTGCCTAGCAGGTTGTAAAACTGGTTGAAAGCCGCCATGATGTCTCCTTTGATCGTAGCCCAGCATGATCTGAAGAAGGAGCCGGAGAACCCGTCTGGCCCTGGCGAGCTATCTGTCGGCGATGCCTTGATTGCGCGCCAGACCTCGTCCTCTATGAAGGGGTTGTCTAAGCCTCCCCCTTGTAGCCTAGGCATCTCTAGGGATTGCCAGTTTACGAATGTGCCGCGGTGCATTGCCGTGCCTAGTAGGGAGGAGAAATGGGAATGAATGGCGTGTTCCTTGTCCTCGTGTGATGTAGCTACTGCTCCCGTAGGTCCCTGGATTGCATGAATGAATGCTTTCCTCCTCCTAGCATTGATTTTTGCTTGGAAAAATGCCGATGGTGCATCACCGCCCTCAGCCAGGTTATCCTAGATGCTTGGCGCTTCCTAGCACGCTCCACTGCCGCGAGGCCTAGGATTCTAAATTTGAGCATCTTCCGCAGATGGAATTCCGCATCGGAGAGAGCTCTAGTTTCTTGAGCTATGTCTAGGCGGAGCACTACTTCTGTTGCAATTTGCATCTGCACCTTTGCTCCTCCAAAGAGTGATTTACTCCATATCTTGAGGTCTTTTTCTGCACGGCCCATTTTTACTTTTAACCTTTCGAAAGCGCAACTCACTGCAGTTGGCTGGTTCCATGCGTTTTGGACTGTCTCCTGGAAGCGAGGGCAGCGTGGCCAGAAGTGTTCAAATCTGAACCTAGCTGTCCGGGGCGGAGCCGCCGACGAGGCAAGAAGCAGGGGGCAGTGATCCGAGCAGGAGGTGGCCGCGGCGTGTAGGAGATATGATGGGAAGAGTCCTTCCCACTCGATGTTGCAAACTTTTTTCTCTATACTCACTAGGGTCGGGTTTCGTCGCTCGTTGCTCCAGGTGAATCGCGGGTTTTTGCATTTGATCTCACGTAAGCTACCAGCGCCGAGCGCTGCTCTAAACTTCCCCATGATCCTACAGTTAATGTTGCTGTTGTTTTTGTCCCTAGTTTCATATATGATGTTGAAATCGCCATTGATGAGCCATGGTTGGCCTACTGGGGGGGGGGGCGATTCTAGCTAACTCAGCGAGGAAATCATCTTTTCGTTCCTCGTCAGAAGGTCCATATACTGTGGTAAGCCAGTACTCTGTGTTTGTCTCTCCTATGATCACCTTGGCGGTGATAGAGAAGCGTCCTATAGAGTGAGACTGCACCGTGACCGTGGAGGAGTTCCAAAAAATGGCTGCCCCTCCTCCTGTTGCAATGGCTGGTAGGACGATGCATTGATCTAACTAAGAGCCACCTACTTCTCTCGCTAGGCGGGTCGACCAACAATCTATCTTGGTCTCTTGGATGCATAGGATAGCACTCTTGTGAGCGTGCGCTGTGTCTCTAATAACGGAGCGCCTGGCTGGAGTGTTCAAACCCCTCACATTCCAACTCATAATCAGGATGTTGGATTCATTCATCCGTAAACCAGCTAGAGCTCTTTCCTATTCGATGGCGGACGAGGTGGTGCATGAAGGATTGCCGACGACTACTAATTTGAAAGGGAACAAAGGAACACATATACACCAGCCCTCTATCCTGGGGTTGCCGACGGCCACCAATAGGCCCCAAATCCCGCCGGCAAACATCTATCCTGCTAAACCTACAACTGAAACAGACCAACATGCTGGAGACTAGAGGTGACTCTTCCCAGCACGATGTTGGTCGTCGCCGGCCGGCTACTGATATAAGGATATCTAACATGGAGGGCGGGGCCCTGAGGCATCTCCTTTGAGGCCCGGCACCCCGGCGATTGCCTTGAGTGCACGCGCGTCCAGACTTGTGAGCTTTGCGATGGCCATTATGTCTTCATCTGAGAGCGGTTCGTCGAAACACCTAATGAGGGCCTCTGCCACACGCGCCGTCATCTTCTCCTTTGGACCCAGGACCCCTAGGCCCTGCACCAGCCGCAGCATGCCCCACTGTGAGACCGGCACCGATGAGGGGTTTTCAGCCTGCCTGGCACTCTGCCTAATAGCCTTGGCTTGTGGCCTGCCCTTGAGTGGTGTCTTGTCTCTTGCCGGAGGCTTCCCTACGATCGCCGGCGTCAGCTTTGAGAAGAGGGGCTGCTGTGAATCCTCCCCACCTTCTCCCTGAAGCCTAATCTCTATGACTCTCTGCGTGACTTCCCCTAGCTGCATCTCATGGGTGTCGGCCGCCGCTGGGGTGTGGCACGCCAGGGAGAGGGCCGGGCCCATGCCCAGGGAATCGTCGCTGTCGCCCTCCTCTCTGTCGTTGAAACAGAGAGGTTAGTCCAGCTTGGCGGCGATCACCTCATCAAGCTTCGTGGCCATGGCATCGGGCCGCCGTGGTGGGGGGAGGCTCTTTTGGGTTTCTTGGAAGAATTCTTCCACCGGATCGGGTGTCTTCTCTATCTCAGCAGGGGGGACCTGCGTATCCTCTACATCCCCAAGCTTGCGCGGCCGGGCAAGCAGGGAGGGGCCAGTAGAAGATCCTGCCTCCGGCACCCCCTTGCGCCGAGCCATCTCTTTTCCTCTAGCGTTGGAGGAGCGAGACCGCCGCCGCCACCTCTTTCTTCTTGGAAGGCTCGAACGCTGGCCTTGAGTCTGCGCACAGGTACCTGCCCCGCGGCGCACCCTGACGGTGACGCGAGGTGGGGGTGCGGCTGCGTCTTCGGTCCACTGGGGGCGCCGGGGCAGGGGCAGAGCCACGATCGCTGGCACGCCCCCTACCCAGGAGCGTGTCTTTCCAACTTCGCCGTTGGTAGCCTGGGTCCCCGCCGTCGTCGCCGCGCTGGACCACTGCGGCCGACAAGCCCCGACACCTAGTGGAAGCGACCCGAGGCTGTGGGCCCATTGTGGGCGCGGGGGCGATTGCCGTCCTGCCATCTTCTAGGCCCGTGGCCCAGACGCCCGTCTCAGTGCGTGGGTAGGGGCGCTCGTCGGGCTCGTCGTCGTCGGAGGGGATGCCGCTCTGCGGCGAGCGGGACGACCGCGGCGAAAGCGGGGTCCAGTCCTCTGCGCGGTCCAGGTGGAGCAGCAGGTCGTACTGAAGCAGCTCCGGCGGGAGTGCCACCGCACAGCTCGGGGGGGAGGGGGGACCCACCATTTCCTCGATCCGTCCCGCTCCCCTGGCGTGCTTCCATATCGTGCGACGAGTGGGGATGTGGGCCGTGTCCCAGCACCACACCCAGCAGGCGAAGAGCTTGGTGTCGACGCGCTCGTGCGTCCGGCTGTCCAGGCGATCGATGATCACCTTGTCGCCGATGGCCTCCTTTGCCCCCTCCAGCGTCCAGAGCTGCTGAGGGAGCTTCGCGATGACGACAAGCACATGCAACATCCACTTGAGCCTGATGGCGTGAGCATCTTCCCTCCAGGGCTCCAGCAGGAACGGCACGCCATCCACCGAGAGGGATCCGTGCCGCACCGCCAGGTCCTTGTTGGCAGGCATGGTGAAGTAGACAAAGAAATCTTCGGGGTCGTGGCAGGTGACGCGGAG
>LR738712.1:653203970-653222633 GCA_902687465.1 Secale cereale
GGGGGGGGGGGGGGGGGATCTTGAACTCGCGTTCCAGAGCGCGTCCCAGGGACAGTGGGCTCACAGCGTGAGCCTTGGTGCCCACCGTAGTGACGACCACTGCATGCTGGTTCAGCATGAACACCTGGTGTTCCATCTCCGGGGAGGAGGAGATGACCTTGTGGATGTTGCGAGGGCGGCGGGCATGGTTGATGAGGGATGCTGGCTCCATGGCCTTGCAGTGCGGCGGCTGGGGTGCAGCAGGGGGGAAGACAAGGCGCTCTCCGACCGGCCGGCGAGGGGGCTGCCGCGGGTCGGTTGCCAATCCTTTTGCGGCGGTGCTGCGTGGGTTTTGTGGGCACTGCCAGCCAAAGTGCCCCTGGCGCCTGCAGATGATGCAGCGGAGGGGATCTCTACAATCTATTCTACGGTGCCGATGGCTGAGGCATCGGAAGCAGATGCCCTTGAATCTCCTTAAGAAGGCGTCTCGTCCAGGGGAGGGCCGTTGGCCGCGAAGATGGCGAGGGCGCAGGTTTTCCCCTTGCTGCCGGGGACTAAATGCATCCCGGCTGGCGCGGCGGAGCTTGCGCGATTGATGGACAGTCCATCCCTCTTCAATGTCGTCGGCGACAGGTGGAGGCAAGGGGAGGTCACTTACCATGATGGATTTGAGGCGGGGGCGCTCAGATTGGGAGAGCTTGCCGCCGTCCGGCGGTCCGAAGCCCGCCTCCGCAGACCCCGCTCCGGCCCTAGATCCAAGCAGCACGCCGCCGCCCAGTGGTCCGAGGCCCTCCTCTACAGCTCCGCCACCGGATCCAGGTGGGAGACAGCCTGGCCGCCGGAAGTTCCGCGCTGATGGAGACAGGGGAGTCTCCGGGACCTCCGACGGACCGCTGGATTCGCCCTGGGTTTCCCCCTTTTCAGGGGTGATCCATTCCAGCGGAGTGGAGGCCGGCGCCGGGCCGCACGGAGAGGCGGGGAGGCGCAACATAGCCCCTAGGGGCGGTGGTGGAAGTAAAGGCTCGGGAGGGAGGGTGGCCGCCGCGGCCGGAGTGGCCAGCGGCGCAGGCGGGGCGGGCGAGGCGCTCCCTCAGGCGGGGCGGGCGATGCGCTCTCAGTGAACCATGGAAGCTGGAGGAGGAAACATGACCCTCCATCCCATATCTGTAGCAGTTGCAAGATGAGATGTGTGGTCATCGATGGGATGGTGTACTTCTTGATGGACTTTTTAGAGACACAACTTTTTGCCATCATAGTAAGCCGATCAACATAACTCTACAACAACATGTTACTTGTGGTCACCAAGTGGCTCAGGTCCAGTACCGTTATTGAAGTCAGGGTCAACTTCCATCACTATGCCCAGTTAAATTACCGTGCCTTGAACTGGCGTGATGTAAAAACATCGTGAAAATCAGTCTGGTTCCATGTCGTAATATTTTTTGTGTGAATTTTCATTATGTTGCTCGCCATTTAAATTTCTAAATTTACACTGGATAATTGCACTACATACATGATTCTATATTGGAATGGAGAATAAAAACTTTATCTAATATTACAAAAAATACAGGTATTACATGTAGATGTTTCCTACTCCCTCCGTTCCTAAATATTTGTCTTTCTAGATATTTCAACAAGTGACTACATACGAAGCAAAATGAGTGAATCTACACTTTAAAATGTGTCTACATACATCCGTATGTTGTAGTCTATTTGAAATGTCTAGAAATACAAATATTTCGGAACGGAGGGAGTAGTTTCAAGTGCATGGATGGAGGATTCCGAATCCAATCAACTAAGTTCCTAAATGTTGAGTTTTTTAGTGACCAGCAGGCCAGTTAATCATGACTTCCATTCTTCACGCATGTGAGCCTAATATATGGTACAAATAATTACTCCATCCGTCCGGAAATACTTGTCATCAAAATGAATAAAAATGGATGCATCTAGATGTATTTTAGTTCAACTAGTAGAAAACAGGGCTTTGGTTCTGCCCAGGGAGGCCCATTAGTCCTGGTTCAGTCACGAACTGGGACCCATGGGGGCATACGTCCCGGTTCATGCGCCCAGGGGGCCGGCCGGACCTCGTGGGGCATCTGTCCCGGTTCGTCGGGGCCCATTTGTCCCGGTTCCAGGCACGAACTGGGACCAATGGTCCTTGCTCCTGGCCCACACTCATTGGTCCCAGTTCGTGGCTGGAATCGGGACAGAAGGGGGGCCTTTAGTCCCGGTTCCTGCCACGAACCGGGACCAATGGGTTGCCTATATATACCCCATCACCGGCAAGCAGAGCACTCCACACTGCTCTGTTTTTTCTGGCCGACGAGGGGGGAGAGCTTTGTGGTGCTCTAGCTCACCTCCTATGCACATGAGGTGTTCGATGAAATGCCCGAGCCACACTAGTTAAGCTTTCTCTAAACTCGAAGCTCGACATCCAAGCTCCATTTTCTCCGAGATTTGTCTAGGTTTAGCGGTCCGTCCCGTCCCGTCCCCGTCTTCACCGCCATCGATCGCCCGCGCTGATCTTGTCGCCGGCACCACCGTGGTGAGCCTCTTGTTCTGTCTATGATTTTCTTACTTTATTATTGCTTGTTATTATTGCTTTAGATAGATATTTGTCTAATTTTCTTACTTTTATTATTGCTTGTTATTATATAGTGCGATGGTTTTGGTATCCGCCCACGTCGGCCCTCGTCCTGTCTATGATTCGGATGTGGTATATCATCTTTAATTTATAACCATTTGTTTTAGTGTTTATGACAATTATGCCGACCAACGTGACATAGATGTTTTTATCTAGGAGGTAGTTGAACCGGAAATTCCAACCGACCCTCTTGTGGAGAGGTTACATTTAGTTGAAAAGAAAAACATTTACTTGAAGAAAAAATTAGAAAAAACGGCGGAGGAGAAGATGAAATTGGAGTTGCATGTTGCGGAAGTCATTGACGATCACAAGATCAAGATGGACCATATTGTCAAGAGGTTAAATTTAGTTGAAGAAGAAAACAATTACTTGAAGGAAAAACTAAAAAAAATGAGAAGTAGAAGATGATATTGGAGTTGCATGTTGCGGATGTCGTCGATGATCACAAGATCAAGATGGATGCCATGCACTTGAAGATTAGAAAGATTAGGAAATATGCCATTCATACCGAGGCTTGGTATCATTATGCCATTGGATCAATTGTTACCTTGGTTGCGATTATGATCGCATTTGTTGTTGCGTTGAAATGGTCTACATAGTTTCAATGTATGGTTTAATTAGACGCTCTGGAGAGTTATGCATGTACTTTGAATTTAATGTGATGATGAACTTATATTAATTTGATTACTTATCTATTCGTGATGTTTTGTAATGGTTTTGACACACTTAATTATATATAAATGCAAGCAGATGAACCGACAATGGATGTACGGTGACAGACACACCTTCGAGTACATTAATGGCGTGCATAATTTTCTCAAAGTGGCTGAGGCAAACAAGAAGAATGGTTTTATGTGATGTCCATGCACTAGCTGTGGGAATACGAGGTCTTACTCCGACTCGAAAACCCTTCACACCACCTGCTTTATAAGGGTTTCATGCCACACTATAATGTTTGGACCAAGCACGGAGAAATAGGGGTTATGATGGAAGACAACGAAGAAGAAGAGGACGATGACAACTATGTGCCCCCGAAATACGGTGATGCTGCAATGGGAAAGCTGTTGAAGGTCAAGAGGAACCAGATGATGTTGTGCCCGATGATGATCTCCGCCGGGTCATTGTTGATGCAAGGAGACAGTGCGAAAGTGAAAAGGAGAAGCTGAAGTTGGATCGCATGTTAGAGGGTTACAAAAAAGGGTTGTACCCCAATTGCGAAGATGGCAACACAAAGCTCGGTACCGTACTGGAATTGCTGCAGTGGAAGGCAGAGAATGGTGTGCCTGACAAAGGATTTGAGAAGCTACTAAAAATATTGAAGAAGAAGCTTCCAAAGGATAACGAATTGCCCGACAGTACGTACACAGCAAAGAAGGTCGTATGCCCTCTAGGATTGGAGGTGCATAAGATACATACATGCCCTAATGACTGCATCCTCTACCGCGGTGCGTACGAGGATCTGAACGCATGCGCAATATGCGGCGCATTGCGGTATAAGATCAGACGAGATGACCCTGGTGATGTTGAAGGCGAGCGCCCAAGGAAGAGGATTCCTGTCAAGGTGATGTGGTATGCTCCTATAATACCACGGTTGAAACGCCTGTTCAGAAACAAAGAGCATGCCAAGTTGATGCGATGGCACGCAGAGGACCGTAAGAAAGACAGGAAGTTGAGAGCACCCGCTGACGGGTCGCAGTGGAGAAAAATCGAGAGAACGTACTGGGAGGAGTTTGCAGGTGACGTAAGGAACATATGGTTTGGTTTAAGCACAGATGGCATTAAGCCTTTTGGGGAGCAGAGCAGCAATCACAACACCTGGCCTGTGACTCTATGTATCTATAACCTTCCTCCTTGGTTGTGCATGAAGAGGAAGTTCATTATGATGCCAATACTCATCCAAGGCCCTAAGCAACCCGGCAACGACATTGATGTGTACCTAAGGCCATTAGTTGAAGAACTTTTATAGCTGTGGAATGGACAAGGTGTACGTGTGTGGGATGAGGCCAACCAGGAGGAATTTGACCTACATGCGTTGCTGTTTGTAACCATCAATGATTGGCCTGCTCTCAGTAACCTTTGAGGACAAAGAAATGAGGGATACCACACATGCACACACTGTTTAGATGACACCCAAAGTATATACCTGGACAAATGCAGGAAGAATGTGTACCTGGGGCATCATCGATTTCTTCCGACCAACCATCAATGTCGAAAGAAAGGCAAGCATTTCAAAGGCGAGGCAGATCACCGGAAGAAGCCCGCCATGTGTATCGGTGATCACGTACTTGCTACGGTCAATGATTTACATGTAATCTTTGAAAAGGGTTGGCGGACTATCTGTTCCGAATGATGCTGAGGGACACGCGCCCATGTGGAAGAAGAAATCTATATTTTGGGACCTACCGTACTGGAAAGACCTAGAGGTCCGCTCTTCAATCGACGTGATGCACGTGACGAAGAACCTTTGCGTGAACCTGCTAGGCTTCTTGGGCGTGTATGGGAAGACAAAAGATACACCGGAGGCACGGGAGGACCTGCAACGTTTGCATGAAAAAGACGGCATGCCTCCAAAGCAGTATGAAGGTCCTGCCAGGTATGCTCTTACCAAAGAAGAGAAGGAAATCTTCTTTGCATGCCTGCTCAGTATGAAGGTCCCATCTAGCTTCTCGTCAAATATAAAGGGAATAATAAATATGGCAGAGAAAAATTTCTAGAACCTAAAGTCTCATGACTGCCACGTGATTATGACGCAATTGCTTCCGGTTGCATTGAGGGGGCTTCTACCGGAAAACGTCCGATTAGCCATTGTGAAGCTATGTGCATTCCTCAATGTAATCTCTCAGAAGGTGATCCATCCAGAAATCATACCAAGGCTAAGGAGTGATGTGGCGCAATGTCTTGTCAGTTTTGAGCTGATGTTCCCACCATCCTTCTTCAATATCATGATGCACGTCCTAGTTCATCTAGTCGACGAGATTGTCATTCTGGGCCCCGTATTTCTACACAATATGTTCCCCTTTGTGAGGTTCATGGGAGTCCTAAAGAAATATGTCCATAACCACGCTAGGCCAGAAGGAAGCATCTCCATGGGCCATCAAACAGAGGATGCCATTGGGTTTTGTGTTGACTTCATTCCTGGCCTTAAGAAGATTGGTCTCCCTAAATCGCGATATGAGGGGAGACTGACTGGAAAAGGCACGCTTGGAGGGGACTCAATAATATGCAGGGACGGGCATTCTTGGTCTAAAGCACACTACCCAGTTCTACAGAGCTCTACCTTGGTTACCACGTATGTCGATTGATACGTCTCCAACGTATCTACTTTTCCAAACCCTTTTGCCCTTGTTTTGGACTCTAACTTGCATGATTTGAATGGAACTAACCTAGACTGACGTTGTTTCCAGTAGAATTTCCATGGTGTTGTTTTTGTGCAGAAATAAAAAGTTCTCAGAATGACCTGAAAATCCACGGAGAATTATTTTGGAAAATATAAAAAATACTGGCAAGAAGATCCGGACCAGGGGGCCCACACCCTGTCCACGAGGGTGGGGCGCACGCCCCCCTAGGGCGCGCCCCCTGCCTCGTGGGCCCCCTGGTGCTCCACCGACGTATCCCCAGATCCTATATATTCACTTTCGGGGAGAGAAAAATCAGAGAGGAAGAATTATCGTGTTTTACGAGACGGAGCCGTCGCCAAGCCCTAATCTCTCTCCGGAGGGCTGATTTGGAGTCCGTTCGGGGCTCCGGAGAGTGGAGATCGTCGCCATCGTCATCATCAACCTTCCTCCATCACCAATTCCATGATGCTCACCGTCGTGCGTGAGGAATTCCATCGTAGGCTTGCTGGACGGTGATGGGTTGGATGGGATCTATCATGTAATCGAGTTAGTTTTGTTAGGGTTTGATCCCTAGTATCCACTATGTTATGAGATTGATGTTGCTATGACTTTGCTATGCTTAATGCTTGTCACTAGGGCTCGAGTGCCATGATTTCAGATCTGAACCTATTATGTTTTCATGAATATATGTGTGTTCTTGATCCTATCTTGCAAGTCTATAGTCACCTACTATGTGTTATGATCCAGCAACCCCGAAGTGACAATAATCGGGACCACTCCCAGTGATGACCATAGTTTGAGGAGTTCATGTATTCACTATGTGTTAATGCTTTGGTCCGGTACTCTATTAAAAGGAGGCCTTAATATCCCTTAGTTTCCAATAGGACCCCGCTGCCACGGGAGGGTAGGACAAAAGATGTCATGCAAGTTCTTTTCCATAAGCACGCATGACTATATTTGGAATACATGCCTACATTGTATTGATGAACTGGAGCTAGTTCTGTGTCACCCTAGGTTATAACTTTTACATGATGAATTTCATCCGACATAATTTCCCATCACCGATCCAATGCCTACGAGCTTTTCACATATTGCTTGTTGCTTATATCACAAAAACTACAAAAACACTACCATTACTTTTATTGCTGCTACCGCCACTATCATATTACTTTGCTACTTAACTACCTTGCTGCAGATACTAAGTTTCCAGGTGTGGTTGAATTGACAACTCAACTGCTAATACTGAAGAGTATTCTTTGGCTCCCCTTGTGTCGAATCAATAAATTTGGGTTGAATACTTTACCCTCGAAAACTGTTGCGATTCCCTACACTTGTGGGTTATCAAGACTATTTTCCGGCGCCGTTGCTGGGGAGCATAGCTCTATTCTTTAAGTCACTTGGGATTTATATCCGTTGATCACTATGAAGAAGTTGAAGTACTCAAAAACCAAGATCTTACCCTCAACTACGAGGGGAGGTAAGGAACTGCCATCTAGCTCTGCACTTGATTCTCCTTCTGTTATTGGTAAATTTGCGACACCTACTCATGCTATTGAATCTGATATGTTGTCGAAATTGGTGAATTTCTAGATGAACAAATTGCTAGAGTTAGGGAGAATGCAAATATTGAAACTGATGATATTTATGAAAGTGATGATGAATCTTCTCCCAATAGATATGAATTGCCTGTTGTTCCTGAGGGTTATGTTATGGATGAAGAAACTGCTAGATACTTTCTTGCTTGCAACGATAGATATGATCTTAACAAATTATTAGCTAAGCTGAAAGAAAAGTCATTGAATGCTAGAATGAAACATGACCCTGCTTTTGCCACTTCACCTATGTTACTGATAAGGATTATGAATTCTCTGTCAATCCTGAGTTAATTACTTTGGTTGAATCTGATCCTTTCCATGGCTATGAATCTGAAACTGTTGTGGCACATCTTACTAAGTTGAATGATATAGCCACCCTGTTTACCAACGATGAGAAGATTCGTTATTACTATATCCTTAAGTTGTTTCCTTTCTCGTTAAAGGGTGATGCTAAGACTTGGTTTAATTCTCTTGATCCTGGTTGTGTGTGTAGATCCCAGGATATGATGTATTACTTCTTTGCTAAATATTTTCCCGCTCATAAGAAACAAGCTGCCTTACGGGAAATATATAACTTTGTGCAAATTGAAGAAGAGAGTCTCCCACAAGCTTGGGGGAGGCTTCTCCAATTACTTAATGCTTTGCCTGATCATCCTCTTGAGATGCATGATATACTTGATGTCTTTTATAATGGACTAACCGATGCTTCCAGAGACCACCTGGATATTTGTGCTGGCTGTGTTTTCAGGGAAAGAACAGTTGATCAAGCTGAATTACTATTGAATAATATGCTGGCCAATGAAAATAATTGGACACTTCCTGAACCGTCCCCTAAGCCAACTCTTAATAAAAGAGGTGTTCTATATCTCGGTCCTGAAGATATGCAAGAGGCAAAGAAATCTATGAAAGAAAAAGGTATTAAAGCTGAAGATGTTAAGAATTTACCACCTATTGAGGAAATACATGGTCTTGATAACCAGACACATGTAGTAAAGGTAAATTCTCTTTATATGTTTGATGAAGGTGATATTCCTCGTTATAAGTCTGCTAGCCAATGCTTAGATGAGTTTGACAATTTTACTGTGAAACAAGAAAACTTCAATGCTTATGTTGGTAGACAATTACAACACAATGCTTATATGATTGAATGCTTAAGTGATTATCTGTCTAGAGCTAAAGGTGAATTGAAAATTATTAGTAAACATGCTTCCATGGTTACCACTCAAGTAGAACAAGTACTTAAGGCTCATAATGATTTGCTCAATGAATTAAACAGTAAGAATAATGACTATGCTGTTAGAGTTGCTACTAGAGGTGGTAAAATGACTCAGGAACCTCTGTATCCTGAGGGCCACCCTAAGAGGATTGATCAAGATTCTCAGAGAGCTAATTTAGATGCACCTAGTTCTTTTAAGAACAAGAAAAAGAAAAATGATAGAACTTTGCATGCTTCTAGTGAACCTGTAGCTGACACACCTGAGAATCCCAATGATATATCTGTTTCTGATGCTGAGACACAATCTGGTAATGAACATGAACCTAGTGATAATATTAATGATGATGTTCATGGAGATGCTCAACCTAGCAATGATAATGATGTAGAGATTGAACCTGTTGTTGATATTGATAACCCACAATCAAAGAATCAACGTTATGATAAGAGAGACTTTGTTGCTAGGAAGCACGGTAGGGAAAGATAACCATGGGTTCAGAAACCCATGCCTTTTCCTCCGAAACCATCCAAGAAAAAGGATGATGAGGAATTCAGTGCTTTGTTGAAATGATTAGACCTATCTTTTTGCGTATGCATTTGACTGATGAGCTTAAAACAAATCCTTATGCTAAGTATATGAAAGATATTATTACCAAAAAAAGAAAGATACATGAAGTAGAAATTTCCACCATGCTTGCCAATTACACTTTCAAGGGTGGAATACCTAAGAAATTAGGAGATCCAGGAGTACCTACTATACCTTGCTCCATTAAGAAAAAGTATGTTAAAACTGCTTTGTGTGATCTTGGAGCCGGTGTTAGTGTGATGCCTCTCACTTTATATCGTAGACTTGAGTTGAGTAAGTTGACACCTACTGAAATATCTTTGCAAATGGCTGATAAATCAACTACTATACCTGTCGGTATTTGTGAGGATGTGCCTTGATACGTCCAAAACGTATCTATAATTTCTGCTTGCTCCATGCTTCTTTTGTGTGATATTGCTATGATATTGATGCACTTCCATACACTTTTGATCATATTTGGACTAACCTATTAACTCAGTGCACCACAGTGCCAGTTCCTGTTTTCTGCTGTTTTTCTATTTCAGGTTTCCCCCATATTAAAAGTGCTCCAAAAATTCCAGGAAAAATACAGGAAAAATCAGCGTACAGGAAGCTTCGCGAAGAACCAAAGATGGGCCAGAGGGGAGCCAGGGGAGGCCCAGGCGGCCACCTGGCGCGGCCCCACCCCCGACCGCGCCAGGGGGCGCCTGGCGCCCCTGCTTCCGCCTCTGGCTGCCCCCCTTCGCCTATATATCCATCTCGTCCCGAAACCCTCGAGGACAGAACCCTTTTTTGCAATCTCGCCTCTGTTCCGCCGCCGCAGCGCTTCCAAGATCGGGAGCATCAGGAGAACTCTTCCCGGCACCCTGCCGGAGGGGAGAACCACCACCGGGAGCTTCTCCACCACCATGGATGCTTCCCGGATGAGTCGTGAGTAGTCCACCTTGGACCATGGGTTCATGATCAGTAGCTATGTGATGTTCTCCTCCCCTCTTTGCTCTTCGTGGTTTAGACCTCAAGAGTTGCCCTACATGATCGAGGCACATATGTAATCTTTTTGCTGTTGCTTTGCTGAGTTTGCTGGGATCTGATGGATTATGAGACTATGTTCAGATTGTGTTTGAGTAATATATTTGATTCACCTCTTTTATATCTTTGTTCTTGAGTAATTCTTGCATGTTCTCCGTTGCTGTTTATTGCTTTGGCCAAGTAGTAGGTAGTAACTCCAAGAGGGAGCGTTATGCTTGATTGTGGGCTCATGCCCCCTGATGACTAGCTTGAGTGACAGAAACATGAGTCTAGGGGATGTGCTGTTGCCACAAGGGAGAAAACAACGGTGCTTGTACTTGCAGGTGCAAGGATTGTTTACTTTATGCAAAGTTCTTTTAATGCAGTTGTCTGTTGCTTTGAGTTTACACTTTGGGTGGGATTCGCAACTTAATACCAGCGAGATGTTCTGGATAGATATCTCAAGGTGGATGATTAGTAGTAGATGCAGATGGATTTCGGTCTACTTGCCTTGGCGTACCGCCCATGCTTTTGAGCCTCTACCTTTCTTTGCAGCATAGTTAGCATTGGTTTGCGCACATAATCCTGTCAATTGCCCAGCTGTAATTTGTTTACCTCGCTTTGCTGTTTTATCGTCTTTTGGGAGAGAGACATCACTAGTGAACATCATGGGACCCCGGTCCATATTACCACCGCTGATCACACCTTCTATTTACTTCCTGTTTTTATTTCCTAGTTGCAGTCATAGCTATCATTATTATCTCTTGTGTTTGATCCTTTGTAAACAACAAGGTCGGAGGGATTGACAACCTCTCTGTACTCGTTGGGAGCAAAGTTATCTGTATCTGTGTGCAGGTCCCATCAACCGCTAAGTTTCTGGCGCCGTTGACACCTAATTGTCGACCCTCGGAGTCTCATGGGATTCGATCCTTGGTATCTTTGCCAAGGGAAATTTGCTGCTACGCTACATCTCAACCTTCCACTTGGGGTAACCAACGAGGGCCGAGAAGCCATCATGCCTATTGTAGTTGCAAATGTTACTATTCTAACGGACTTTGTTATACTTGATATTCCCGAGGACGATAGTATGTCTATTATCCTTGGTAGACCCTTTTTGAATACTGCATGGGCTATTATTGATTGCAACAAAGGCAATGCCACTTTTCATGTCAATGGTAATGAGCATACGGTATACTTTCCGAGGAAACAACCTCAGGTCCACAGTATCAATTATATTGGAAAAATTTCAACTATTACTATTGGAGGTTTTGAATTTCCTCTTCCTACTGTCAAGAAGACATATGACATTGTTATTGTTGGGGACATACATATACCGAATGAGGTAACCTAGTGTTATTCGAAAATTCTCAGGTTTCATGTTATTCGGAAAGAGTTTATTAACAAGACCTGATCAACCTTGCTAATGGATTCCTTTTGATGAGCATGGGATAGGTGAATCTAGATAGCACAAACCTTCTGTACCCTCCTTTTACTTTCAGTTAATTAGGATAAATAAAGCAAAAATAGTGTTTTCTGTCTGTTTCCAGACTTATCTGTGCAATAAAAAAAACCAGAAAATAAAAGTTCTCCAAATGCCTTGAAAATGAAATATGATTTTTTTCTAGAATATTTGAGAACATATGGCACATAACACACAACGAGGGGAGCCAGCACCTGGCCACGAGGGTCCAGGGCGCATCCCCTGCCTCGTGGGCCCCACGTGCCCCCTCCACTTATTCCTGCACCCACACACTTCTTCTTCCTCCCAAAAAAATCACCAACCAGCTCAAACCTGAGTTCTAGCTCATCTTGCTGCCATTTTCGATCTCCTTGCTCAAAGCACCATTCATCAAACTGTTTGGGGAGATTGTTCCTTGGTATGTGACTCCTCCATTGGTCCAATTAGTTTTTGTTCTAGTGCTCTATTTATTGCAAATTTTTGCTGCTGTGGTGACCTTATTATTGAGATTGCATGTCAAATATTCTTGGTCCCAAGTAGTTCTAATGCATGATATAGTCTCTAGGCACTAGTAGGAGTTGTTGCTATCAATCTTGTTGAGTTTGGTTAACTTTTATTTTGAGTTACTAAAAATTTCAGAAATTTTCAGAAAAATGCATAGGAGAAACTTCCAAGGTGGTTCTGCAAGGTAGCAAGAACCGAGGCTCGCGTTTCGTGAGCCGGACGATGAACTACTGAGGGATGATGACGTGCGGCCTTGTGAATGGCCGTCAGATGACTTTACGGATCAGGTTGGCATCAAGGATGAATTTTACGCATATGTGCACAACGCTGACCTCGAGGGCTTCATACAAGATAACTGCCCTCAATACCGTGGCTTAACTGATACCTTTGTGAGAAGGTTTAAATTTTCATCTTCACGTAATTCTCACACTGTCCTGTTTGACCTTTATGATAAATCTTACACCATGGACTTAGAGGATTTTAATGAAGCTCCCACAGTGGGGCAATATGGGTGACCCTCGCAAATCTGAATTTAGAGTTTCTTGCTAGTATCACTGTGGGGAAATCTAGAGAAATCACACAAGCTACCATAGGGAGCATCCATTTTCCTGCTATTCATTACTTTGCTCTCTTTATTGGTAGATGCATAAATGGTAAAGATGAGGCTTGTCACATGTGTGTCCCAGATCTTAGTGTTCTTGGAAGTGCTGTACTAGGTGATAGACAATATAACTTGGGAGCCATTGTTGCACGTAGGCTACACCATAATGGTATGCACGGAGATTTATTTGGTGGGATTTATGCCACTCGCATAGCCCGCCGTCTTGGTGTGCTTGTGCACAAGAATGACGAACCTTTACCTCCTGCTCATTTGGATTGCCATGCTATGACTAGTCACTGGTTTATTGAGGGGGATGATCAATCCCTCAAATATCGACTAATCTTTAACAGGCATCATGCCATCCCTTTTGTTCTTCCTGCCCCTACTTTGTTTGACTTTCAGGCAAAAGGGAGATACACTATAACCATGGAGGAGGCAAATGCGTATCATAATAGGACGGAAGCAGCCCGCCTTCGAGCTGCAGCTCAGCGGGCAGTAGCTGTTGCGTCTCAGTACAACCCCAACTACGACTTTGGATATCCGTCAGACTAATACTGGCCATAGAACAACTTAGGCCAAAAGCCTAAGCTTGGGGGAGTACGTGTTTCACACCGACTTTACATTCATGATCACACACTTATTCTAGTTGTCGGCGCTCACACTCTTTCATTGTACTATCCATGTTTAGTTTCAATTTCTTTTTCTTAGTCTTTTTCTTGTGTGCTAGAAAAAACCTTAAGAAAAACAAAAAATATTAGCCGTAGTTTCTAGCTAGTTTACTTTCTTTCCTTGTAGTAGTAACTAAAAGAAAACCCAAAAAGATTTCTCGTTCTTCTTTTGCTTGTTGGGAGCTTTCCCGTGTAAATAGTTTCTTTTCTTTTCTTTGGGGGTTAAGAGTAGAAGACCATGATTTAAATGCTTAGTGGCTCTCATATGCTTTATTGTTGATTTAACCTTGAGCCATATTACCTTGTTTTCTCTCTTGTATTAAATGCTCACAGATTCCAGCTTAGTCCAATGCACGTGCACTATTATTATTATCCACACCGTTCGGTCGTGCAAGTGAAAGGCAATAAGGATGATATATGATGAACTAATTGAGATGAGAAAAGCTGGTATGAACTCGACCTCTCTTGTTTTTGTAAATATGATAGTTCATCGTTCCTGATTCAGCTTGTTATGAATGAAACATGATTGCAATAACAATTAGAGATCATAGCTGCATATGCCATGCTTAATTAGTTGGGAGTTTATAATGGTCTATCTTGCGTGCCAACATGATATTAAAATGGTTGTGATGTGGTATGATGGGGTGGTATCCTCCTTTGAACGATTTAAGTGGTCTGACTTGGCACATGTTCACGCATGTAGTTGAAACAAAATCAACATAGCCTCCACGATATTTATGTTCATGGTGATTTATATCCTACTCATGCTTGCATTCATTGTTGATTAATTTTAATGCATGTTCATGACCGTTGTTGCTCTCTAGCTGGTCGCTTCCCAGTCTCTTTCTAGCCTTCACCTGTACTAAGCGGGAATACTGCTTGTGCATCCACTTCCATAAACCCCAAAGTTATTCCACATGAGTCCACCATACCTTCCTATATGCGGTATTCACCTGCAGTTCCAAGTAAATTTATATGTGCCAAACTCTAAACCTTCAAATGAAATTCTGTTTTGTATGCTCGAACAACTCATGTATCAACTAGGGTTGTCTATACCTTCCATGCTAGGTGGGTTATTCTCACGATGAATGGACTCCGCTCTTCATTCACGAGAAAATGGCTGGTAACCAGGATGCCCAGTCCCATGCTCAAAATCATAAATAATTAAACAAAGCTCCCCCAGGGCTGTTGTTGGTTTGGATGGTACCCGTTGTTTCGGGCTAGCCGTGGAGTGTGCTTGTTGATGGTTGGGGGAGTACAAACTGTACCATTCTGTTTGGGAACCGTCTATAATGTGCGTAGCATGGGAGATATCGAGATTCTTGGTTGATATGTTGACAATGAGAGTATACCCCTCAAAATGTTATTCATCTCTATTTAAAAATCGAGCTCCGGCACCTCTACAAATCCCTGCTTCCCTCTGCGAAGGGCCTATCCATTTACTTTTATGCAGAGTCATCATCTTCTTATAAACGAGCACCAGTAGGAGAGCACCTCTGTCATTTGCATCTATTACCATTAATTTGCATTGAGTATGATCATGACTGGATCTCTTTTACCATGAATTACAATGTCTAGTCAGTCCTTGATCTTTAAAGGTGCTCTGCATTTATGTTTTGCGGTCTCAGAAAGGGCTAGAGAGATACCATCTTGTTATATCATATCATGATTGTTTTGAGAAAGTGATGTCACCCGAGGTTTATTATTATTGCTCGCTAGTTGATTTTGCCATTGATGTGAGTAGACTTGAGACCTGAAAGTTATTGTGAATGTGGTTAGTTCATGATCTTACTGAAAACCTGAATGCCGCCTTACATATTTACAACAACAAGAGCAAACAAAGTTTGTCAAAGTTTTTCTTTATCACTTTCAGTTTATCAACTGAATTGCTTGAGGACAAGCAAAGGTTTAAGCTTGGGGGAGTTGATACGTCTCCAACGTATCTACTTTTCCAAACCCTTTTGCCCTTGTTTTGGACTCTAACTTGCATGATTTGAATGGAACTAACTCGGACTGACACTGTTTTCAGCAGAATTGCCATGGTGTTTTTTTTGTGCAGAAATAAAAAGTTATCGGAATGATCTGAAAATCCACGGAGAATTACTTTGGAAATATAAAAAATACCTGCAAGAATTTCCAGACCAGGGGGCCCACACCCTGTCCACGAGGGTGGGGGTGCCCCCCTAGGGCGCGCCCCCTGCCTCGTGGCCCCCCTGGTGCTCCACCGACGTATCCCCAGATCCTATATATTCACTTTCGGGGAGAAAAAAAAACAGAGATGAAGAATTATCGCGTTTTACGAGACAGAGCCGTCGCCAAGCCCTAATCTCTCTCGGGAGGGCTGATCTGGAGTCTGTTCGGGGCTCCGGAGAGTGGAGATCATCGCCATTATCATCATCAACCTTCCTCACCAATTCCATGATGCTCACCGTCATGCGTGAGTAATTCCATCGTAGGCTTGTTGGACGGTGATGGGTTGGATGGGATCTATCATGTAATCGAGTTAGTTTTGTTCGGGTTTGATCCCTAGTATCCACTGTGTTCTGAGATTGATGTTGCTATAACTTTGCTATGCTTAATGCTTGTCACTAGGGCCCGAGTGCCATGATTTTAGATCTGAACCTATTATGTTTTCATGAATATATGTGCGTTCTTGATCCTATCTTGCAAGTCTATAGTCACCTACTATGTGTTATGATCCGACAACCCCGAAGTGACAATAACCGGGACCACTCTCGGTGATGACCATAGTTTGAGGAGTTCATGTATTCACTATGTGTTAATGCTTTGTTACGGTATTCTATTAAAAGGAGGCCTTAATATCCCTTAGTTTCCAATAGGACCCCGCTGCCACGGGAGGGTAGGACAAAAGATGTCATGCAAGTTCTTTTCCATAAGCACGTATGACTATATTCGGAATACATGCCAACATTGTATTGATGAACTGGAGCTAGTTCTGTGTCACCCTAGGTTATAACTTCTACATGATGAATTGCATCCGACATAATTTCCCATCACCGATCCAATGCCTATGAGCTTTTCACATATTGCTTGTTGCTTATTTACTTTTCCGTTGCTACTATCACAAAAACTAGAAAAACACTACCGTTACTTTTATTGCTCCTACCACCACTATCATATTACTTTGCTACTAAACTACCTTGCTGCAGATACTAAGTTTCCAGGTGTGGTTGAATTGACAACTCATCGATGAACACAAGAACAGTCTGCGCTCCAAACACCCGGAGCAGTGTGACGACTGGATTACATGTGAACACATCAAGACTTTCGGCAGTTGGTTGGAAACACGTCTCAGAGTTGACAACACTGTTTTTGATGAGATGTACTCATTGTCCAGGGGACCATCTTCGACTGTATTGGCTTACAAAGGATACGAGATAAATGAGAATACATTTTACACGATCGCCCAAGATCAAAAGAGCACCAACCAAAACAGCGGTGTCCGCTTTGATGCAGCAACCAAGAAGGGAAATGACACATATTATGGTTACATAGTGGACATATGGGAACTTGACTACAGACATGATTTTAAGGTCCCTTTGTTTAAGTGCAAATGGCTCAATCTGTCAGGAGGCGGGGTATAGGTAGACCCAGATTACGAAATGACAACAGTGGATCTGAATAATCTTGGGTACACAGACGAACCATTCGTCCTAGCCAATGATGTGGCGCATGTTTTCTATGTGAAGGACATGTCTACAAAAACCAGAAAAATAAAAGATAAGGAAGCGAACACATCATACGATGAGCCAAAGCGCCACATAGTTCTTTCAGGAAAAAGAGACATCGTGGGAGTGGAGGGCAAGACAGACATTTCCGAAGATTATGAAAAGTTTCATGAAATTCCCCTCTTCAAAGTCAAGGCTGACCCAAGCACCCTGATAAACGATGAAGATTATGCATGGTTACGGCGCAATAAGCAAAGGACACAAGCGAAGAAAAAGTGAAGACTTTCTCTCCACAACTATTATGATGCACGGTAAAAAAAACAACTATTATGATGATGCCTTTGATCTAGAATATCACTGCAGTTACATGTGAAGAAATGAAATCCCTTTGTAATAGATGAGTTTTCGTCCGAAACCCTGATACCTTGAAACAGATAGTCCGTTTTGTACACGAAGTGCATCCAGTTTTTGCCGTAACCCTCTCTACTTTTTTGCACATGCTATGTGGGTGAAATGATGATGCCATGCCAACTTTCAATCTTCTCAGAGTTCATTTGAAATGCTTTTCAATTTCAGGGTCATTTAGCTCAAAGAATGAACTAATATAAAAAAGAATGAACTGGAAAACTTTTATGAAACTCTAATAGCAAAAATAATAAACTAAAAGAATGAACTAGAAAACTTTAATGAAACTCTAATAGAAAAAGAATGAGCTAGAAAACTTTAATGAAACTCTAATAGCTAAAGGAATCAACCAAAAAGCTTTTATAAAACTCTAGTATTATTGAAACTAAAATTATATAAAATTTATGCAACTAAAATTTTCAAAGTATTTTCTGTTCAAAACATTAAAAGCAAAAAGATTTTTCATAAAATAAATAAAAAAGCAAAAAAGAAAATAAAATAAATAAGAAGAATAAAGATAAAATAAATAAGTAGAAACAAAATAAACTTTAATAAAGTAAAATAAGTAAACTTTAATAAAATAAATAAAAATAGCAACAGTAAGTATTTTTTTGAAAGTAGAAACAAAATTTTAAAAATAAAGCAACAAAGAAAAAAATGGAAAAAAATAAAAAATGCCACATACTGGGCCACTACAGCTTGAATACGACTAGAAACCCAACTGTGGGTCAGGATTCAGGCCCACAGAAGGCCGAGTAGGCCCACTGGCAGATATAGTGAGTTTAGGCCCGTAAGCCTGCATTTGAGAGGAGCTCGAGAGGGCAGCAGCAGTGGAGCTTATGAACCACTCCGAGCCCCTGTCAACTAGCGAGGTGGGACTAAAGTTTTTGGCCGCGGGGCAGCACAAGGCGTTTTGTCCCGGCTGGTGGCACCAACCGGGACTAAAGGGGGGCATTGGTCCCGGTTCGTGACGCCAACCGGGACTAATGCCCCCATTT
>LR738712.1:653222643-653362057 GCA_902687465.1 Secale cereale
GGATTCAGGCCCACAGAAGGCCGAGTAGGCCCACTGGCAGATATAGTGAGTTTAGGCCCGTAAGCCTGCATTTGAGAGGAGCTCGAGAGGGCAGCAGCAGTGGAGCTTATGAACCACTCCGAGCCCCTGTCAACTAGCGAGGTGGGACTAAAGTTTTTGGCCGCGGGGCAGCACAAGGCGTTTTGTCCCGGTTGGTGCCACCAACCGAGACCAAATGCCTCTGCTTCCTGCCCTTTGGGCTACTGAAAAGAGACCTTTGGTCCCGGTTGGTGGCACCAACCGGGACTAAAGGGGGGCATTGGTACCTGTTCGTGCCACGAACCGGGACCAATGGCTTTACTATATAAGCAAACACTTAGTGTTTTTCATTTTCATCTTGCAGTTCCCCGCCCCGACGACGCCACCAGGCTGCTCAAGCTCGCCCCATCGACACCGTCGCCGCCCCCATTGCCGCGCCATGCCTCGTCGCCGCTCGTGCCCTATGCCGCCCCGACGCCGCCGTCGCCGTCACCTCCCCGCGTCGCCCCGACGCCGTCGACGCCCCACGCCGCCCCGCATCGCCCTGACGCCATCCACGCCCCACGCCGCCCGCCGCACCGCTGCCCCGACGCCGTCGTCGCGCCGCCCCACGGTCCGGTGGCCTTCCGACGATGTTTTTTTCATATATGTGATGATGTTTTTTTTCATATATGTGATGATGTTTTTTCATATATGTGATGATGTTTTTTTCATATATGTGATGATGTTTTTTTTTTCATATATGTGATGATGTTTTTTTCATATATGTGATGATGTTTTTGTTCATATATGAGATGATGTTTTTTTTCATATGATGTTTTTTTCATATATGTATTAATTTTTTATTTAGGTTGTTAATTAGTAGATATCGATTTTAGGTTAGTGCATTTTAGGTTAGTGGATAGGAAAAAGTAAAATAAGGAGAAGGAAGAAAAGAGGAAGAAAGAAGAAGGAAGAAGAAGAAAAAGAATGAGAGGAAAAAGGAAAATAATTATAGGAAGAACGAGAATAAGGATGAGAAAAAGAGGAGAGGAAGAAGAGTAGAAATAAATAATAAGATGAAAAAAGGAAAAGAAAAAGAGGAGAAGAAGAAAGGAATAGAGGAGAAGAACAAAAAATAGAATATTCTATTGTTTCTTCTTCTCCTATATCCCTTTCTTCTTCTCCTCTTTTTTTTCTTCTTTTTTTCTTCTTCTCCTCTATTCCTTCTTCTTCTCCTCCTTTTTTTCTTCTTCTTCATCTTCTTATTTTTTATCCCCTCCCCGATAACTTCGGCATGAGGGGGGAGGGGTCGCCGAGGGTTCGAGGGGGGAGGGTCGGGAACTAGCTAGGGTAGAGGGTCAAGGGTAACCGAGGGGTCGAGGGTCGCCGAGGGTCGAGGGTCGAGGGTCGCCGAGGGTTCGAGGGTCGAGGGTCGAGGGTACGAGGGTCGTCGAGGGGCCGAGGGTCGAGGATCACCGAAGGGTCGAGAGGTTGCCTAGTGTCAAAGTATTGAAGAAATCCATGTAATGCCCAGGATGGAGTTATACCTCCTACGTGTCGAGGCACGACTTAAAGGCATAAATCCATCCTAGAATGATCTCAAGTTTGGTAATCTTTGCACAACTCATGTAAAAGAGGGGATTGTAAACATAAGTAGTTGGCTTACAATCGCCACGTCACAGAATTACAATTCAAGTCTCAATCAACATACATTAAGAACATCACAACCCTCTAAGGGCAAAATCCAAATGCAAGATACCAAACTTAAATAACATCCACAGGCGGATCGAATCCTAGTAGGAGTCTCCACTACTGATCATCCGGGTATCGCACATAGTACCGACTACGCTCCTCGTCGTACTCCCAATCCAGCTCGGTGCCATCACCTGGATAGCTCACAGCTGGACCTGCATCTGGTGTGGTGGAGTAACTGTGAGCCACAGAGGACTCAGCAATCCCGTTTCCGGGTAACAAGACTATCTAAGCCTTTGGGAGAGGATAAGGCTGAAGAAAAGAATAAGTGTCTACAGCAGCAACTAGCAACTAGCTTACGTGAGTGAGAGCGAGAAGAGAAAGCCTCGGACGAGAAGAGATCACGAAGTGATCCTAGCTACAAGCTCAACAATCATAACCCCTCCGTGTTCAACTCCCGAATCCCTATTCGGAAATTGACAGTCACGGAACACACGCTGGTAGTGTATTAGAAACATTGTGTCAAGTTATCTACAACCGGATATTAACAAGCTCCCATCTGCCACATAACCGCGGGCACAGCTTTCGAAAGTTCAAACCCTGCAGGGGTGTTCCAACTTGACCCATTACAAGCCCACGATCCGCGGAGTCGCAACTCCAAAGTGGGAAGACCCGAGTATCCTCGGAATCCCGTGCTCAAGATATACCGAACTAAGGTAAGGCTAATCCAGCAAATCCTCCCGGCGTGCCGACACCCTGATAGTAGCCGCGCGTATCTCGTCTCAGGCCACGTCTGGACGAGTCATCCTACAGGTTTTTACCAGACCTCAAGTTTCCTTGAGGTGGCCCCGCAGTCTGCTCGTTTCGGACCAACACTCATGTGGAGCACTGGCCCGGGGTTGTTGATTAAGAAAAAGGGTTTATAACTCCCTATGCAAGTTTAGTTTGTTATTAGGCAAATAGTAACAATGTTGGGACTTGCTGGAAAAGACTTAGCACTTAGCGGTTTATCGAGGGGGTCACATACACCCCAACCGTGTTAGGAACGCATAATCAAGGAACATAACACCGGTTTATACGGTTCCTAACGGCATGAGTGGAACAAATCACCAAGCAAAAGGCTTAGCCTTCCACCCTTGCCAATATATAGATGATTTCATTTTTAAGCATTTATATAGTGTGATAAAACCCAACCAAACTTCAACATGAAGCAAGCATCTTCGATCTTCACCTGCAACTAGCAACGCTATAAGAAGGGCTGAGCGAAGCGTACTTAGCCAAGCAACGGTTTGCATAGGTGGTTGGTTAAACATGGCAATGGTTTACAAGTAGGAGGCTGACAAGAAGATCATGGGCATCGAGGCAAAACTACAGAGCGGAACTTCTAGCAATAGGCAAAGATAGTAATGTTATCGGGGTTCGGTCATCTTGCCTGAAGAGAAGTCGTTCGGATCGTAAGAAGGGTCCTCGTGCTCAACCTCGTTGGAAACCTCGTGCTCGTACTCGAACTCAGACTCTGCTTCCGGCTCTAAACAAAACAATCACACCAAGCACCAATCAACAAGATGCAATGCGCACTCGAAAAAGATGAATGCATGATGGATGCACTAAGGATGCACACGGAGCACGGAAAATATCACTCAAGCAAAACACCTCAAAACATGATAACAAACTGATATTATTAATCTACACAGAAAAACAATCAAGTTTGATATAAGATTCGCTGAAATCGGAGTTACGGGCTAAAAGTTATGCCCGAAACAAGAAATGAGCGAAAGCTGAAAATTACAGCATCATAGCAACTTCGGAGCACAAAATAATTAAGCTACAGCACTCAAATAACATGGCAAAGACCTAGAACACAAACTAGACATATACTACAGCAACTAAGTCCAAAGGTGCACCCCCAAAGGAGCCACGGATCAATAGCAATGATCTTGGACATATTGAACTTGACAATAAAATTCTGGCAGCAGAATTTTATTGAAATTTTGGAGCAAAAGATAAACATGCTACAACCACTCAAATAGACATGTGAGCACATGAATGGAAAGACAACAATATATACTACAAGTAACAATCAAGATCCACTCCAAAACTATCATGCTTTGTCCTAGAACATCACACGAACATGGCATCGGAACGTTACATATTTCAGACTTAGTGAAAAACCACTATGTCCTAAAACAGCAATTTCATCATGGCATCTAAAAGAGCATGTTTAAGTCACCTCAAAACTAAACATGGCAAGTGGTAAGCACCTCATCAAAGTACACATGATGGTGATTCCGAAACACACAAGCATGCATCATTGAGGTAAACACAACGGTAGCAACGAGCTCAACAAGATGGCATTTCATAACAAGTGAAAATAACATCACAGCCACATGGCACTTTGCAACGATGATAAACATGGCAAGAATAAATCTAACATGCTACCTAGCACATACAACACGTAGAGCATGGCAAGACGAACACGTGGACATGTCATTTGCATCATTCGGACAAACGAGCTAAAAGATATCACATGGCAAAGATGGCATAAAACCATCACATAGCAGCAGTTTATATCATGATGCACTCTTGCAACAGCAAAACAAGCACCTAGATGTTCTCTAACATGCATGACAACAACAGATAAAACGTAGTGCTATTCACCAGGAACGTCTGGACATGCTATTTGCGCGAAACGGAGCAACACACAAAAAGTTATGCATGATTGAAATATGCATCACAGATCAATACATCAGGGACTTAGGTTTTTTTTTGAAATAACCTCAGATCCAGATCTGAACAGGTCAACGGGGCTTCGGGCCCGGTCTGGCGGAGGAAGGCGGCGGGGAAGTGGGCCTCGGCCTGCGGCGACTCGGCCCGCAGAGGAGGGAGGCCGGCTGGGCGGTGTGGAGCAGGGCGGCGGCCCGCGGTGGCGCGGTGGGTGTGGGCCGGCCCGATGGTGCGGAGGCGGCGCGCAAGGAACCCGGCGGCCTGGACTGCGGGACCTGGCGGCGGGGGCCTGCGGTGGAGAGCGGTGGCCGGGCGGTGCGGTGAGGGCCTCGGGCCTCCTGGCGCCTGGCGGAAACTGGCGAGTGGGCCGAGCGGCGGTGCGGTGGCGATGCGGGGTGGACTCCCTGGCGCGGCGCTGTGATGGCTGGCGCTCGGGCCTGGCGAACGGCTTGGTGCGGAGGCCCAGCTCGGGCGAGGGCTGACGCGAGGGGTGATGCGGGGCGATGCGGAGCCAACGAAGTGGTCCTCGCTAGGCCTTGGACGGAGGGGAGCGAAGCGTTCGAAGCTTGGCGAGCGGCCGTTGACCTGGCGTCGGACGGATCTGGATCGGGAAGGCTTCCCCGATCTGGATCCTAGGCGGCGGCGCCTGGCTTCTGCGACGAAAATCGGCGGCTGGCTCGAGGAGAGAAGCCAAGTGGCAGTGGAGAGAATGGCCAGATCTGAAAATTAGAGGGAGGAGTGGAGAAGAGGCTAGGGATGCCCAAATTAGACCTAGAGGTCTATTATATAGCAGATCTACTAGGTTTAGGGTTGTGGGAGGTGTTAGGAGCCCTCCGATCGTGATCCGACGGATCCGATCGCGGGGGTAGTCTAGAAGGGCCTAGGAGAAGATAGAGGACTGCTGTAGGGGTGTTTCTGGGACACGAAGTGGAGGCACTTTGGACCCACACGAACCACGGATGGGATAGCCAACGGAGTCCAAACGAGACGAGATTTGAGAGGCGGGTTGCACACAACAAAACAACAACACACACAACAACCTCGCGGCACACCGGTAACGTTACACGCCCAAACACCAAAGTAGGCCTACGAGACGTCACGGACACGTGAGGGAGCTCCGGAACGCGAAACGGAGAACGGGAAGAAACACGTGGAACCGGAAGCAACCGACAACACAAATGCAATGCGATGCACATGTCTACATGATATGAATGAATGCCACACACTCACACAACAAAACGACGAAAACCCGAAAGACAAAGAACCCGGAATGGAAATAGATGAAGCCGGAGATATATTATATACCCAAAAGGGAAAGTATTACATCCGGGGCATTACAAACTCTCCTCTACTACAAAAAGGTCTCGTCCCGAGATCTAGGACTGGAAAAAGGAAGGGTACTCGGAACGAAGATGATCTTCTCGTTCCCAGGTAGCTTCTCGGTCGGTGTGATGTGACCACTTGACTTTCAGAAATTTGATGGACTTGTTGCGGGTCTTGCGTTCGGTTTCTTCGAGAATGGCAACTGGGTGCTCTCGGTAGGACAGGTCTTGTTGAAGATCAATCTCTTCAAACGGAATCATGCGCTCAGGTGCCTTGAAGCATTTGCGAAGTTGAGACACATGGAAGACATCATGAACATTTGCGAAGTTGGGAGGGAGCTCAAGTTGATAGGCTAGATCGCCTCTTTTGCCAAGAATCTTGAAAGGCCCGACGTATCTAGGAGCAAGCTTTCCTTTGATACTGAATCTTTGGGTGCCTTTCATCGGAGAAACTCGGAGATAGACATGATCATCGATGTTGAATGCCAAATCACGATGCTTGCCGTCATAGTAGCTCTTCTGACGCGACTGAGCGGCCTTGAGATTCTCACGTATGACTTTGCACATTTCTTCGGCTTCTGAGATCAAGTCATTGCCAAGAAGTTGACGTTCGCCTGTTTTAGACCAGTTGAGAGGGGTACGGCACTTTCTGCCATATAGAATTTCAAACGGTGCTTTGCCTGCACTTGCTTGAAAGCTGTTGTTGTAAGAGAACTCGGCAAATGGAAGGCAGTCTTCCCATTTCATGCCGAAGGAGATGACACAGGGTCTGAGCATGTCTTCTAGAATCTGATTCACGCGCTCGACTTGACCACTAGTCTGAGGGTGAAAGGCAGTGCTGAACCTGATCTTAGTGCCCATGGCGGACTGAAAGGAGTCCCAGAACCTTGATGTGAACAATCTTCCACGGTCTGAGGATATTACTTGAGGAATGCCATGTAGGGACACAATTCTGGAAGTATACAACTCTGCAAGTTGAGCTGCATTGATTGATTCTTTGACTGGCAGGAAGTGAGCGACTTTGGTAAGCTTGTCAATCACCACAAAGATAGCATCATTTCCTCGCTTGGATTTAGGAAAGACAGTGAAGAAGTCCATTTCAATGTGGTTGAACTTCCACTCGGGAATAGGAAGAGGTTGGAGAAGACCGGCTGGACGTTGATGTTCTGCTTTCACTCTTCTGCATACATCACATTCGTTCACGAATTGGGCAATCTCCCTTTTCATGCGTGTCCACCAGTAAGACTGCTTGAGGTCTTGGTACATCTTGGAACTGCCAGGATGAATGGAAAGGAGAGAATCATGAGCTTCTTCCATTATGAGCTTCCTGAGATCACCTTTTGGAACAACGAGTCTGTCCTCGAAGAACAAGGTATCTCTCTCATCAACACGGAAGCACTTATATTTTGGAGTGCCCTTTGCAATCCCATGTTTCACTTTCTTCACCATGGTATCACTGAGTTGGGCCTCACGGACTTGATCTTCCAAGGTAGGAGCAATTTGGAGATTTGCAAGAAAACCCTGCGGAACAACTTGAAGGTTGAGTTTCCTGAATGCTTCACAAAGCTCTGGCTGGTACGACTGGATAAGAAGGCTGTTGCAATATGCCTTTCTGCTCAAAGCATCTGCAATCACATTCGCCTTGCCAGGAGTGTATTCAATGCTGGGATTGTACTCTTGGATCATTTCAACCCAACGAGTCTGGCGGAGGTTCAGATGCGGCTGTGTGAAGATGTACTTCAAGCTCTTGTGATCAGTGAAGATGTCGACCTTTCTGCCCAACAACAGATGTCTCCACGTAATCAGAGCATGTACCATAGCTGCTAGCTCGAGATCATGTGTGGGATAGTTCTTCTCACTTGGCTTGAGCTGACGAGAAGTGTATGCCACAATTCTCTTATCTTGCATAAGCACACCACCAAGACCTTGAAGAGAAGCATCACAGAATACTTCATAGGGCTTGGATTCATCTGGAGGAGTCAGAACTGGAGCAGAGACAAGCTTTTCTTTGAGAGTTTTGAATGCCACTTCACACTCTGGAGACCAAAAGTATTTGACATTCTTCTGAAGCAAGTTGGAAAGAGGCTTGGCAATCTTGGAGAAGTTCTCAACAAACCTTCTGCAATAGCTGGCAAGACCCAGAAAACTGCGGAGCTGCTTGACGTTCTGAGGAGCTTCCCAGTTGACAATTGCTTCAACTTTCTCGGGATTAACCGCAATACTGTCAGCTGAGATGATGTGGCCCAGGTACAAAACCTTATCGAGCCAAAACTCGCACTTGGAGAACTTGGCATAGAATTTATGCTCTCGGAGTCGATCAAGAACCAGACGTAAGTGCTTTTCGTGATCTTCTTCATTCTTGGAAAACATCAGAATATCATCCAGATACACAAGCACAAACTCGCCAGTATAGGGGTTGAAGATGTAATGCATCATCCTTGAAAAGGTAGGAGGAGCATTGGCGAGACCGAAGGACATGACGGTATACTCGTATGAACCATAGCTCGTTCTGAAGGCCGTCTTGGGAATGTCTTCCTCGCGAATGCGAATTTGATGATAGCCCATTCGGAGGTCAAGCTTAGAGAACACTTTAGCTCCTTTGAGCTGCTCAAAGAGTTCATTGATGTTGGGGAGCGGATACTTGTTCTTAATCGTCTTCTTGTTCAATGGCCGGTAATCAACACAGAGACGCTCCGTGCCATCTTTCTTCTTGACAAATAAGACACCACAGCCCCACGGAGACGTACTAGGCCTGATGAGACCCATACTCTCCTGCTTATCAAGCTGCTTCTTCAATTCCTTCAATTCATCCGGAGAGAGCTTGTATGGACGCCGGCACGCTGGCTCAGTACCCGGCTCGAGTTCAATGACAAACTCCACCTGACGGTGTGGAGGCATGCCTGGAAGTTCTTCAGGAAAGACGTCTTGATATTCGTTCACCACCGGAATTTGAGATATGGCATTAATTTTGCCCTTATCATTGAGAGAGAAAAGCCTGATAGTGTTATCCCTTGAGGCAAAGATAATCACATCTTCATCAGAATGAGTCATCTTGACTTCCTTCTGTGCACAATCAATATGAGCATCGTGCTGAGAAAGCCAATCCATTCCGAGGATGAGGTCGATGTCAGAATTACCAAGGACCACCGGATTAGCTAGAAAACGATAATCGCCCATGCGAATAGAAACATTCGGAGCAAATATGTTGGAAGTCATGCACTTGCCCGGAGAAATAACTTGCAACTTCTGAGGCAGACTTTGGATGTCAACATTATACTTGGATGCAAATGGTTGAGACATGAAAGAACATGAAGCACCCGAATCAAACAAAACTTTAGCAGGGATAGAGTTCACTGGAAGGTTACCCAAAATGACATCAGAAGCATTCTCCGCTTGCGCTGCATTCATCAGATTGACCCTTGCTGCCTTTGGATCATGCCTGACAATAGCTGAACTCACATGTGGAGGAGGAGGAAGACGCTTCGGATTCAGACATCTGTTGGCATAGTGACCTTTCTGAGTGCATTTGTTGCAAGTCACTTCTGAGAGAGGACGGAAATGAGAGCCACTTGACTTGGAGCCTTGAGACTGAAACTGCTTCTTCGACTGGTTGCTCGGGTTGGGTGGGTGGGAGAAACCACGACCACTAGAGTTCTTGTAGTTGGAGTTGTTGGAGTTGTTGTATGGAGCTCGAATCACTGGAGGAGGAGGAAGCCAGAATTTCTGTTGTTTCGCAGCCAACTGAGACGATGAGGAAGAGTGAACGGCATCTCGAATTCTCTTCTTAGAGGCCTCCATCTTAAGCTGAGCTGCTTCTTGTTTCAAAGCCATGTTATAGAACTTGTCGAATTCATCGGGCTCGAACAAAGTGAGAGCAAGCTGAAGTTCATCTTTGAGACCTCCACGGAACTGGTAGATTTTGCTCTTGGCATCAGGAATGTCTTGCTTAGCATAGCGAGCGAGGTTTTGGAACTTGACATTATACTGATAGACTGTCATGGAGCCCTGCTTCAGGTTGCGGAATTGCTCACGCATACCCTCGATGACACTTGTAGGAATGTGGTGCGAACGGAAATCCTTGCAGAAATTCTCCCAAGAGATCACTTGACCCGGCCTGGAGTCTTTGTACTGCTGCCACCAGTCAGCTGCTCGATCTTTCAGTTGGAAGGCTGCAAACTTCACATAATCATCTTCCTTCACGTTACTGCACTCAATATGCTTCTTTATATCGGTTAACCAATCTTCAGCATCAAGAGGGTCGACACAGTAACTGAAAGCTTTAGGATTGTTGGCCAAGAACTGGTTGAGAGTAGCATGGTGCTGCTGGTTGAAGAAGTTGCCTTGGTTCCCTGGAATACCCTGATTAGCTTGATTAGCTTGCATCTGCTGCATCATCTGCATCATCAACTGGGTGTTCTGAGCTGTAGTCTGCATAATTGCTCTCCAAGCCTCAGGCGGAGGAGGAGGGGAAGGAGGACGATCTAGGACCTCTTCCACCTCTGGGTTAGCGTTGGGAACCTTTTTCGGAGCCATCCTGAAAGAGATGACCACGAATCAGCAATTGATTGACAAAAGGTATAAGCTGAATCAATGGCATGAATTGCAACAAGTCTTCACAATAATCATTCGAACAATAAGAACGAATGAAATCATTCGAACAAGAGGAACGAATGATATTCTCAGTTAAATGATAACATCAATCTTCACGAGAAGCCACATAGGGATCAAAATGAAAATAAGAAAAAACAACAAGGTACGGATGGGAACAAACACAAGATAGGAGTTTCGTTCTAACATCTTTGTGCTGAAAGCATATGAACGCGTTACGAAAAGGTTTTGCAATCCCCGGATCAGCATAGCCAAGGACCCTTTAAGATGCAAATCCTGATAGTAACATCGGTCATATAACCCCTTCACTCAATGTCGAACCCCGAACTCACTAACCTGCATTCGTTGGAAGAATGCCTATGATCTACTGGATAAAACCCACCTATAGATTTCCGAAAGATTCCAGTTATGCAATCAGGTGTTGGGGATACACGGGAAGCA
Organism: Secale cereale; assembly: GCA_902687465.1. Lineage (NCBI taxonomy): Eukaryota > Viridiplantae > Streptophyta > Magnoliopsida > Poales > Poaceae > Secale > Secale cereale. The sequence goes on from LR738712.1 coordinate 653,233,431, forward strand.
CCGCGCAATAAAATCTAAACCTACATCCAGGTGTATCCATCCTTCAACACATAACCAGTCTTTCTCGGAAACTGTGTACCTCGGACCTTCGAAAAGCACCCACTATAACAAGCTATGGCAATACTCCCGAACTACCTCCCCAGTACTGGGTGATGTCGGGGTTATCTTGCCACTGGCCGTATAGGAGAGATTTTCGATGTCGGCCGTCTTAAGTATTTAGTACTGCCGCGATATGCTTGTGATAACAATACCCCGAAGCTCAACTCCTCGGTAACAGGAGGCATCGAGAACAATATCCTTGTCACAAGAACATCGAAACAATCCCAAAATACTCGCGGGATTCCTAAAAAAAAATTTGTGCAATTTTTGAAGATAGGAGAGACAAGAGTAGTCGTCAGGAGTCCTCACCAGAGAGAAAGGGGATGAGAAGCAAAGAAATCCTACTCTCTGATATAATATAGGACTCAAAAAGTTTTCAGTGTGTGCCTAGACTCGACCGTCAACGATTCGATCAAACAGTGGGGGCTCCTAGGTCGGAGAAGGCTCTGAATACCAACTTGTAATGCCCAGGATGGAGTTATACCTCCTACGTGTCGAGGCACGACTTAAAGACATAAACCCATCCTAGAATGATCTCAAGTTTGGTAATCTTTGCACAACTCATGTAAAAGAGGGGATTGTAAACATAAATAGTTGGCTTACACTCGCCACGTCACAGAATTACAATTCAAGTCTCAATCAACATACATTAAGAACATCACAACCCTCTAAGGGCAAAATCCAAATGCAAGATACCAAACTTAAATAACATCCACAGGCGGATCGAATCCTAGTAGGAGTCTCCACTACTGATCATCCGGGTATCGCACATAGTACCGACTACGCTCCTCGTCGTACTCCCAATCCAGCTCGGTGGCATCACCTGGATAGCTCACAGCTGGACCTGCATCTGGTGTGGTGGAGTAACTGTGAGCCACAGAGGACTCAGCAATCCCGTTTCCGGGTAACAAGACTATCTAAGCCTTTGGGAGAGGATAAGGCTGAAGAAAAGAATAAGTGTCTGTAGCAGCAACTAGCAACTAGCTTACGTGAGTGAGAGCGAGAAGAGAAAGCCTCGGACGAGAAGTGATCACGAAGTGATCCTAGCTACAAGCTCAACAATCATAACCCCTCCGTGTTCAACTCCCGAATCCCTATTCGGAAATTGACAGTCACGGAACACACGCTGGTAGTGTATTAGAAACATTGTGTCAAGTTATCTACAACCGGATATTAACAAGCTCCCATCTGCCACATAACCGCGGGCACGGCTTTCGAAAGTTCAAACCCTGCAGGGGTGTTCCAACTTGACCCATTACGAGCCCACGATCCGCGGAGTCGCAACTCCAAAGTGGGAAGACCCGAGTATCCTCGGAATCCCGTGCTCAAGATATACCGAACTAAGGTAAGGCTAATCCAGCAAATCCTCCCGGCGTGCCGACACCCTAATAGTACCCGCGCGTATCTCGTCTCAGGCCACGTCCGGATGAGTCATCCTACAGGTTTTTACCAGACCTCAAGTTTCCTTGAGGTGGCCCCGCAGTCTGCTCGTTTCGGACCAACACTCATGTGGAGCACTGGCCCGGGGTTGTTGATTAAGAAAAAGGGTTTATAACTCCCTATGCAAGTTTAGTTTGTTATTAGGCAAATAGTACCAATGTTGGGACTTGCTGGAAAAGACTTAGCACTTAGCGGTTTATCGAGGGGGTCCCATACACCCCAACCGTGTTAGGAACGCATAATCAAGGAACATAACACCGATTTATACGGTTCCTAACGGCATGAGTGGAACAAATCACCAAGCAAAAGGCTTAGCCTTCCACCCTTGCCAATATATAGATGATTTCATTTTTAAGCATTTATATAGTGTGATAAAACCCAACCAAACTTCAACATGAAGCAAGCATCTTCTATCTTCACCTGCAACTAGCAACACTATAAGAAGGGCTAAGCGAAGCGTACTTAGCCAAGCAACGGTTTGCATAGGTGGTTGGTTAAACATGGCAATGGTTTACAAGTAGGAGGCTGACAAGAAGATCATGGGCATCGAGGCAAAACTACAGAGCGGAACTTCTAGCAATAGGCAAAGATAGTAATGTTATCGGGGTTCGGTCATCTTGCCTGAAGAGAAGTTGTTCGGATCGTAAGAAGGGTCCTCGTGCTCAACCTCGTTGGAAACCTCGTGCTCGTACTCGAACTCAGACTCTGCTTCCGGCTCTAAACAAAACAATCACACCAAGCACCAATCAACAAGATGCAATGCGCACTCGAAAAAGATGAATGCATGATGGATGCACTAAGGATGCACACGAGCACGGAAAATATCACTCAAGCAAAACACCTCAAAACATGATAACAAACTGATATTATTAATCTACACAGAAAAACAATCAAGTTTGATATAAGATTCGCTGAAATCGGAGTTATGGGCCAAAAGTTATGCCCGAAACAAGAAATGAGCGAAAGCTGAAAATTACAGCATCATAGCAACTTCGGAGCACAAAATAATTAAGCTACAGCACTCAAATAACATGGCAAAGACCTAGAACACAAACTAGACATATACTACAGCAACTAAGTCCAAAGGTGCACCCCCAAAGGAGCCACGTATCAATAGCAATGATCTTGGACATATTGAACTTGACAATAAAATTCTGGCAGCAGAATTTTATTGAAACTTTGGAGCAAAAGATAAAGATGCTACAGCCACTCAAATAGACATGTGAGGACATTAATGGAAAGACAACAATATATACTACAAGGAACAATCAAGATCCACTCCAAAACTATCATGCTTTGTCCTAGAACATCACACGAACATGGCATCGGAACGTTACATATTTCAGACTTAGTGAAAAACCACTAAGTCCTAAAACAACAATTTCATAATGGCATCTAAAAGAGCATGTTTAAGTCACCTCGAAACTAAACATGGCAAGTGGTAAGCACCTCATCAAAGTACACATGATGGTGATTCCGAAACACACAAGCATGCATCATTGAGGTAAACACAACGGTAGCAACGAGCTCAACAAGATGGCATTTCATAACAAGTGAAAATAACATCACAGCCACATGGCACTTTGCAACGATGATAAACATGGCAAGAATAAATCTAACATGCTACCTAGCACATACAACACGTAGAGCATGGCAAGACGAACACGTGGACATGTCATTTGCATCATTCGGACAAAGGAGCTAAAATATATCACATGGCAAAGATGGCATAAAACCATCACATAGCAGCAGTTTATATCATGATGCACTCTTGCAACAGCAAAACAAGCACCTAGATGATCTCTAACATGCATGACAACAACAGATAAAACGTAGTGCTATTCACCACGAACGTCTGGACATGCTATTTGCGCGAAACGGAGCAACACACAAAAAGTTATGCATGATTGAAATATGCATCACAGATCAATACATCAGGGACTTAGGTTTTTTTTTGAAATAACCTCAGATCCAGATCTGAACAGGTCAACGGGGCTTCGGGCCCGGTCTGGCGGAGGAAGGCGGTGGGGAAGTGGGCCTCGGCCTGCGGCGACTCGGCCCGCAGAGGAGGGAGGCCGGCTGGGCGGTGCGGAGCGGGGCGGCGGCCCGCGGTGGCGCGGTGGGTGTGGGCCGGCCCGATGGTGCGGAGGCGGCGCGCAAGGAACCCGGCGGCCTGGACTGCGGGACCTGGCGGCGGGGGCCTGCGGTAGAGAGCGGTGGCCGGGCGGTGCGGTGAGGGCCTCGGGCCTCCTGGCGCCTGGCGGAAACTGGCGAGTGGGCCGAGCGGCGGTGCGGTGGCGATGCGGGGTGGACTCCCTGGCGCGGCGCTGTGATGGCTGGCGCTCGGGCCTGGCGAACGGCTCGGTGCGGAGGCCCAGCTCGGGCGAGGGCTGACGCGAGGGGCGATGCGGGGCGATGCGGAGCCAGCGAAGTGGTCCTCGCTGGGCCTTGGACGGAGGGGAGCGAAGCGTTCGAAGCCTGGCGAGCGGCCGTTGACCTGGCGTCGGACGGATCTGGATCGGGAAGGCTTCCCCGATCTGGATCCTAGGCGGCGGCGCCTGGCTTCTGCGAAGAAAATCGGCGGCTGGCTCGAGGAGAGAAGCCAAGTGGCAGTGGAGAGAATGGCCAGATCTGAAAATTAGAGGGAGGAGTGGAGAAGAGGCTAGGGATGCCCAAATTAGACCTAGAGGTCTATTATATAGCAGATCTACTAGGTTTAGGGTTGTGGGAGGTGTTAGGAGCCCTCCGATCGCGATCCGACGGATCCGATCGCGGGGGTAGTCTAGAAGGGCCTAGGAGAAGATAGAGGACTGCTGTAGGGGTGTTTCTGGGACACGAAGTGGAGGCACTTTGGACCCACACGAACAACGGATGGGATAGCCAACGGAGTCCAAACGAGACGAGATTTGAGAGGCGGGTTGCACACAACAAAACAACAACACACACAACAACCTCGCGGCACACCGGTAAAGTTACACGCCCAAACACCAAAGTAGGCCTACGAGACGTCACGGACACGTGAGGGAGCTCCGGAACGCGAAACGGACAACGGGAAGAAACACGCGGAACCGGAAGCAACCGACAACACAAATGCAATGCGATGCACATGTCTACATGATATGAATGAATGCCACACACTCACACAACAAAACGACGAAAACCCGAAAGACAAAGAACCCGAAATGGAAATAGATGAAGCCGGAGATATATTATATACCCAAAAGGGAAAGTATTACATCCGGGGCATTACAATCCATGCATTCATCATTTGCCGGAAGTAACCGGGGCATGATGGTACGAAGCTCTTCAAAGTTATTCTGGAATGGAGTCCCGGATAGGATAATCCGTTTTTTCGTACGAATTTCAGCAAAGGCCTTCCAGATAGCGATATTCGGAAGGCTCTTGCTGAACTTTGTACCAAAAAGCGAATTATCCTATCTCGGACTCCGTCCAGAACAACTTTGAAAAGCTTCATACCATCGTCATGCGCCTATTACTTTCGCCTAATGATGAAGACATGGTTTTGTTTAATCCTTTGACACTAGACAAACGTGACATGAGGGGGTCGAGGGTCGGGAACTAGGGTAGAGGGTCGTGGATCGCCGAGGGGTCGAGGGTTGAGGATTGCCGAGGGGTCGAGACGTTGCCTAGTGTCAAAGTATTGAAGAAATCCATGCCTTTTTCATTTGTCGGAAGTAACCGGGGCATGATGGTACGAAGCTCTTCAAAGTTATTCTGGAACGGAGTCCCGGATAGGATAATCCGTTTTTTCGTATGAATTTCAGCAAAGGCCTTCCAGATAGCGATATTCTGAAGGCTGTTGCTGAACTTTGTACCAAAAAGCGAATCATCCTATCTCGGACTCCATTCCAGAACAACTTTGAAGAGCTTCGTACCATCGTCATGCACCTGTTACTTTCGCCTAATGATGAAGACATGGTTTTGTTGAATCCTTTGACACTAGACAAACGTGACATGAGGGGGTCGAGGGTCGGGAACTAGGGTAGAGGGTCGTGGATCGCCGAGCGATCGAGGGTCGAGGGTTGTCCAGGGGTCGAGAGGTTGCCTATTGTCAAAGTATTGAAGAAATCCATGCCTTCATCATTTGCCGGAAGTAACCGGGGCATGATGGTACGAAGCTCTTCAAAGTTATTCTGGAACGGAGTCCCGGATAGGATAATCCGCCTTTTCGTACGAATTTCAGCAAAGGCCTTCCAGATAGCGATATTCGGAAGGCTCTTGCTGAACTTTGTACCAAAAAGCGAATAATCCTATCTCGGACTCCATTCCAGAACAACTTTGAAGAGCTTCGTACCATCGTCATGCACCTGTTACTTTCGCCTAATGATGAAGACATGGTTTTGTTTAATCCTTTGACACTAGACAAACGTGACATGAGGGGGTCGAGGGTCGGGAACTAGGGTAGAGGGCCGTGAATCACCGAGCGTTCATGAGAAAGGCGTTGCCGAGGCCACCCCAAACCCTAGAGAAGCGTCGAGGCCACTAATATGGTTCCTTGTTGTGATTAGCTAGCTAGGTCTACGTTTGCCACTAATATATCCATCTGTCATGTTTGTATAATAATTGCCATGTCGTAATATTTCCAGAAACTATGGAGATAGGACGAGACAAGGTAGCAGAACAGGTGTTGGGGGACATAATCACAACCGGAGTTGATGTCGAGTTGTATCTCATAGACTACGATGGTCTGGAAGGACAGGGTGAAGAAGCAGACTACGGTGATACAATGGAGGAGGAAACACATGATTATGATGGCTCCGGTGACCAAATACCGGTGGAAGAAGGACACCGTGATGACGGTATATGAATTAAGCATGTGCTGACTATAGCTAATTGATGCATTGATTGTTTTGGTATGTACACGTATTAACTCTCTTCTTTATTCTTTTCTAGCCCTCCGGATCGAGCCAAAGTTCGGTAAGGAGACGAGGCCCGAAGAAAAGGTTGCCCCAGGATGAAAAGTTCATCATCAAAGAAATCAAGCGCGATGGCCTACCGATTAAACCCATCAAGGCCAAGGACATGACCCCGATCAGCATCCACCTATGGTACAAGCCTCAGAACGAAAACCCTCAGGTGTCTTATGTCAACGATAAGCAGAAAAATGATCTTTGGACCATGCTGAAGGCCAATTTCACCCTACCGCCAGAGGAGGATCCGGAGAAGCCACCAGTTGTAGAGCCATTGGTCAAGGAGGCCGCGCTTAAGAAGATGGGGGAACTATTCAGGAGGTGGAAGAATGAGCTGAAAGCAAATTTTGTCGACAAAGACAAGACTTCCGAATTCACTGGCCGGTTTGAGAAGATCATAGATCACTGGAACACATTTGTGGCCCACAAGAAATCGAAAAAGAGTAAGAAGATGTCAGCGACAAACAAGATAAATGCTACGAAGAAGAAGCATCACCATCGCACGGGGTCAGGTGGCTACCTCAAAGCCCGGCCGTTGTGGGACAAGGCCGAGAATGACCTCTTGATAAAGGGGTCGTCCCATAGACATTACACTGGCCAGACTGTTCAAGGACTTGGTTCTTCGGGGTTGGCGGAACCTTGGACCCTGAAACAGGGAAGTGCATTTGGACGAACGAGCAACTGCAAAATACCCATCACGCAGCTTCAACACTATATTGAAGCAGCGCAGGAAGGGGCAGAGAGAACGACGAGCTCATAATGACCCTCGGGAATTATGAGCACCCTGGACGGACACGAGGCACGCCAGGCTCCATTTCATGGAAGACTGGGTTTCCCGACGCAGGCAGTTACAAATACCGAGAGGGGAAGAAGAAAGTGGATCAAACCCAACTACAGGCGCTGCACGCAAGGGTAAAAGCGCTAGAGGACGAATGAGAAGCAGTTCACAGCAAGTGACCTGCCGAAGCTACCCCCGAAGCTACCCCGCCATCTCAGCGGAGAAGCAGCGTGGCTTCCACCGAGCTACCTTTGGAGCCTGTCTTCACGGCTCCTGCTAACTACCCCGTGGATGCTATCACGGAGTCTCAACATTGCCACCTTATGACGCAATTGTAGCTATTCAAAGTCAAGGTGGCTGTCGGCTCTGTTTTACCTCCTGAACCCGGTGCAAATTTTCACTGCCGTCCGATTCCAGAAGGATATGCTAGGGTGATGGTGGACAAATAATGGAGGGGTTTGCGGAGCTCGAGCTTGACCACCCTACCGGTGAAGGGGAGAGTCGGTTGGGTTCTTCTTTGGCTGCTCCGGATGCTCCGACGCGTGGTAGCACTTCGACTCGTTCCGCGCCTCGTAAGCAACAAAAGAAGGCAGTCGCAGCTGCTCCGACTGCTCCGACGTCTAGCAGTCCAACCAGAGGCAGGAGGCAATACAAATACGGTCCATCTCTCAAGCCTTTAGAGAAGTTAGCATACAAGAGGACCGACGAGGAAAACAAGGAGGTCTCTAAAGCCGAAGTGAAGGACTTTTTTGCAAAGAAACCTCCACCTCCAAAGGAGAAGATATATTCGGTGAGAGCGAAGCGCACTATTGATGCCCTAAAGAAACCACCACCGTCTCCGCCGAAAATCAACTATGAGCGCATTATTGAAAAGTCATATGTCGAAGCGGAGCAGTCGGGAAGTACTTGTAGTGATCGAAGGTTAGAACAACCAAAAAGTGGGGAAAAAAATCCCCAGCTCGGCGAACAAGAGAACCAATCGTGCCCCCGGCTCAAGGTGCCTAGCGACATCATCGCTAGTCGTCCAGGGATGGTTCCTGGTACCAATCTTGCAGATTACCTGGCCGATGATGTAGTGTTTGATATGTTAGGGGTGGAGGAACACAAATACCGGTACGGGAAGCCTCTCATCAAATATGTCACTACTCTAACCACGATGATGCGAAGATTACATGAGTGGTACATGGATACATGCAGAGACTTTGGTGGCTAGGATACTTTGATGCTGAAAGTTAAAGAGGAGCACGACCTCGTTGGAATTGAGGTGTTGTCTGTTCCATTTGAGGAGTTCTTCCAATTTTTCAATCAAAATGCCCTCGATAAAACAACGATCACTTGCTACTGTCTATAAGTACTACTTCTGTCATTAAGTCTCTATATATATCTTAGCTCTTTCATTGCATGTATATATAATTATCCTCACTATATTATGCAGATTGAGGATCGTCGAATGCAGAAAAGCTGATATTTATGATATTGGGTTCATTAACACAAATCTCATAGATGATTATCAGGTTAAATTTCATGCCAAAGAAGTCAAGGCCAACTTGATACGACCGTTGATAATAATTCAAAACAAAGATAAAATACTCTTTCCTTACAACTTCAAGTGAGTGTTACTGTCTTGTGCATATTCAGTTTCCCTTCATTATTACTCGAGGTTATAGTAATTAATGTAATTGATGAGTTATATGCATGCATGCATGCATGCGCAGTTTCCACTATATTCTCCTAGAGATTCAGCTTGACCATGGACTAGTAATTGTCTTAGACTCGAGACGAAAAGATCCTGAGGACTATGCGGACATGTCTAAAATGCTCAACAAGTAAGTTCAATCGATCATTATCACACCATATCAGCAACTTTATTCATTTCCTGATATAAATTAATTATTCTCGCAGGGTTTGGAAAGCATTCACCCAAAAAGTTCCGGCACTGCCGCGAGATCTGCAATGGATTTATCCGAAAGTAAGTACTACTAGCTAGCTAGTTCCGCGCATCTCCCGTTGACTCTAGCTATACTTTCATCAATGCCATTTATAATGCTTCATTATCAGTTTGATTGACCTCTATTTCTCGTAAAGTGCTTGTGGCAGGAACCCGAGAATAATTACTGTGGATACTACGTCTGCGAGTTCATCTAGAACCGGGACTACAACACGACGACCGAGAACCGGGACTAAAGGTCTAGGGCATTTGTATCGACCATTTAGTCCCGGTTACCCAACCGGGACAAATGGCACTTATGAACTGGGACAAATGGCCCTTATTCTACTAGTGTTCTAGATACATCCCTTTTTGTCCATTTTGATGATAAGTATTTTCGGACGGAGGGAGTATTTAGGATAGTTTCAAATCGCATGTGACTTGTAACTTTTATTCATGAGTCGCACCATATTGCATCTCACCCACCACCTTCGACTATAAGTTATATCTTTTCACAAAACCATTCTCTTGCACACATCATATTTGAGGCCAAATAATGGAACTAGTGGTGATACCAACACATCACAAGTGTGCAATAGAATCTGGAATGTCTTGTGTTAACTATATTGCTCATGCAACTTGGTCCCATACTTGATGTGCATCGGTGCTCGTTTTCTGGTCTACTTCAATGACTTCCTGGCTGTTGCTTCCACATGCTCCTGGGATCAAAACATCTTAGTGATGACCCACAAGTGTAGGGGATCTATCGTAGTTCTTTCGATAAGTAAGATTGTCGAACCCAACGAGGAGTAGAAGGAAATGATAGGCATTTTTCGGTAAGGTATTTCCTGCAAGCACTGAAATTATAGGTAACAGATAGTTTTGTGATAAGGTAATTGGTAGCAAGTGACAAAAGGTAAAAGTAAATAAGGTGCAGAAAGGTGCCCAATCCTTTTTGTAGCAAAGGACAAGCCTGAACAAACTCTTATATAAAGGAAAGCGCTCCCGAGGACACATGGGAATTATCGTCAAGCTAGTTTTCATCACGATCGTCTGATTCGCGTTCGGTACTTTGATAATTTGGTATATGGGTGGACCGGTGCTTGGGTGCTGCCCTTACTTGGACAAGCCTCCCACTTATGATTAACCTCTAATGCGAGCATCTGCAACTACAAAAGAATTATTAAGGTAAACCTAATCATAGCCTGAAACATATGGATCCAAACCAGCCCCTTACGAAGCAACGCATAAACTAGGGTTTAAGCTTCTGTCACTCTAGCAACCCATCATCTACTTATTACTTCCCAATGCCTTCCTCTAGGCCCAAATAATGGTGAAGTGTCATGTAGTCGACGTTCACATGACACCACTAGAGGAGAGACAACATACATCTCATCAAAATATCGCACGAAGACCAAATTCACATGACTACTAATAGCAAGACTTCTCCCATGTCCTCAGGAACAAAAGTAACTACTCACAAGACATAATATTGTTCATGATCATTGGAGTATTAATATGCATAATGGATCTGAACATATGATCTTCCACCAAATAAACCAACTAGCATCAACTACAAGGAGTAATCAACACTACTAGCAATCCACAAGTACCAATCTGAGGTTTGGGTACAAAGATTGGATACAAGAGATGAACTAGGGTTTGAGAGGAGATGGTGCTGGTGAAGATGTTGATGAAGATAGCCCTCCCCAAGATGGGAGAGTTGTTGGTGATGACGGCGGTGATGATTTCCCCCTCCCGGAGGGAAGTATCCCCGGCAGAATAGCTCTACCGGAGCCCTAGATTGGTTTCCGCCTCGGTTCCGCCTCGAGACGGCGGCATTTGGTCCCGAAAGCCTCCTTATGATTTTTTCCAGGTCAAAACACCTCATATAGGAGAAGATGGGCATCGTGGGCCTACCGGCTGGCCCACGAGGCAGGGGGCGCGCCCTGGGAAGGGGGCGCACCCCCCACCCACGTGGACAGCCGGTGGCCCCTCGTGGGTTTCTTTCACCAGATATTTTTTATATTTTCCGAAACGATGTTCCGTTGAGTTTCAGGGCTTATGGAGTTGTGTAGAATAGGTTTCCACAGTTTGCTCCTTTTTCCAGCCCAGAATTCCAGCTGCCGGCATTCTGCCTCTTCATGTAAACCTTGTAAAATAAGAGAGAAAAGGCATAAGTATTGTGACAAAACATGTAAGAACAGCTCATAATGCAATAAATATCAACATATAAGCATGATGCAAGATGGACATATCAACTCCCCCAAGCTTAGACCTCGCTTGTCCTCAAGCGAAAGCCGATATCGAAAAATATGTCCACAAGTTTAGAGATAGAGGCGTCGATAAAAACAAAATACGGACATGAGGGCATCATGATCATTATCATAACAACAACTTATATGAATAAAGTTATATGATTCTTATGCTAAAGTAACTATTCATCCACAATATCAAGTATGCATCATAAACTTCATTGGAACCTAACAAACTTTGGTCTCGGTCATTGAAGGAATTGCAATTTATCGCAATATCAGAAAGAGTTAATAAGAGCTTTTCAACAAGCCTACATACTCAACTATCATATGGTCTTTCATAATTGCTCACACTCACGCAATACTTATGTCTATGGAGTTTTAATCGGACACAGAGAAAGATAGGGGCTTATGGTGTTGCCTCCCAACCTTTTACCTCAAGGGTAATGTCAACAGTAATAGATCATGAAAACTTACATCCAAGTGGGTATATATGTCAGGATCTTTCCAACACAATGTGCTTGCCAAAAGATAAAATGTAAAAAGGAAAGGTGGAATTCACCTTGACACTTATAAGACAGGAATAATAGATAGGCCCTTCGCAGAGGGAAGCAGAGGTTGTCATGTGCTTTTATGGTTGGATGCACAAAGTCTTAGCATAAAAGAACTTCGCTTTATATTGCCACTTGTGATAAGGACCTTTATTATGTAGTCCATCGCTTTTATTACTTCCATATCACAAGATCGTATAAAGATAATTTCTCCCACACTAATAAATCATACATATTTTAGAGAGTTTGCAACATGACAACTTACTTGGAAGGATATTTCTCAATCCATAGGTAGGTATGGTGGACTCTCATGGCAAAACTAGGTTTAAGGATATATGGAAGCACAAGTAGTATCTCTACTTAGTGCGAGGAGTTTTGGCTAGCATGAGGGGGAAAGCACGCTCAACATGTTGGATGATCCATGACAATATACTTTATTTCAGATATAATAAGACATAACCCATTATGTTGTCTTCCTTGTCCAACATCAACTCTTTAGCATGTCATATTTTATTGAGTGCTCACAATCATAAAAGTTGTCCAAGATAGTATATTTGTATGTGAAACCTCTCTTCTTTTATTACTTCCTATTAATTGCAACGATGACCAAAACTATGTTTGTCACCTCCCAACAACTTTTATTTATCATACTCTTGTATGTTAAGTCATTACTTCCCATAAGATCGATATGATCTCTTTGATATTCTTTATGTTTTGTTTTTATCATGGCCCAAGTGAGGAAATCAAGCCCTTGACTCAACACTAATCTTTATTATATAGCTCACGGACTCGATTACAAAGGATAAAGCTCACAAAGCAAACGCTCACAACTAGATAATGCTAACTTTATTCTACTAGATCAAGATACTACCAAAAGGATCAAACTAAGTAAAACGGTAAAGATAGGAGTGATGGTGATACGATACTGGGGTCACTCCCCCAAGCTTGGCAGTTGCCAAGGGGAGTGCCCATACCCATATGATTATGTCTCCTTCTTCGGAGGTGGTGATGATGGAGTTGCAAGTAGTGACGGAGGATCTTCATATATCGAGCGTAGGAGATCTTCCAGCTTGCGGATAATACCTTTGAGGGCAGCTATGTAATCCTTCAACAAAATATTTTCACTTGTGAGATGCTTGTTTCGAATCTGAGCTAATTCAATCATCCTGAAAGCTTCTAGCTTAGTTGAGGTAAAGAGGTTAGGAAGGGATTTAGAGGTGTCTTCATCTCCCGCTGCCGAAGCCGGATCTTCCACCTCCATCTTGATCCTCTTCTCCTTGTGGATCTCCTCGGGTCATTCCCTCTTCAAATCTATCTTCATTAGCCAAGCATCGTTGCCTTCGTTGTTGGAGGAGGGAGACGACATGATGTCTGGCTTCGCAAACCCTAAAAGAAAAGAGCTCTAAACAAGAACGGAGGATTTTTGCGTGATACAGAGGTCAAAACCTTCGGGAGTATATATAATGAATTTTTACCGACCGAAAGGAGTAACCCACAAGAAAATAGAGACCGGAGGACACACGGGGTGCCCACGAGGCAGGGGGCGCGCCCTCCACCCTCATGGACGGCCCGTGTCTCTTCCGGACTGCGGTTTATTTTTATTTTTCTAAATATTCCAAAACGGAGAAAAATTGCCTTTAGAACTGTTTTGGAGTCGGTTTGCTTACCGTATCACGTACCTCTTCCTTTTCGGAGGGTGAATCATTCTAGAAAGTGTCCCGTATGTATTCCTCTGGGGTTATGGTTTCAATAACTTTAGTTTCCACATTTATAGGATTACCTGAGATATGATGTTTGATTCTTTGACCATTCACCACCTTTGGATTTGTGCCTTCGAAGTTGTTGATTTTTATGGCACCAGAACGATAGACCTCCTCGATAACGTAAGGTCCCTCCCACTTGGAGAGAAGTTTTCCTGCAAAAAATCTTAAATGAGAGTTGTATTGCAAGACATAATCCTCTACGTTAAATTCACGCTTTTGTATCCTCTTATCATGCCATCTTTTAACTTTTTCTTTAAAGAGTTTGGCATTCTCATAAGCCTGGGTTCTCCATTCATCGAGGCAGCTAATGCCAAATAGCCTCTTCTCATCGGCAAGTTTGAAATCGTAGTTGAGCTCTTTAATAGCCCAATATGCCTTATGCTCTAGCTCAAGAGGTAAGTGACAAGCTTTTCCATATACCATCTTATATGGAGACATGCCCATAGGATTTTTGTATGCAGTTCTATAGGCCCATAATGCATCATCTAGTTTCTTGGACCAATTCTTCCTAGACCTATTAACTATCTTTTGCAAGATTAATTTCAACTCCCTATTACTTAGTTCTACTTGACCACTAGTCTGTGGGTGATAAGGGGATGCAATTCTATGGTTGACATCATACTTAGCAAGCATCTTACGGAAAGCACCATGAATAAAGTGTGAACCTCCATCAGTCATTAGATATCTAGGGACTCCAAACCTCAGAAATATAACTTCTTTAAGCATCTTAATAGAGGTGTTATGATCAGCACTACTAGTTGGAATAGCTTCTACCCACTTAGTAATGCAATCAACAACAACTAGAATATGTGTGTACCCATTAGAGGCAGGAAAAGGTCCCATATAATCAAAGCCCCAAACATCAAATGGTTCAATAACAAGTGAATAATTCATGGGTATTTCTTGGCGTCTAGCAATATTACCAATTCTTTGACATTCATCACAAGATAAAACAAACTTACGGGCATCCTTGAAGAGAGTAGGCCAATAAAAACCGGATTGCAATACCTTGTGTGCAGTTCTATCTCCCGCATGGTGTCCTCCATAAGCTTCGGAGTGGCACTTGCGTAGGATCTGTTCCTGTTCATGCTCAGGTAGACAATGTCTAATAATACCATCTACTCCTTCTTTATAAAGATGTGGGTCATCCCAGAAGTAATGTCTCAAATCATAGAAGAATCTTTTCTTTTGCTGGTATGTGAAGCTAGGAGGTATAAACTTAGTAACAATATAATTAGCATAATCAGCATACCATGGAGCAGTACGAGAAGTATTTATGACAGCTAATTGTTCATCAGGAAAGCTATCATCAATAGGTTGTGGGTCATCAAGTACATTCTCTAACCTAGACAAGTTATCTGCTATAGGGTTCTCAGCTCCTTTTCTATCAATAATATGCAAGTAAAATTCTTGCAGCAAGAGAACCCATCTAATAAGTCTAGGTTTAGCATCTTTCTTTTCCATAAGGTATTTGATAGCAGCATGATCAGTGTGAATAGTTACTTTAGAATCAACGATATAGGGTCTAAACTTATCACAAGCAAATACAACTGCTAAAAGTTCTTTCTCAGTAGTGGCATAATTTCTTTGGGCACTATCTAGAGTTTTACTAGCATACTGGATAACATTCAATTTCTTATCAACTCTTTGCCCTAGAACAGCTCCTACAGCATAATCACTAGCATCGCACATAATCTCAAAGGGTAAATTCCAGTCAGGAGGCTGGACAATAGGTGCAGAGATCAATGCTTTCTTAAGAATTTAAAATGCTTCTAGACAATCATCATCAAATACAAAAGGAATATCTTTTTGTAAAAGATTAGTCAGAGGCCTGGAGATTTTGGAGAAGTCCTTAATGGACCTCCTATAAAACCCGGCATGACCAAGGAAACTTCGTATACCTTTGATATCCTTAGGGCATGGCATCTTTTCAACAGCATCAACTTTAGCTTTGTCAACTTCAATACCTCTTTGAGAAATTTTATGTCCCAAGACAATGCCTTCCTTAACCATAAAGTGGCACTTCTCCCAATTCAAGACATGGTTAGTGTCTTCACATCTCTGCAAAACTCGATCAAGGTTGCTTAAGCAATCATCAAAAGAAGTTCCGTAAACGGAGAAATCATCCATGAAAACCTCAACAATCTTTTCACAAAAATCAGAGAATATAGCCATCATGCATATTTAAAAGGTAGCAGGTGCATTACATAAACCAAAAGGCATACGTCTATAAGCAAAAGTACCGAAAGGACAAGTAAAAGTGGTATTCTCTTGATCTCCTTTTGACACAGGAATTTGAGAGAAACCAGAATAACCATCTAGAAAGCAGAAATGAGTATGTTTGGAAAAACTTTCTAGCATTTGATTGATAAATGTCAAGGGGTAATGATCTTTCTTAGTAGCTTTATTTAACTTACGGAAATATATTACCATCCTATAACATGTAACTATTCTTTGCGGAATCAATTCATCTTTATCATTAGGGACGACAGTCATACCTCCTTTCTTAGGAACACAATGGACGGGACTTACCCACTGGCTATCAGCAACTGGATAGATAATACCTGCCTCTAGAAGCTTTAGTAGTTCCTTTCTTACCACTTCTTTCATCTTAGGATTTAACCATTGCTGATGATCAATAACTGGTTTAGCATTTTCTTCCAATTTTATCTTGTGTTGGCATATAGTGGGACTAATGCCCTTAAAATCATCCAGAGTATATCCAATAGCAGCACGATGCTTCTTTCGAGTTTTCAATAATTTTTCTTCTTCCTGCTCTGAAAGGTTAGCACTAATAATAACATGATATATCTTTTTTTCATCAAGATAAACATACTTAAGATTATCAGGCAAAGGTTTAAGTTCAAACGCGGGATCACCCTTGGGTGGAGGAGGATCCCCTAGGATTTCAACATGTAAGTTGTTTTTCAGTACAGGTCCCTGTGTAAGGAATATTTCATCTATTTCCCTTTTCTCATTCATATGCATATCATTTTCGTGGTCTAGCAGGTATTGTTCTAACGGATCATTAGGTGGCATGGCAATAGAAGCAAGACCAATAATTTCATCCTTACTAGGTGGCACCATTTCAAGGGGTTGTCTACGGAATTTAGAAAAGTTAAAATCATGAGACATATCCCCTAATCCAACAGTGACAATGTCTTTCACGCATTCTATCTTGGCATTAACAGTGTTCAAGAAGGGTCTACCAAATATAATGGGATAGAATTCATCTTGTGGGGAACTGAGAATAAGAAAATCAGCAGGGTATTTAACCTTCCCACACAAGACTTCAACGTCTCTAACAATCCCAGCTGGTGAAATAGTATCTCTATTAGCAAGCTTAATAGTAACATCAATCCCTTCTAACTCAACATGTGCAATATCATGCATAATTTCATTGTACAGATCAAAAGGGATAATGCTTGCACTAGCACCCACGTCACATAAACCATGATATCAATGATCTCCTATCTTAACAGAGATAACAGGCAAGCCTACAACAGGTTTATGTTTGTTCCTAGCATTGGGTTTAGCTATTCTAGCAGACTCTTCTTGGAGGTAAATAACATGTCCATCTAAATCTTCTACCAAGAGATCTTTAACCATGCAACACTAGGTTCAACTTTAATTTTCTTAGAGGGTGTAGGTGTTCTAGTATTACTCTTACGAACTACAGTTGAAGCTTGAGCATGATCCTTTATCGTAACAGGGAAAGGTGGTTTCTCAATATAAGCAATAGGAATAACATGATCAACATTATAAGTGATAGTCTTTTCTTCAACTTTAATAGGTTCAACTACTTTTACTTCAATAGGGGGATGGTATTTAAACCACTTCTCCTTGGGGAGACCAACATGAGTTGCAAAGGATTCACAGAAAGAAGCTACTATCTCAGAGTCAAGTCCATATTTAGTGCTAAACTCACAAAAAACATCGGTATCCATAAAAGCTTTAACACAATCAAACTTAGGGGTCATACCTGACTCCTTACCTTCGTCGAGATCCCAATCTTCAGAGTTGCATTTAATTCTTTCCAATAAATCCCATCTGAAGTCAATAGTCTTCATCATATAAGAGCCAGAACAAGAAGTATCGAGCATGGAGCGATTATTATGAGAAAGCCGAGCATAAAATTTTTGAATGATCATTTCTCTTGAGAGCTCATGATTGGGGTATGAATATAACATTGACTTAAGCCTCCCCCAAGCTTGAGCAATGCTTTCTCCTTCGCGAGGCCAGAAATTATAAATATAATTACGATCACAATGAACCTGGTGCATAGGGTAGAACTTCTGATGAAATTCCAACTTCAGACGATTATAGTTCCATGATCCCATATCATCGTATAGCCTAAACCATGTCAATGCATCTCCCTTCAAAGATAAAGGGAAGACCTTCTTCTTGATAACGTCCTCGGGCATACCTGCAAGCCTAAATAATCCACAAACTTCATCCACATAGATTAGATGTAAATCGGGATGCAGTGTTCCGTCTCCTGTAAAGGGATTTCCAAGCAGTTTCTCTATCATACCCGAAGGGATCTCAAAGCAAACATTTTCAATAGGTGCAGTAGGTTGAGGAGCAACTCTTTGCTCTTCTGTTCGGGGTGAAGATACCCCGAACAAGCCCCTGAAAGGATTTTGAGCCATAGTAACAAGTGACAATAAATTTCAGCACACTATATAAAATTTTCCTTACCAAATTCCACTTACCAAAGGCGCTTCACTCCTCGGCAACGGTGCCAAAAAAGAGTCTTGATGACCCACAAGTGTAGGGGATCTATCGTAGTCCTTTCGATAAGTAAGAGTGTCGAACCCAACGAGGAGCAGAAGGAAATGATAGGCAGTTTTCGGTAAGGTATTTTCTGCAAGCACTGAAATTATAGGTAACATGTAGTTTTGTGATAAGGTAATTGGTAGCAAGTGACAAAAGGTAAAAGTAAATAAGGTGCAGCAAGGTGGCCCAATCTTTTTTTAGCAAAGGACAAGCCTGAACAAACTCTTATATAAAGGAAAGCGCTCCCGAGGACACATGGGAATTACCGTCAAGCTAGCTTTCATCACGATCGTCTGATTCGCGTTCGGTACTTCGATAATTTGGTATATGGGTGGACTGTAACATCCCAAATTTTCAATTTGGAATGTTATACATAGATCATATTGCATTACATATTTCTTTGCATTTTGTTCGTGGCGATCCTCGAAAATTCTAAGCAACTCAAGGACCTACGGAGAGAGTTGGGAATTCTACCGTTTTCGTATTTGAGTTTACTCGAATACCGGTACGAGGATAGCGTTGGTTTTAATTATTTTTCTCTCCTAAAAATATTTCTAAACAAAATATATGAGCGGAGATAATATGACTTCTCCAAAATAATAGAAATATTGGAAGAAAAATATTATAATCACTTTTGGTATTTATTCGGATTTATTTGTGATTTTATTTGCATAGGGAAAATACGCGTTTTTCAAAATTGCATTTAGGTCCGGGAAAAAATGTTCACTTTGTCATAAATATTATTAGAGGACGGTTTTATTTCGGAATTTCTGGACTCCGTTTAGTATTTTTTTCGCCCGTTTTGCTACGTCAGGACTCGGTTAGAAAAAATGAAACCGACTCTGGGCCGTAACCGGCTAGGACTCTCCTAGCCGGGCCTTTATAAGCGCCAGCCCGGAGCCCCGCAGCCCAGCCGCCGCCCCTGCCCTAAGCCGCCGCCGCCGCAAGCCGCCGCCGCCGCGCCTCGCCGTCGTGCCTCGTCGCCGCCGTACCAACCCGCCGCCGCCGCCGGAGTCGCCGTCGCCCGCTCGCCGAGGTAGCCGCCGCCGCCGTCGACTCGCCGTCGCCGCCGGTTCTGTTCGGTTAACCGATCGGTTTTTTTCGAGAAACCCTAGATCCGTTTTTTAGATTAGATCGATTTTTCTCCGGTTTAGTTATTTAGCGGACGTTCGTCCGTACGTTCGTTTTAACGAACGTTGTTCGCCCGTTAGCCATAGACAGCGAACGTTCATTCGTTAGTCTGTTCGTCAGTTTTCTTTTTCAGGGGTATTTATCCTCGATTATTCCGATCGCGATTTCTGCCCTGGTCTTGTTTTTCGTTTTTTCTTTTCGCTCGAGAGTCGAAATCAGGTGATTCAAAATCCCAAATCTTTGTCTCGACTCTCTCTTTCCATTTAACCAACTTGAACAAAGTTTTGGCTACTGTAAAATTTGACCCTGGATCAAAATAGTAACCGGATCCCGTTTCTTTCGCAGTTTGAGTTTCGTTGCTTCTTTCGATTTGATTCTTTTTGCAAACCGGAGTTCTTAAGTTGAACTTTCTGGTTAGATCTTATCTTTTTGAGTTTTGTTTGTGCATCATTGCTTGTTTGCTTATGTATGCTATTGTTTGCTTGCGATAGAATACCCGGACTGTGAAGCGTGCTACTACGAGTCTCTAGGTTTTGCGAATCGTCAGCAAGGCAAGTAACACTTTGATCATACCCCTTTATTACCCAGTTTTTATGCATTAGATCAAACGCTCACACATTGCATTAGTAGGATCCCTTAACTTGTGGGACTGGGAAGTCGTTTGAGGTAGAACCTATTACCTGCATTATTTTCAAACCCTTGGGAGTTCTTGTACATTTGCTTAGGTTGCCATGCTATGCTCGTAGACGTGGTTTGGGTTTGAGTGAAATCCATGACAGATGTGAGTTTTTAATTAATGGTTCAACTTAAGGTGGCTACTTGAATACACATCTGGGTGGATTGGTTGCAGGACACCTGGAGAATCCAGTGTTGACCTAGGAAATCCCGGGGTTCCGTGTGATTTTTCATATGGAATGCCACCCAGGCTCAAAGGGATCATAAAACTATTCATGCTAGACACTTCCGTGTGCAGCCACAATGCCATTATGGGCTCTGGCATAGTATGAGTAAGTTGCGTGAGCTCTTTCGTGGCGGACTAGCAGATGTAGGGGAAAGTAGGTGTACGAGTCCACCTGGGGTAAAGAGTAAATGCTTCTGAAAGACTATGTCTCGGTCATCCGTTTCTCAAACACCATGCATTTCGAGAAATCCAACGGAGGCGATCAAGTCTTGTGGGGAAAAGTGCACAAACCTCTGCAGAGTGTACAAACTGATCATGATTAGCCGTGTCCCCAGTTATGGACAATCTTGAGTATCTGGTACTTGAATTATTGGTTGATCTCATCACTTGAAAGTTAATTTGTTGGGTTAATGATTACTTTAATTTGGGATTGAGTTGGAGGTACCTTCTCAATGATGTTTCAACTACCATGATAGTTAAAATAAAATTCATTCCTTTGTTGTTGGGAAAAATTGGCTTTACACAAAAACTTTAACCTTAGAGCCTCCACCAGCCAAATATGCATATAGTGTAGCCTTTATTTCCGTTACTTGCATCTTCTGTGTTATCTTGCCAGCATATTCCATGTGCTGACCCGTTTCGGGCTGCAACATATTACGTTGTAGACTTTTCAGACGAGGAGTAAGACGTTCTAGGTCGTTTGTCATGCACTCAGCTATGCCGTTGGAGTTGATGGACTCACTTATCTTCCAAGCCTTCTGCTGTTATTTTGTTAGATGGCCTTAAGCCATAGACCTTTTGTAATAAGTTCTCTTTGGAGACTTTCGATGTAATAAGTGTGTGATTGCCACTCTGTTATAAATCCTTCAAGTACTGTGTGTGTTAGCATTACCGATTCAGGGATGACACTGAAACACAGAGACTTAGGTCCATTCGGATCGTGGTCGCTACAAGATGGTATCAGAGCACACGCTGACTGTAGGACACGGCCACTAAGATAAACCCTAGGTCACTCTTCTCTACTCATTTCTGACCTCTCTCCATTTTCTACTTCTTTAGGATGGTGGACGCATGGAACAAGTTCACGCAACCAGATGAAGATACACCTTTTGTACGACACTTGAAGGAAGTCACTAGGTACCTGAATATAGGAATACCAAGCTTTACCGGGACCTACACCGCCACCTTACCAGAAGAGGAGCGATGGAGCATTCAAGTTCAAATTCTCGGGAGAACCTTCGCACCATCCACTGAGCCAATAGAGTTTTCTTTTGATGCACCAACCTGGAGCTTAGGCAAGAGCATGGCAGCCCACATCACTATGGGAAGAATCGGAGAAGTCTACAAGCAGGAGCTGAAGGACACTATCTACCAGATTTGTGGACGCCGAGATGAGCGTTGGGACATGATCAGCACCCGGAAGGACATGTCCATTGCAGCGTTCATCCAGGAATTAAACCAGCACATTCGACGACAGGAGCACCAGATGTGCGCTGGGTTGATAGAATTGAAGAATGCACTAAATTGGAATTTGGAGCTAGAAGTAGAACTCAAGTCTACTCGTGACAGATACGAGGAGGAGATGTTGATACTAGTGGACAAGAATGATGATTTGACAAGGAAGCTAGCAGTATTCATGGGAGATCCAGCACCAGGAGGAGAAGAAGAGGAAGAAGAACCCAAGGAGATTCGTTCTGAAGATTACATCATCATTGACGACACGGATTCAGACTCCGATGATAGCGATGACGAAGACTATGAAGATGAAGCTGGAGCAGACATCATGGAATCTTCCGACGATCAAAATTTCTAGATGACCACCCTATTACTAGTAGTTTTCCCCACAAAGTAGATTTAGAGCACTTTGTAACGTTAGTTAGATCTTTGTAAGACCTTGCTTGAAATTGATTGGTGTGATATGATTGTGGTTGTCTCATATGCATATGGGTAGTGATTTTCCCTTAGACCTCAATTCTATTCTAATCTCTTCCCTCTACACCCATCAGATGCCTCCAAGACGTGAGCCCGCATTTGAGTTTCCCCCTGAGCTCACTCAGTTGATCCAGCAGCAGAACACTTTGATGCAACTTCTTGTCCAGAACACTCAGAACAACCAGAACAACAACAACAACAACCCTCCACCACCACCACGCGTGGACAACCTGACACGTTTCTTAAGGTTGCAACCACCGGTGTTTGCTAGCAGCATTGAACCAATAGTTGCTGATGACTGGCTGCGCAGGATTGGAAGGGATTAGACTACCGCCAATTGCTCGGATGCTGAGAAGGTGTAATTTGCCGCACACCAGTTGTCTGGACCAGCCGCAGCATGGTGGAAGAATTACACAGCCACCTTTCCTATCGCCAATGTCACTTGGGAGCAGTTTCAGCAGACTTTCTGTACTGCCTATGTCTCGACTGGAGCTATGAGCATGAAGAAGCGGGAGTTTTGCAACTTGCGCCAAGGAAATCGTACCGTGGCTCAGTATGTAGATGAGTTTAGTACCCTATCTCGTTATGCCCCAGAAGATGTGGCCATAGATGCCGCTAAGCAGGAGAGATTTATGGAAGGGCTGAATGACGAGATGAGCGTACAGTTGATGGTGGCAACGTTCAACAACTACCAGGAGTTGGTAGATAAAGCTCTTATGATTGAAAGGAAGCAGCAGCAGATTGAGAGCCGCAAGAGGAAGTATGGACAAGGAAGGAATAATTCTGGAGCCCAGCAGAAGCCCCGATTCACTCCGAATTCGGGAGGATATACCCATAACCATGGAAGCCACACCCACACCGAAGGAAGTTCCCACAACCACAATGGCTCCAAGGATGGGAATGGGAATGGAGCAAACAATAATAAAAATTTCTCAACTCCATCCACACCCGCCAAGAGGGATTTGAGCCACGTCACCTGTTTCAAGTGCGGGAAGAATGGACACTATGCCACGGAGTGCCCTGAAGCTAAGAATGGGAACGGCAATGGAAGCGCCGGGAAGAAGCCCAACCCGTTCAACAAAGGACAAGTGAACCACGTGAACGTGGAGGAGGTTGAAGAACAACCAGATGCGGTGATCGGTAAGTTTTTGGTTAAGTCATTTACCGCAGTAGTTCTTTTCGATACTGGTGCATCGCATTCGTACATTTCAAGGGGATTCGTAAATAGACATAAGTTGTCCACTATAGTCCTTATGGCCCCCATGTTAGTAAGTTCACCCGGAGCGGAATATGTGGCAAATCAAGGATGTTTTCAGATGCCATTGACCATTGGACGCCATGTTTTCCCCTCAGACCTAATAGTTTTGGAGTCACAAGGATTGGATGTGATATTAGGTATGGATTGGCTATCGAATTATGGAGGTAACATCGATTGTGCCAGCAAGTCTATTTTGCTTACCACCCCGGAGGGAAAAAGGATTAAGTATGTATCTAGGCATTCGCCTATACGGACACAAGTACATTCTCTCACAGGATTTACTTAGGAGGAAGTGCCGGTAGTAAAGGATTATCCGGATGTGTTTCCATAGGAATTACCAGGCATGCCACCGGATAGGGATATTGAGTTTTTGATTGAGTTGTTGCCTGGCACCGGACCTATATCAAAGAGACCGTATCGGATGCCAGCGAATGATCTGGAGGAGATCAAGAAGCAGATTATGGAGTTATTGGAGAAAGGTTTTATTCGCCGGAGTTCATCACCTTGGGGAGGCCCAGTGGTTTTGGTCGAGAAGAAGGATGGATCGTTAAGAATGGTCGTTGATTATCGTGCACTGAATGAAGTGACTATTAAGAATAAGTACCCTCTGCCGATGATCAATGATTTGTTCGACAAACTCCAGGGAGCGAAAGTATTCTCCAAGATCGATCTACGATCTGGATACCACCAGTTGAAGATCCAAGAGAAGGATATACCTAAGACAGCCTTCACCACCAGGTACGGGCTATATGAGTATACGGTTATGTCATTTGGATTGACTAACGCCCCTGCCTACTTCATGAGTATGATGAACAAGGTGTTCATGTAGTTCTTGGATAAGTTTGTCGTGGTATTCATTGATGACATTTTGGTGTACTCGAAGAATGAAGAGGAGCATGCAGAGCATTTGCGTTTGGTACTAGAGAAGCTCAGAGAGCATCAGTTGTATGACAAGTTTAGCAAATGAGAGTTTTGGTTGAAGGAAGTTGGATTCTTAGGGCATGTTATATCGGGAGAAGGTATAGCAGTGGACCCCATCAAAGTGTAGGTAGTCACTGAATGGTTGGCACCTACTTCAGTTGGAAAAATCCGTAGTTTTCTGGGACTCGCGGGATACTACCGGAGATTCATAGAAAATTTCTCCAAGATTGCTAAGCCAATGACGACATTGTTGAAGAAGGAGACAAAGTTCGATTGGACTGAAGAATGCAAAGAAAGTTTCCAGGACTTGAAGAAGCGGTTGACGACAGCCCCAGTGCTGATATTGCCAGATATACGCAAGGATTTCCAAGTGTACTGTGATGCTTCACGCTTAGGACTTGGAGGAGTACTTATGCAGGATGGAAGAGTTGTTTCGTATGCCTCCCATCAACTGCGACCGCACGAGTTGAATTACGCGAGACACGATCTGGAGTTAGAAGCTATAGTGCACGCACTGAAAACCTGGAGACATTTCCTTATTGGAAATCCTTGTGATGTGTATACGGATCACAAGAGTTTGAAGTACATTTTCACTCAAAAGGAGCTGAACCTCAGGCAGAGGAGATGGTTGGAGCTTATAAAGGATTATGATATGAAGCTACACTATTACCCAGGAAAGGCCAACGTTGTTGCACACGCTCTGAGCCGGAAGAGTTATGCAAATACCTTAGTAAACGGGGGATTACCACATGAGTTAGCAAAAGATCTCAGGGAGCTTCACTTGGAGATAGTTCCTATAGGTTTTGTCGCAAATTTGGAGGTTCAGTCAATGTTGCTAGGACAGATACGCAAAGCCCAGAAGGATGACACAGAGATTGTCGAGATAAAGAAGAGGATGAGTGAAGGAAAAGCCAAAGGATTTCGTGACGATGAGCACGACACCTTGTGGTTTGAGGATCGAATCTATGTGCCCAACGACCCGGAGATCAGGAAGTTGATACTGCAGGAAGCACATGATTCGCCATACTCGATACACCCCGAAAACACCAAGATGTATTTGGATTTGAAGGAATGTTTCTGGTGGACGGGAATGAAGAAGGATATTGCCGAGTATGTAGCCGTATGTGATGTATGCCAGCGAGTAAAAGCAGAGCATCAGAAGCCAGCAGGATTGCTACAGCCTATGCCGATACCCGAATGGAAGTGGGAGAAGCTTGGCATGGATTTTATCACCGGATTGCCCAGGACCAAATCAGGATATGATTCAATCTGGGTAGTAGTGGATCGTTTGACCAAGGTAGCCCACTTTATCCCCGTGAAAACCACGTATACCAGTGCGAAGTTGGCCAAGATATACATGACCAGGATCGTATGTCTGCACGGAGTTCCGAGGACCATTGTATCAGATAGAGGAACACAGTTCACCTCAAAGTTTTGGCATCATCTACACCAAACTTTGGGAACAAGACTGTAATTTAGTACAGTGTTTCACCCACAGACAAATGGACAGACCGAGAGAGTTAACCAGATTCTGGAGGACATGTTAAGAGCTTGTGCGCTAGATTATGAATCCAGTTGGGATGATAATTTGCCCTACACCGAGTTCTCGTACAACAACAGTTACCAGGCCAGTTTGAAGATGGCACCGTTCGAAGCATTGTATGGAAGGAGATGTCGAACGCCGTTAATGTGGGATGAGGTTGGAGACCGACAGTTGTTTGGACCAGATTTGATCAAAGAGTCTGAAGAAAAGGTTAAGCTGATTCGGGATAGACTGAAGGTAGCTCAGTCCAGACAGAAGAGTTATGCAGATTCGAAGCGCAAGGAGATAGCTTACGAAATCGGAGACAGAGCGTACCTGAGAGTATCGCCCCTGCGAGGAGTTAAACGCTTCGGAGTTAAGGGAAAGCTAGCCCCGAGATTTGTGGGACCTTACCGTGTTTTGGAATGCATGGGAGAGGTTGTCTATAAGCTGGAATTTCCCGAAGGATTGTGAGGAGTGCACGGTGTGTTTCACGTTTCGCAGCTTAAGAAGTGCCATGCGGAGATGGCCGATATCCCGCTTAGAGACACAGTACCCCTGGAAGCAATTCAGTTGGATAGTGATCTGACCTATGAGGAGAAGCCTATTAAGATTCTCGAATTTTCAAGCACAGTCACCCGTAGTAAGGTTATCAAGTTTTGCAAAGTTCATTGGAGTCACCACACCGAGGAAGAAACCACCTAGGAACGAGAAGATGACCTACGCAAGGACCACCCACACCCATTCTCTAGCCAAGCCGAATCTCGAGGGCGAGATTCATTCTAAGGGGGGTAGGTTTGTAACATCCCAAATTTCAATTTGGAATGTTATACATAGATCATATTGCATTGCATATTTCTTTGCATTTTGTCTGTGGCGATCCTCGAAAATTCTAAGCAACTCAAGGACCTACGGAGAGAGTTGGGAATCCTATCATTTTCGTATTTGAGTTTACTCGAATACCGGTACGAGGATACCGTTGGTTTTAATTATTTTTCTCTCCTAAAAATATTTATAAACAAAATATATGAGCGGAGATAATATTACTTCTCCAAAATAATAGAAATATTGGAAGAAAAATATTAAAATCACTTTTGGTATTTATTCGGATTTATTTGCGATTTTATTTGCATAGGAAAAAAACGCATTTTTCAAAATTGCATTTAGGTCCGGGAAAAATGTTCACTTCGTCCTAAATATTATTAGAGGATGGTGAAATTTTATTTCGGAATTTTTGGACTCCGTTTAGTATTTTTTTTCCGCCCGTTTAGCTACGTCAGGACTCGTTAAAAAAAAGGAAGGAAACCGACTCTGGGCCGTAACCGGCTAGGTCTCTCCAAGCCGGGCCTTTATAAGCGCCAGCCTGGAGCCCCGCAGCCCAGCCGCCGCCCCTGCCCTAAGCCACCGCCGCCGCGCCGCCGCCGGAGCAACCTGCCGCCGCCGCCGGAACCGCCACCGCCGCCCGCTCGCCGAGGTTGCCGCCGCCGCCGTCTACTCGCCGCCGCCGCCTTCTACTCGCCACCACCGCCGGTTCTTTTCGGTTAACCGATCGGTTTTTTTCGAGAAACCCTAGATCCTTTTTTTAGATTTGATCAGTTTTTCTTCGGTTTAGTTATTTAGCGGACGTTCGTCCGTACGTTCGTTTTAACGAACGTTGTTCGCCCATTAGCCGCAGACAGCGACCCTTCGTTCGTTGGTCTGTTCGTCATTTTTCTTTTTCGGGGGTATTTATCCGCGATTATTCCGATCGCGATTTCTGCCCTGGTCTTGTTTTTCGTTTTTCTTTTCGCTCAAGAGTCAGAATCAGGTGATTCAAAATCCCAGATCTTCGTCTCGACGTCCTCTTTCCGTTTAACCAACTTGAACAAAGTTTTGGCTACTGTAAAATTTGACCCTAGATCAAAATAGTAATCGGATCCCGTATCTTTCGTAGTTTGAGTTTCGTTGCTTCTTTCAATTTGATTCTTTTTGCAAACCGGAGTTCTTAAGTTGAACTTTCTGGTTAGATCTTATGTTTTGGAGTTTTGTTTGTGCATCATTGATTGTTTGCTTATGTATGCTATTGTTTGCTTGCGATAGAATACCCGGACTGTGAAGCGTGCTACTACGAGTCTCTAGGTTTTGCGAATCGTCAGCAAGGTAAGTAACACTTTGATCATACCCCTTTATTACCCAATCTGTATGCATTAGATCAAAGCCTCACACATTGCATCAGTAGGATCCCTTAACTTGTGGGACTGGGAAGTAGTTTGAGGTAGAACCTATTACCTGCATTATTTTCAAACCCTTGGGAGTTACATCTACGTTTGCTTAGGTTGCCATGCTATGCTCGTAGACGTGGTTTGGGTTTGAGTGAAATCCATGACATGAGTTGTTAATTAATGGTTCAACTTAAGGTGGCTACTTGAATACACATCTGGGTGGATTGGTTGCACGGCACCTGGAGAATCCAGTGTTGTCCTAGGAAATCCCGGGGTTCCGTGTGATTTTTCCTATGGAATGCCACCCAGGCTCAAAGGGATCATAAAACTATTCATGCTAGAAACTTCCGTGTGCAGCCACAATGCCACTATGGGCTCTTGCATAGTATGAGTAAGTTGTGTGAGCTCTTTCGTGGTGGACTAGCAGATGTAGGGGAAAGTAGGTGTACGAGTCCACCTGGGGTAAAGAGTAAATGCTTCTGAAAGACTGTGTCTCGGTCATCCGTTTCTCAAACACCATGCAGTGCGAATCCAACGGAGGCGATCGAGTCTTGTGGGGAAAAGTGCACAAACCTTTGCAGAGTGTACAAACTGATCATGATTACCGTGTCCCCGATTATGGACAATCTTGAGTATCTGATACTTGAATTATTGGTTGATCTCATCACTCTAAATTTAATTTGTCGGGTTAATGATTACTTTAATTTGGGATTGAGTTGGAGGTACCTTCTCAATGATGTTTCAACTACCATGATAGTTAAAATAAAATTCATTCCTTTGTTATAGGAAAAAAATTGGCTTTACACAAAAACTTTAACCTTAGAGCCTCCACTAGCCAAATATGCAAATAGTGTAGCCTTTATTTCCGTTACTTGCATCTTCTGTGTTATCTTGCCAGCATATTCCATGTGCTGACCCGTTTCGGGCTGCAACATATTACGTTGCAGGGTTTCAGACGAGGAGTAAGACGTTCTAGGTTGTTTGTCATGCACTCAACTATGCCGTTGGAGTTGATGGACTCACTTATCTTCCAAGCCTTCCATTGTTATTTTGTTAGATGGCCTTAAGCCATAGACCTTTTGTAATAAGTTCTCTTTGGAGACTTTCGACGTAATAAGTGTGTGATTGCCACTCTGTTATAAATCTTTCAAGTACTGTGTGTGTCAGCATTACCGATCCAGGGATGACACTGAAACATAGAGACTTCGGTCCATTTGGATCGTGGTCGCTACATGGACCGGTGCTTGGGTGCTGCCCTTACTTGGACAAGCCTCCCACTTATGATTAACCTCTAATGCAAGCATCCGCAACTACAAAAGAAGTATTAAGGTAAACCTAACCATAGCCTGAAACATATGGATCCAAATCAGCCCCTTACGAAGCAACGCATAAACTAGGGTTTAAGCTTCTATCACTCTAGCATCCCATCATCTACTTATTACTTCCCAATGCCTTCCTCTAGGCCCAAATAATGGTGAAGTGTCATGTAGTCGACGTTCACATGACACCACTAGAGGAGAGACAACATACATCTCATCAAAATATCGAACGAAGACCAAATTCACATGACTACTAATAGCAAGACTTCTCCCATGTCTTCAGGAACAAAAGTAACTACTCACAAGACATAATATTGTTCATGATCAGAGGAGTATTAATATACATAATGGATCTGAACATATGATCTTCCACCAAATAAACCAACTAGCATCAACTACAAGGAGTAATCAACACTACTAGCAACCCACAGGTACCAATCTGAGGTTTGGGTACAAAGATTGGATACAAGAGATGAACTAGGGTTTGAGAGGAGATGGTGCTGGTGAAGATATTGATGAAGATAGCCCTCCCCAAGATGGGAAAGTTGTTGGTGATGACGGCGGTGATGATTTCCCCCTCCCGGAGGGAAGTATCCCCGGTAGAACAGCTCTGCCGGAGTCCTAGTTTGGTTTCCGCCTCGGTTCCACCTCGAGACGGCGACATCTGGTCCCGAAAGCCTCCTTATGATTTTTTTCTAGGTCAAAACACCTCATATAGGAGAAGATGAGCATCGGGGGCCTGCCGCCTGGCCCGCGAGGCAGGGGGCGCGCCCTGGGAAGGGGGGCGCGCCCCCACCCTCGTGGACAGCCGATGGCTCCCCTCGTGGGTTTCTTTCGCAAGATATTTTTTATATTTTCCGAAACGATGTTCTGTTGAGTTTCAGGGCTTTTGGAGTTGTACAGAATAGGTTTCCAGAGTTTGCTCTTTTTTCTAGCCCAGAATTCCAGCTGCCGGCATTCTCCCTCTTCATGTAAACCTTGTAAAATAAGAGAGAAAAGGCATAAGTATTGTGACAAAACATGTAAGAACAGCCCATAATGCAATAAATATCAACATATAAGCATGATGCAAAATGGACGTATCAGTTAGCTCTGCCAAGACGGAGGCCTAAAGACGGCAACGAGCTTTGCTCACGGCGCACCGCCTGTGCATGCAGGAGGAAGAAGACTTCAATGCTCCTAAGAATTTCTATATATTTTTGTTTTCCTGTAAGGGTGTGTTTGTAAGAACCAGTGATATTTAATATATGTTCTTTGGCCTTTCCACAAAAAAGAGAGCAATATTGTGCAAACCATGCTAAATCTTAATATGACAATTCGAATGACATTCTCCAACTCATCTAGCATGAGTTTTGAGTTTTAATATAGAATTGGTTTCTCTCACTAATTGTTGTCACTGTAGTTAGAATTTTACATTTAAAAGGTGATTCAATACTTTATTGTGTGTTTTCAAAGATCAGTATAACAATTAATCAGTGCCACTATTCTTCATGCATGTTAGCAAAATGGTATTAGTGAATAATCTTGAATCTCATGCATGTATAGCTTTTATTTGAAAGATGCATTCCATATTACACACTACACCACAACACTCAAAGCAGTGTCAAACAATCTGTCGGCATAGGTCACCTATGGAGACACATTTAGTGTTGGCAAAGACCTTTCCAGATAGAAAGGAGTTGTCGCCTATAGTCCTGTCGGGGAAGGTCTACGTCTCACCTACCACTTCCGACTCTACGCTATATATTGTGACAAAACAACCTTCCTCTTAAACAACAAGACATCGAGGTAGGGTTGAGACACACGAAGTACCTTGTGTAGTTCGATCGACCCTGCACATTTATAGCTAGGAATGGGGTGCATCCAGAATACTTCGAGGGTTGTAAGGTAATCACATATGTGACCGCTAATGATTACCGGGATCAAAATCCCAATCGATTTGTCTGGGTGGCATTTGATCCTAGGACTAAGGTTATGCCACTGGCAAAAATAATTGTCGGGTGCCCCTGGATGAGACTGACGATCAATCAAGCTGATTCGTATGGGAACTGGACGCTACAGGCACGCACCTCTCAAATCCTGCAACACCTCCAACAAAATTGTGGGCCCTCGCAAATCTTGCATTAATTGAGTAAATAACCGTATTTGCACTTGTCTGGTGAAAAAAATCAGTAATCCTCTGGCGGGGCTACCGGCGGATATGGATGTCCCGTGCCTAATCCTGGAGACAGACTCTGAAGAACATGGTGGCGGCCAAACTCAACGATCTGGAGAAGGACCCATCCTCATATGGGCTCATGGTGGAGGAGATCAATGGTTTTGCTTAAATCCATAGAGGAGTTCAGGGTAACCTGGATGCAATGTTCGGCAAATAACGTTGCCAATTGTCTCGCTAGGGAAGGTTGCACGAATAAGTTGTTTAAGACACGGTTTAGAGTGCCACCGGATTGCATCAGCTCTATACTGAACTCAGAGATGTCTAAGGCTTAAATAAAGGCGAAAATTCCCAGCTAAAAAAATAGATGTAGTATGGACCAATTTTTTTTCCACAAATAAGCGTGTGGCACGGCTCATGAACCACGACGACTGGCCGAAGAACCCACGGGGTACAAGGAAGCCAATGATGCGTGCTTCGACCACATGCAACGACTGACACGGGAGGTATTGGAGTGCCTCACAGCTGGGGTGCCCTGGAGGGGGGGCGCCATGGCAGAGGCATTCAGTGGCGACGGAGATGACGTGGTCCGCGCCTCATGGAAAGGAGTAGAGGCCTCTTCTCTAAAGCTAAAATCCACCTACATGCCTCCTTCTTGGTAATCCTCCGCCTTGACATTGCTCGGGAGGGAAGGCTGCTCTCCCTCGGGTAGCGCGATAGTCGGGCTCGGCTTAAGAGAAGGGTCATAAGCTTGGTCGTGCTGGCGAGAGCACGCAAAAAGCAGCGTGCTAGAATCGCAAACATTAAAGCAGGGGATGCCAACACCAAGTTCTTTCACCATCGAGTTAACGCGATAAGGAGGAAAAACCATATTCACCGGATTATGAAGGATCAAGGGTGGATGACCAAGCACAATGCCAAGGAGAAGATAATACATGACCACTTCTCTTAAGTAATGAAAAGAGGAAGTGGAAGCACGAAGGACTTCAATTGGGAGGAGCTCAATCTCGAGTCGCATGACCTGCACAAATTTGACGCTCCCTTCACTTTGGCGGAGGACATCGAGGCGATAAACAACATGCTTAGTGAAAAGGCGCCTGGGCCGTATGGCTTCACCGGTCTCTTCTTCAAAAAGTGTTGGAGCATCATCAAGCACAACCTCATGAGGGTGATTCAACGCTTTGACTCCCTCCACACAACAAATCTACACTAGCTCAACTATGTGAATATTGGGTTGCTTCCCGAGAAGGATGGGGCGGAGAGCATTGTTGACTTTACGCCCATTACCCTCATCCATGCAATCGCCAAGATCATTGCGAAGGTGCTCTTTATCCGGCTTGGCCCACACATGTCCTCTGTCATCTCCAATGCTCAAAGTGCGTTCATCAAAACGCGGAGCATCCATGACAACTTCATGTATGTTAGAAAGCACGCACACTGCCTGCGCAAGAGCAAGACTCCCTCTCTCCTATTCAAGCCGGACATTCGCAAGGCCTTTGACTTTGTCAAAGGGGAGTATTTGCTTGACCTCCTACAGAGGCGAGGTTTCCAAAGCCAATTTCGAGAGTGGATTGCGGCTCTACTAAGTTCCTCATCTTCGAGGATCCTCTTGAATGGGGTGGTTGGTACACCCATCAAGCATGGCCAGGGACTACGGCAAGGGGACCCCATCTCTCCCCTCCTTTTTGTCATAGTTGTTGACCCATTGAAGCAAATCCTTGATGTGGCCTACTACACAAGATTCAAGGGAGAAGGGTCATGGTGCGAACCTCTCTCTATGCTGATGATGCGGCTATGTTCGTAGCGCTAATCAAAAGACATGTGCACAACCTTGTGGCCATTCTGCATGGTTTTGGTGAAGTCACCGGCCTATGCACTAACTTCCATAAGAGCTCGATGATCCCCATTCGGTGCGGCAACCTCAACCTGGGCCACATCACCCAAGGGCTACCAGCTATTAGGGCTTCCTTTCCACTCCGTTATTTGGGACTCTCGCTCTCTATGTGGAAGCTGAAGCTCGCTGACCTGTAATTTCTTATCAATAAAGTGGCAAACAGACTGAGTACATATGATGGCCAAAACATCACCACCATTGGTCGTGTGGCTCTCGTCAAGTTGGTCCTCGCTTCCTGATGACCCACAAGTGTAGGTGATCTATCGTAGTCCTTTCGATAATTAAGAGTGTCGAACCCAACGAGGAGAAGAAGGAAATGATAGACAGTTTTCAGTAAGGTATTTTCTGTAAGCACTGAAATTATCGATAAGAGATAGTTTTGTGATAAGATAATTGGTAACAAGTAATAAATAGTAAAAGTAAATAAGGTGCAACAAGATGGCCCAATCCTTTTTGTAGCAAAGAACAAGCCTATACAAACTCTTATATGAAGGAAAGCGCTCCCGAGGACACATGGGAATTATCGCCAAGCTAGTTTTCATCACGTTCATATGATTCACGTTCGTCACTTTGATAATTTAGTATGTGGGTGGACCGATGCTTGGGTGCTCCCCTAACTTGGACAAGCATCCCACTTATGATTAACCCTTATTGCAAGCATCCGCAACTACAAAAGAAGTATTAAGGTAAACCTAACCATAGCATGAAACATGTGGATCCAAATCAGCCCCGTACAAAGCAACGCATAAACTAGGGTTTAAGCTTCTGTCACTCTAGCAACCCATCATCTACTTATTACTTCCCAATGCCTTCCTCTAGGCCCAAACAATGGTGAAGCGTCATGTAGTCGACATTCACATGACACCACTAGAGGAAATACACCATACATCTCAACAAAATATCGAACGAATACCAAATTCACATGACTACTTATCGCAAGACTTCTCCCATGTCCTCAGGAACAAACGTAACTACTCACAAAACATATTCATGTTCATGATCCGAGGAGTATTAATATGCATAATGGATCTGAACATATGATCTTCCACCAAGTAAACCAACTAGCATCAACTACAAGGAGTAATCAACACTACTAGTAACTCGCAGGTACCAATCTGAGGTTTTGATACAAAGATTGGATAACTAGGGTTTGAGAGGAGATGGTGCTGGTGAAGATGTTCATGAAGATAACCCTCCCCAAGATGGGAGAGTTGTTGGTGATGACGGCGGTGACGATTTTCCCCTCCCGTAGGGAAGTATCCCCGGCATAACAGCTCCGACGGAGCCCTAGATTGATTTCACCAAGGTTCCGCCTCGAGACGGCGACGCTTTTTCCCGGAAGCCTCCTATGATTTTTTCCATGTCAAAACACCTCATATAGCAGAAGATGGGCATCGGGGGGCTGCCAGGTGGCCCACGAGGCAGGCGGGCGCTCCCCACCATCGTGGACGGTGGGTGGCCCCCCTCCTGTACTTCTTTCACCAGATATTTTTTTATATTTCTTGAAACGGAGTTTCGTGGAGTTTCAGGGCTTTTTGCGTTGTGCATAATAGGTCTCCAATGTTTGCTCCTTTTCTAGCCCAGAATTCCAGCTGCCGGCATTCTTCCTCTTCATATAAACCTTGTAAGATAAGAGAGAAAAGGCATAAGTATTGTGACATAATGTGTAATAACAACCCATAGTGCAATAAATATCAACATAAAAGCATGATGCAAAATGGACGTATGAACTCCCCCAAGCTTAGACCTAGCTTATCCTCAAGCGGAAGCCGATGTCGAAAAATATATCCACATGTTTCGAGATAGAGGTGTCGATAAAATAAAATACGGACATGAGGGCATCATGATCATTCTTATAACATCAACATATATATATTGCCATATGATTTCTTATGCTAAAGTAAAAATCCATTCACAATGTCAAGTATGAATCAAAAACTTCATTGAAAACTAACAAACTATGATATCGGTCATTGAAGCAATTGCAATTTATCATAACATTGGAAAGAGTCAATATAAGAGCTTTTCATCAAGTCCACATACTCAACTATCGTTTAGTCTTTCACAATTGCTAACACTCACGCAATACTTATGGGTATGGAGTTTTAATCGGACACCGAGAA
The DNA here is from genome assembly GCA_902687465.1 of Secale cereale. Taxonomy (NCBI): domain Eukaryota; kingdom Viridiplantae; phylum Streptophyta; class Magnoliopsida; order Poales; family Poaceae; genus Secale; species Secale cereale. The sequence goes on from LR738712.1 coordinate 653,269,311, forward strand.
AGATAGGGGCTTAAAGTGTTGCCTCCCAACCTTTTACCTCAAGGGTAATGTCAACAGTAATAGATGATGATAGCTTACATCCAAGTGGGTATATATGTCAGGATCTTTCCAACACAATGTGATTGCCAAAGGATAAAATGTGAAAAGGAAAGGTGAAGATCACCATGACTCTTATAGGGTGAGAATAATGGATAGGCCCTTCGCAGAGGGAAGGAGAGGTTGTCATGTGCTTTTATGGTTAGATGTACGAAATCTTAGCGCAAAAGAACGTCACTTTATATTGCCACTTGTGATATGGACCTTTATTATGCAGTCCGTCGCTTTTATTGCTTCCATATCACAAGATCGTATAAAGCTTATTTCCTCCACACTAACAGATCATGCATGTTTTAGAGAGTTGCAAAAGTGAAAACTTACTTGAAGGATCTTACTCAATCTATAGGTAGGTATGGTGGACTCTCATGGCAAAACTGGGCTTAAGGATGTATGCAATGACAAGTAGTATCTCTACTTGGTGCAAGGATTTTGGCTAGCATGAGGGGGAAAGGCAAGCTCAACATGTTGGATGATCCATGACAATATACTTTATTTCGGATATAAGAAGACATAACCCATTACGTTGTCTTCCTTGTCCAACATCAACTCTTTAGCATGTCATATTTTAATGAGTGCTCACAATCATAAAAGATTTCCAAGATAGTATATTTGTATGTGAAAACCTCTCTTTCCTTATTACTTCCTATTAATTGCAACGATGACCAAAACTATGTTTGGCAACCCTCAAGAATTTTTATTCATCATACTCTTTATATGTGACGTCATTACTTCCCATAAGATCAATATGATCTCTTTGATACTTTTTATATTTTCTTTTGTCCTCTCATGATCATGGTGAGATAATGAAGCCCTTGACTCAAAACTAATCTTTATTATATATAGCTCACAGACTCGATTACAAAGATAAAGATCATAATGCAAAGCTCACAACTAGATAATGCTAAACTTTATTCTACTGGATCAAGATATCACCAAAAGGAGCGAACTAAGAAAAACAGTAAAGATAGGAGTGTGATGGTGATACGATACCGGGGCACCTCCCCCAAGCTTGGCAATTGCCAAGGGGAGTGCCCATACCCATGTGATTATGTCTATTTCTTCGGAGGTGGTGATGATGGAGTTGTTGATGACGTAGGCTTCTTCCTCAATTTGCGCTTGAGGATAGAATTTTGCTCCCTTAGGTCATCGATCTCCTGCTCAAGGCTAAATATATTTTTGCATGGTTCTTGCTTGTTCTCCTGCAAGAGGCGAAAAGGGATAAACTCGATCTTAGGTTTCTTTGCTCTATCAGGGAGGCTTGACTTTTTGAACTCCACATGCATGTCCCCAGGTTGAGGTAATGGGACTTCATCTTCATCCGAGCTCGTCTCCTCCTTTCTCTTAGGATCATAGTCTTCTTCTTCCTGCGTGGTCCACCCACAATGATCAAAGTCCCCATAGACCTTAGGGTCTGCAAGGTAATCTGCCACATAGCTTTCTCCATCTGCATCCTGGGACGACATATTGCTCAAATCTGCGACAAAAACATCTCGAAATAAAAGCAGAGGATTTTCGCGTGGTGCGGTGGCCAAAACCTTCGGGAGATTATATAATGAATTTTTACCGACCAAAACAAGTAACATGCAAGAAAACGGAGTCCGGGAGGCACACAAGGTGCCCACGAGGCAGGGGGCATGCCCTCCACCCTCGTGGATGCCCCGTGTCCCTTCCGGACTGCTTCTTATTTTTCTATTTTCCGAAATATTCCGAAACAGAGAAAAATTGCCATTAGAACTGTTTTGGAGTTGGTTTACTTACCGTACCACATACCTCTTCCTTTTTGGAGTCTCAATCGTTTTGGAAAGTGTCCCTTATGTATTCCTCCGGGGTTACAGTTTCATTAACATTGGTTTCAACATTTATGGGATTACCTGAGATATAATGTTTGATTCTTTGACTGTTCACCACCTTCGGATTTGTGCCTTTGAACTTATTGATTTTTATGGCACTGAATCGATAGACCTCCTCGATAACGTAAGGACCTTCCCATTTAGGGAGAAGTTTTCCTGCAAAAAATCTTAAACGAGAGTTGTATAGCAAGACATAATCACCCATGTTAAACTCGCGCTTTTGTATCCTTTTGTCGTGCCATCTTTTAACTTTTTCTTTAAACAGTTTGGCATTTTCATAGGCCTGGTGTAACATCCCAAATTTTCAATTTGGAATGTTATACATAGGCCATCTTGCATATCATGTTTTATTTGCATTTGGGTGTTGTGATCCTCGAAATTCTAAGCAACTCAAGGACCCATGGAGAGAGTTGGGGATTTCACCGTTTTCATATTTGAATTTTCTCAAATATCGGAACAAGGATCATTTTGGTTTTAATTGTTTTTCTCTCCGAAAATATTTCATATTGAAATATATGAGTGGGGATAATATGACTTCTCCAAAATAAATGGAATATTGGTAGAAAAATATTAAAATCAATTATTTTAGTTTATTTGGTTTTTCTGCTATTTTATTTGAATTAGAAAAATGTGCTTATTTTAAAAGTTGCATTTTAGGGCCAAGAAAATGTTCATCATGTTCTAAATATTTTATTTAGACGGTTAAAATTTGTTTTTCCATTTTTAGTTTTTTATTTAGTTTTCTACGATTTTCCGGTGAAATCCATTTAAAAAAAGAAAAAAAGAAAAAAGAAGTTCGGACCGACTGGGTCGAAGCCCAGCCCGCGCCATGTGCTTTTATGGTTGGATGCACAAAGTCTTAGCGCAAAAGAACGTCACTTTATATTGACACTTGTGATAAGGACCTTTATTATGCAGTCTATCGCTTTTATTACTTCCATATCACAAGATCGTATAAAGCTTATTTCCTCCACACTAATAAATCATACATATTTTAGAGAGTTTGCAACAATGACAACTTACTTGAAGGATCTTACTCAATCGATAGGTAGGTATGGTGGACTCTCATGGCAAAACTGGGTTTAAGGATGTACGGAAGCACAAGTAGTATCTCTACTTGGTGCAAGGAGTTTTGGCTAGCATGAGGGAGAAAGGCAAGCTCAACATGTTGGATGATCGGTGACAATATACTTTATTTTAGGTATAAGACAACATAACCCATTATGTTGTCTTCCTTGTCCAACATCAATTCTTTAGCATGTAATATTTTCATGAGTGGTCGCAATCATAAAAAGATGTCCAAGATAGTATATTTGTATGTGAAAGCTCTCTTTCTTTATTACTTCCTATTTATTGCAACGATGACCAAAACTATGTTTGTGAACTCTCAACAACTTTTATTCATCATACTCTTTATATGTGAAGTCATTACTTCCCATAAGATCAATATGATCTCTTTGATACCTTTTATATTTTCTATTATTCTCTCATGACCATAACGAGGAAATCAAGCCCTTGACTCAACACTAATCTTTATTATATAGCTCACGTACTTGATTACAAAGGTAAAGATCAAAAAGCAAAAGTTCACAACTAGATCATGCTAACTTTATTCTACTAGATCAAGATATTACCAAAAGGATCGAACTAAGAAAAACGGTAAAGATAGGAGTGTGATGGTGATACGATACTCGGGAACCTCCCCCAAGCTTGGCAGTTGCCAAGGGGAGTGCCCATACCCATATGATTATGTCCCCTTCTTCAGAGGTGGTGATGTAGGCTTCTTCCTTAGCTTGCGCTTAAGGACAGAATTTTGCTCCTTTAGGTCATTGATCTCCTGCTCAAGGTTTAATATCTTCTTGCATAGTGCTTGCTTGTTTTCTTGCAAGAGGCGAAAAGGGATAAACTCGATCTTAGGTTTCTTTGCTCTGTCGGGGAGGCTTGACTTTTTGAACTCCACATGCATGTCCCCAGGTTGAGGTAGTGGGACTTCGTCTTCATCTGAGCTGGTCCAATCCCTTCTCTTGGGATCATGGTCTTCTTCTTCCTCCGTGGTCCAACCATAATGCTCCCTGTCCCCATAGATCTTAGGGTCAGCAAGGAGATCGGCCACATAGCTTTCTCCCTCCAAATCCTGGGATGACATATCCCTCCACTCAGCGACAGAAACAACTCGAAACAAAAATAGAGGATTTTTGCGTGATACGGTGGTCAAAACCTTCGGGAGAATATATAATGAATTTTTACCGACCAAAAGAAGTAACGTGCAAGAAATCGGAGTCCGGGAGGCACACGAGGTGCCCACGAGGCAGGGGGCGCGCCCTCCACCCTCGTGGATGCCTCGTGTCCTTTCCAGACTGCCTCTTATTTTTCTATTTTTCTAAATACTCCAAAACGGTGAAAAATTGCCATTAGAACTGTTTTGGAGTCGGTTTACTTACCGTACCACATACCTCTTCCTTTTCGGGGTCTGAATCATTCTGGAAAGTGTCCCTTATGTATTCCTTAGGGGTTACGATTCCAATAACATTGGTTTCAACATTTATATGGTTACTTGAGATATAATGTTTGATTCTTTGACCGTTCACCACCTTCGGATTCGTGCCTTCGAAGTTGTTGATTTTTATCGCACAGGAACGATAGACCTCCTCGATAACGTAAGAACCTTCCCATTTAGAGAGAAGTTTTCCTGCAAAAAATCTTAAACGAGAGTTGTATAGCAAGACATAATCACCTACGTTAAACTCGCGCTTTTGTATCCTTTTGACATGCCATCTTTTAACCTTTTCTTTGAACAGCTTGGCATTCTCATAAGCTTGGGTTCTCCATTCATCAAGAGAGCTAATCTCAAATAACCTCTTCTCACCGGCAAGTTTGAAATCATAATTGAGTTCTTTAATAGCCCAATATGCCTTATTCTCTAGCTCAAGAGGTAAGTGACATGCTTTTCCATAAACCATCTTATATGGAGACATACCCATAGGATTTTTGTATGCAGTTCTATAGGCCCATAATGCATCATCAAGTTTCTTGGACCAATTCTTTCTAGACCTATTAATTGTCTTTTGCAAAATTAATTTCAGCTCTCTGTTACTTAGTTCTACTTGACCACTAGTATGTGGGTGATAAGGGGATGCAATTCTATGGTTAACATCATACTTAGCAAGCATCTTACGGAAAGCACCATGAATAAAGTGTGAACCACCATCAGTCATTAAATATCTAGGGACTCCAAACCTCGGAAAAATAACTTCGTTAAGCATCTTAATAGACGTGTTGTGATCAGCACTACTAGTTGGAATAGCTTATACCCACTTAGTTACGTAATCAACAGAAACTAAAATATGTGTGTACCCATTTGAGGAAGGAAACGGTCCCATATAATCAAAGCCCCAGACATCAAATGGTTCAATAACAAGTGAATAATTGATAGGCATTTCTTGACGTCTACTAATATTACCAATTCTTTGACACTCATCACAAGATAAGACAAACTTACGAGCATCCTTGAAGAGAGTAGGCCAATAAAAACCAGATTGCAATACCTTATGTGCAGTTCTATCTCCAGCATGGTGTCCTCCATAAGCTTTGGAGTGGCACTTGCATAGGATCTATTCCTGTTCATGCTCAGGTACACAACGTCTAATAATACCATCCACTCTTTCTTTATAAAGATGTGGGTCATCCCAGAAGTAATGCCTCAAATCATAGAAGAAGTTTTTCTTTTGCTGGTATGTGAAGCTAGGTGGTATAAATTTAGCAAGAATGTAATTAGCATAATCGGCATACCGTGGAGCAGTACGAGAAGTATTTATGACATCTAATTGTTCATCAAGAAAGCTATCATCAATAGGTTGTGGGTCATCAAGAATATTCTCTAGCCTAGACAAGTTGTCTGCAACGGGGTTCTCCGCTCCCTTTCTATCAATAATATGCAAATCAAATTCTTGCAGCAAGAGAACCCATCTAATAAGTCTAGGTTTAGCATCTTTCTTTTCCATAAGGTATTTGATAGCAGCATGATCAGTGTGAATAGTTACTTTAGAATCAACAATATAAGGTCTAAACTTATCACAAGCAAATACAACTACTAAAAATTCCTTCTCAGTAGTAGCATAATTTCTCTGAGCATTGTCTAGAGTTTTACTAGCATATTGGATAACATTCAATTTCTTATCAACTCTTTTCCCTAGAACAGCACCAACAGCATAATCACTAGCATCGCACATAATCTCAAAATGTAAATTCCAGTAAGGAGGCTGGACAATAGGTGCAGAGATCAATGCTTTCTTAAGTATTTCAAATGCTTTTAAACAATCATCATCAAAGACAAAAGGAACATCTTTTTGTAAGAGATTAGTCAGAGGCCTGGAGATTTTGGAGAAGTCCTTAATGAACCTGCTATAAAACCCAGCATGACCAAGGAAACTTTGTATACCTTTGATGTCCTTGGGACACGGCTTCTTTTTAATAGCATCAACCTTAGCCTTGTCAACTTCAATACCTCTTTCAGAAATTTTATGTGCCAAGACGATGCCTTCATTAACCATAAAGTGGCACTTCTCCCAATTCAAGACAAGATTAGTGTCTTCACATATCTGCAAAACTCGATCAAGGTTGCTCAAGCAATCATCAAAAGAAGTTTCGTGAACAGAAAAGTCATCCATGAAAACCTCAACAATCTTTTCACAAAAATCAGAGAATATAGCAGTCATGCATCTTTGAATGGTAGCAGGTGCATTACATAGACCAAAAGGCATACGTCTATAAGCAAAGGTACCAAAAGGACAAGTAAAAGTGGCCTTTTCTTGATCCCCTTTTGCCACAGGTATTTGAGAGAAACCAGAATAACCATCTAGAAAGCAAAAATGAGTATGTTTGGATAATCTTTCTAGCATTTGATCAATAAAAGACAAAGGGTAATGATCTTTTTTAGTAGCTTTATTTAATTTGTGGAAATCAATTACCATCCTATAACTTGTAACAATTCTTTGCCGGATCAATTCATCTTTATCATTAGGAACAACGGTCATACCTCCCTTCTTAGGGACACAATGGATAGGACTTACCCACTGGCTATCTGCAACTGGATAGATAATACCTGCCTCTAGAAGCTTTAGTATTTCCTTCCTTACCACTTCTTTCATCTTAGGATTTAACCGTCACTGATGATCAATAACCGGTTTAGCGTCCTCTTCCAATTTTATCTTGTGTTGGCATAAAGTTGGACTAGTGCCCTTAAGGTCATCCAGAGTATATCCAATAGCAGCACAATGCTTCTTCAGAGTTTTCAAGAATTTTTCTTCTTCCTGCTCTGAAAGGTTAGCACTAATAATAACAGGATATATCTTCTCTTCATCAAGATAAACATACTTGAGATTATCACGTAATGGTTTAAGTTCAAACACGGGATCACCCTTGGGTGGAGGAGGATCCCCTAGGATTTCAACATGCAAGTTGTTTTTCTATACGGGTCCCTGCTTAAAGATTATTTCATCTATTTCCCTTCTCTCATTCATATACATGTCATTTTCATGGTCTAGCAGATACTATTCTAAGGGATCATTAGGGGGCACAACAATAGAAGCAAGATGAATAATTTCATCCTTACTAGGCAATTCTTTATCACGGGGTTGTCTACAAAATTTAGCAAAGTTAAAATCATGAGACATATCCCCTAAACCAACGGTAACAATATCTTTTACGCAGTCTATCTTAGCATTAACAGTATTCAAGAAGGGTCTACCAAATATAATGGGACAGAAGTCATCTTGTGGGGAACTGAGAACAAGAAAATCAGCAGGGTATTTGACTTTCCCACACAAGACTTCAACATCTCTAACAATCCCAAGTGGGCTAATAGTGTCTCTATTAGCAAGCTTAATAGTGACATCAATACCTTCTAACTCAGCAGGTGCAATATCATGCATAATTTCTTTATATAAGGAAATAGGTATTACACTAGCACTAGCACCTACGTCACATAAACCATGATAGCAATGATCTCCTATTTTAATAGAAATAATAGGCAAGCCAACAACAGGTCTATGTTTATTCCTAGTATCGGGTTTGGCTATTCTAGCACCTTCCTTTTGGAGGTAAATAACATGTCCATCTAAATTTTCAACCAAGAGATCCTTAACCATAGCAACACTAGGTTCAACTTTAATTTTCTCAGAGGGTGTAGGTGTTCTAATATTACTCTTACGAACCACAATTGAAGCTTTAGCATGATCCTTTATTCTAAAAGGGAAAGGTGGTTTCTCAAAATAAGCAGTAGGAACAATAGGATCAACATTATAAGTGATAGTCTTTTCTTCAACTTTAACAGGTTTAACTACTTTTAATTCAATGGGAGGATGGTATTTAAACCTCTTCTCCTTGGGGAGTTCAACATAAGTAGCAATTGATTCACACAAAGAAGCTACTATCTCAGAATCAAATCCATATTTAGTGATAAATTCACAGAAAACATCGGTATCCATAAAAGCTTTAACACGATCAAACTTAGGGGTCATACCTGACTCCTTGCCTTCATCGAGATCCCAATCTTCAGAGTTGCGTTTAATTCTTTCCAATAGATCCCATTTGAATTCAACAGTCTTCATCATAAAAGAACTAGAACAAGAATTATCGAGCATGGTGCGATTATTGAGAGAAAGCCGAGCATAAAAATTTTGAATGATCATTTTCTTGAGAGCTCATGATTGGGGCATGAATTTAACATTGACTTAAGCATCCCCCAAGCTTGAGCGATGCTTTCTCCTTCGCGAGGCCAAAAATTATATATATAATTACGATCACGATGAACCTGATGCATAGGGTAGAACTTCTGATGAAATTCCAACTTCCGTCGATTATAGTTCCATGATCCAATATCATCGCATAGCCTAAACCATGTCAATGCATCTCCCTTCAAAGATAAAGGGAAGACTTTCTTCTTGATAACATCCTCGGGCATACCTGCAAGCTTAAATAATCCACAAACTTCATCCACATAGATTAGGTGTAAATCGGGATGCAGTGTTCCATCTCCTGTAAAGGGATTATCTAGCAGTTTGTGACGCCCGAGACCGACGTCCCAGAAGATTCCATAAGATTCCAGATGTTCCGAGTTGCCCGTGTGTTTCTTTTGTGTTTGTGTTATTTAATTTTCGCATTGCATCATGTCATTTTATTTTTGCATCTCAACTTAAATAAATCGTGTGGACCTTCGGTCCATTTAAATCGAGGGAAGAATGTCTTCTCTTTATAACATATAAAAGTCTCTCAATATTTAGGGAGCTATATAGTAATATTCCATTGTTTGGAATTACCCGCAACACATGTGCATAATTTCCCCATGCTTTTCCTACTTCGAGTTACTCCTTAAAACCTTGCCAACATTTCTTTTCTCAATTATCGAGGTTCCTCCAAAAACCTTAACATTTTTGGACACTTCTATAATCAAGTCTCAGTTCAAACCCATTTGAATTAAAATTCAAATGTGTTTGAATTTACATCCTTCTTTCATGCCACTTATAATTTTCTTGGATCATGCTTATTTTTATGAGCCCGGGAAAATTTAACCCTTGCCCTAACTCTTTTTCTAACACCTCCTTCCTTTATTTCTCCTTTGCGGTTTTCTGTTTTTGTTTGGAAAAACAGCAGCAATTTAAAAAGGAAGAAACTCCTCCAGCAAGGCCCAACATTGGTTTTAATTTTGCTCATAATAACAACTTAATTAATTAATTAAATTTGCATAGGGAGTTAGCGCTACCCGAGGATTCTTAATTCTACATAGCAGGGGGGGCCAGTGCTGATGGTGTTGGTCCCAAACGGGGAGACTGCGGGGTCACCACGGGGAAACTCGAGGATTGACTCCCGTAGGCTCACCTATCCGGACGTGGCCTGAGACGAGATACGCGCGGCTACTATCAGGGTGTCGGCACGTCGGGAGGTCTTGCTGGACTTGTTTTATCATTGTCGAAATGACTTGTGCTACTGGGATGCCGAGCTTGGTCGGATTTTCCCTAAGATAAGGGGTGATGATATTGTATTTATCACTTCAGCTAATCGTGAGAGCTTGTGATGGGCTAAGTTGGAACACCCCTGCAGGGTTATGAACTTTCGAAAGCCGTGCCCGCGGTTATGTGGCAGATTGGAATTTGTTAATGTCCGGTTGTAGAAAACTTGACAGAGGATCCGAAGTAAAACACACAACTGTGTGAGTAACCGTGACTGTCTCTTTTCACTGTGAGAAGAGAACACGGTGGGGTTATGTTTGACCGTATGTAGTTTAGGATCTTTAGTGATCACCTCTTTTGCGACCGTTTGCGTAGCTTCTCATCTTATTCTGGTACTCGTAAGTTAGCCACCATATTATGCTTAGCCGCTGCTGCAACCTCACCACTTTACCTCTTCCTACCCACAAAGCTTTGCTAGTCTTGATACCCATGGTTATGGGATTGCTGAGTCCTCGTGGCTCACAGATACTACAACACCAGATGCAGGTACAACCGAGTATGAAGCAGGAGCTGGTTCAAGTTCTTCTCTGGGAGCTCGATGAAGAGTTTGGCCGCATGCTTGTGACGTTTTGATGATCAGTAGTGGTTTCTACTAGGATTTGATCCTGACCTGTGGCTTTATGTTGTTTTGGTATTTTTCTTTTGGATCTTACCCTTAGATGGGCTGTGATGTTCTGAATGATGTTTTGCTTATGTAATATATTGTGTGAAGTGGCGAGTGTAAGCCAACTATCTCTTTTGCAATTTAATCCCTCTTTTACATGAGTCATGCAAAGATACCAAACTTGAGATCATTCTAGGATGGTCTTATACCTTTAAGTCGTGCCTCGACACGTAGGAGGTATAGTCCCATCCTGGGCATTACAAGTTGGTATCAGAGCCTTCTCCGACCTAGAAGCCCCCACTGATTGATCGAATCGTTGGCGGTTGAGTCTAGGCACACACTGAAAAATATTTTGAGTCCTATATATATCGGAGAGTAGGATTTCTTTGCTTCTCATCCCCTTTCTCTCTGGTGAGGACTCCTGACGACTACTCTTGTCTCTCCTATCTTCAAAAATTGCACCAAATTTTTTTTAGGAATCCCGCGAGTATTCTGGGATTGTTCCGATGTTCTTGTGACGAGGATATTGTTCTCGATGCCTCCTGTTCCAGGGGAGTTGAGCTTCGGGGTATTGTCGTCACAAGCATATCGCGGCAGTACTAAATACTTAAGACGACCGACATCGAAAATCTCTCCTATACGGACAATGGCAAGATAACCCCGACATCACCCAGTACTGGGGAGGTAGTTCGAGAGTATTGCCATAGCTTGTATAGTGGATGCGTTTCGAAGGTCCGAGGTAAACGGTTTCCGAGAAAGACTGGTTATGTGTTGAAGGATGGATACACCTGGATGTAGGTTTAGAGTTGATTGCGCGGTGCTTCCCGTGTATCCCCAACACCTGATTGCATAACTGGAAACTTTCGAAAATCTATAGGTGGGTTCATCTAGTAGTTCTAGGCATTCTTCCAACGGATGCATGATATGAAGTTCGGGGTTCTACATTGAGTGAAGTGGTTTTATGGACTTGTTCTGATCGGGAGTTGCATCTTAAAGGGTCCTTAGCTATTCTGATCCGGGGATTGCAAAACCCTTTTGTAACACGTTCCATGAGCTTTCAGCACGAAGATGTGGAATGAAGCTTCTATCTTGTGTTTGTTCTATCTGCTCTTTGTTCCTTTTTATTTACTTTTGCTCTCCAAGTGGCTTCTCGACAAGTTGATGTACCTGCGGAATTCATTCGTTCAAGTCTCTGTTCGAATGATATTATGAAGATCATGTTGCATATCTATCCTTTGTTCTTGTTTTGATTCTGGTATTCGAGTTGCTTCGATGTCAAATGTTGATTCCATACCTTTCCTAATCGGTGTTCCCATATTTCTATGGGAGTGCTAGTCCTTCTTAATCATCAAGATGGTTATGTTAAATTCTTTTTCAACCGGTGTCCATTTTGTTCGTCTCAAGTTGTCCTTGTTTTCCCCACCCTCCCACCCTTCTTCTTCTCAGAGTCAAGAATTCTTAATGAAATATCCATTTTATTCATGTGATATTTCTTCATTCTTTTCCTTCAATGTTCTTATCCGATGATTCTCAGGAAGATGCTCAAGAGCTTCAAGCTCATCATTCTTTTTGTTCTCAAATTCTGCCGGTGGATGTAATTCAAGATTTCGGTGTTGATCTTATCCTTTTTTCCCTCTTTTCACAATGCTTTCTTATTCCTGTGCACCAATTAATCATTCTCCTCTTGCTATTCATATCCAGAGCGCTGAAGATTCATAATTCCATTCTTAATCCGTTCAAATTATTTTGAGGATTGTCTTCTTATTCAAGCCATTTAATTTAACCGGCGCAATATCTCTTCAGCAATCTTTTCAACGGTGATTTTCTTGAGTGGGCCCTAACCCACAGGTCTTTTCCCAGGATCTTACCTGACTCTTCTAATTTTTCCGGAGTTATACTCAAATTCTTTCAAAGTGTGACGTAAGAATGATCCCCATCAGTCACATGCCTTCTCCAAGATCGCTTTCCAATTCTTTTTCTTCGTTGGTTCAACATTTTAATTCTTCATTCCGGAGTGCCTATACAATTCATGGTGGTGTATCTCATCGTCTTCTCAGATTTGAAGACCGGAGAAGTGTTTCTCTTAAATCTTGGCCCGTTCTCTTGAAGATTCGTGGTTCTAGCTTCATGTCAACCTCATTATTGTTCCGATTGTGAGGAATTCTTTTATACCGTCCGAAGCATTTCATGAATTCTTTTCCTTTGTGATCCTCCGAAGGCCATCATTTCAGAATATTTCTTCGTTCTCAGTTTTCAACTTCGTCCTCCAAATATTCTTCATTGATGTCTCTTCGTTCGTCTCCTTGCTGATATCAATCCAATCAAATTGTTTTCCATTAGTGGCTGGTTGTCACCTCATAATTTTGAGATGTTTTACATAAGTCCACTATGAGCTTATTCTTTTCATTGTTGAATTTCCAACAACTCCGTTCAACCCTTCTTCGTAAGGATGCTCTTTCAAATTCATTTTGAGAGAAGTTGTCTTTTTTCTTCTCCATTCATTTCTTTCGTTGATTTATATGCTATTCTTTCATTCCGGAGGCATTGTAATATTGCTCTTTTGACCATCATCTCGTTTTTTTATCAAGATCATATTATCCCTTGCTTGTCTATTTATCCGGAGTGTTGTGTCCTCCATTCTAATTCTCTCACCTTTTCATGTTTTGCCTCTCTTTCAACCGGAGTGCTGTCTGAATCTTTCTTACCCCTTGTGCCATTCTTTTAATTGTTCCGGAGGCTGTGTGTTGTTGTTTTCATCAAGTATCATTCCATCTCCTCAAGTTTTTGTTCATTTCCTTCCATTTTCAGACGGAGTGCTGTCCAGATTATGTCATTCTTATTCCTTGGCTATACCATTGCGGTTTCATATTCTTTGGTCTGTAAGCTCTCGTTTCATGTCTTTCAACCCACAAGGTTCTCATAATGCTCCTTGTTCCTCTTTTTAACGGAGTGCTTCATCTTCGTTCATCTCCATTCTATTGTTCTTTCAACTTGTTTAACCTCTCAAGGTTCTTTGGTTTCACTCGTCTGTCAAAGAAGCAACTTTGTTTTACCTTTTCCTCTTCCATTTTTACCCGGTGATATCTCTAGGATCTCGGGTCGAGATCCTCTGTTAGTGTGGGAGAGTTGTGACGCCCGAGACCGACGTCCCAGAAGATTCCAGAAGATTCCAGATGTTCCGAGTTGCCCATGTGTTTCTTTTGTGTTTGTGTTATTTAATTTTCGCATTGCATCATGTCATTTTATTTTTGCATCTCAACTTAAATAAATCGTGTGGACCTTCGGTCCATTTAAATCGAGGGAAGAATGTCTTCTCTTTATAACATATAAAAGTCTCTCAATATTTAGGGAGCTATATAATAATATTCCATTGTTTGGAATTACCCGCAACACACGTGCATAATTTCCCCATGCTTTTCCTACTTCGAGTTACTCCTTAAAACCTTGCCAACATTTCTTTTCTCAATTATCGAGGTTCCTCCAAAAACCTTAACATTTTTGGACACTTCTATAATCAAGTCTCAGTTCAAACCCATTTGAATTAAAATTCAAATGTGTTTGAATTTACATCCTTCTTTCATGCCACTTATAATTTTCTTGGATCATGCTTATTTTTATGAGCCCGGGAAAATTTAACCCTTGCCCTAACTCTTTTTCTAACACCTCCTTCCTTTATTTCTCCTTTGCAGTTTTCTGTTTTTGTTTGGAAAAACAGCAACAATTTAAAAAGGAAGAAACTCCTCCAGCAAGGCCCAACATTGGTTTTAATTTTGCTCATAATAACAACTTAATTAATTAATTAAATTTGCATAGGGAGTTAGCGCTACCCGAGGATTCTTAATTCTACATAGCAGGGGGGGCCAGTGCTGATGGTGTTGGTCCCAAACGGGGAGACTGCGGGGTCACCACGGGGAAACTCGAGGATTGACTCCCGTAGGCTCACCTATCCGGACGTGGCCTGATACGAGATACGCGCGGCTACTATCAGGGTGTCGGCACGCCGGGAGGTCTTGCTGGACTTGTTTTACCATTGTCGAAATGACTTGTGCTACCGGGATGCCGAGCCTGATCGGATTTTCCCTAAGATAAGGGGTGATGATATTATATTTATCACTTCAGCTAATCGTGAGAGCTTGTGATGGGCTAAGTTGGAACACCCCTGCAGGGTTATGAACTTTCGAAAGCCGTGCCCGCGGTTATGTGGCAGATTGGAATTTGTTAATGTCCGGTTGTAGAAAACTTGACAGAGGATCCGAAGTAAAACACACAACTGTGTGAGTAACCGTGACTGTCTCTTTTCACTTTGAGAAGAGAACACGGTGGGGTTATGTTTGACCGTATGTAGTTTAGGATCTTTAGCGATCACCTCTTTTGCGACCGTTTGCGTAGCTTCTCATCTTATTCTGGTACTCGTAAGTTAGCCACCATATTATGCTTAGCCGCTGCTGCAACCTCACCACTTTACCTCTTCCTACCCACAAATATTTGCTAGTCTTGATACCCATGGTTATGGGATTGCTGAGTCCTCGTGGCTCACAGATACTACAACACCAGATGCAGGTTCAACCGAGTATGAAGCAGGAGCTGGTTCAAGTTCTTCTCTGGGAGCTCGATGAAGAGTTTGGCCGTATGCTTGTGACGTTTTGACGATCAGTAGTGGTTTCTACTAGGATTCGATCCTGACCTGTGGCTTTATGTTGTTTTGGTATCTTTCTTTTGGATCTTACCCTTAGATGGGCTGTGATGTTCTGAATGATGTTTTGCTTATGTAATGTATTGTGTGAAGTGGCGAGTGTAAGCCAACTATCTCTTTTGCAATTTAATCCCTCTTTTACATGAGTCGTGCAAAGATACCAAACTTGAGATCATTCTAGGATGGGCTTATACCTTTAAGTCGTGCCTCGACACGTAGGAGGTATAGTCCCATCCTGGGCATTACACAGTTTCTCTATCATACCCGAAGGAATTTCAAAGCAAACATTTTCAGTAGGTTCAGTAGGTTGAGGAGCAACTCATTACTCTTCTGGTCGGGGTGAAGATACCCCGAACAAGCCCCTCAAAGGATTATGAGCCATAGTAACAAGTAACAGTAAATTTCAGCACACTATATAAATTCTTCCTTACCAAATTCCACTTACCAAAGGCGCTTCACTCCCCCGCAATGGCGCCAGAAAAGAGTCTTGATGACACACAAGTGTAGGGGATCTATCGTAGTCCTTTCGATTAGTAAGAGTGTCGAACCCAACGAGGAGCAGAAGGAAATGATAAGCAGTTTTCGGTAAGGTATTTTCTGCAAGCACTGGAATTATCGGTAACAGATAGTTTTGTGATAAGGTAATTGGTAGCAAATGACAAATAGTAAAAGTAAATAAGGTGCAGCAAGATGGCCCAATCCTTTTTGTAGCAAAGGACAAGCCTGGACAAACTCTTATATGAAGGAAAGCGCTCCCGAGGACACATGGGAATTATCGTCAAGCTAGTTTTCATCATGTTCATATGATTCACGTTCGTTACTTTGATAATTTGGTATGTGGGTGGACTGGTGCTTGGGTGCCGTCCTTACTTGGACAAGCATCCCACATATGATTAACCTCTATTGCAAGCATACGCAACTACAAAAGAAGTATTAAGGTGAACCTAATCATAGCATGAAACATGTGGATCCAAATCAGCCCCTTACGAAGCAATACATAAACTAGGGTTTAAGCTTTTGTCACTCTAGCAACCCATCATCTACTTATTACTTCCCAATGCCTTCCTCTAGGCCCAAACAATGGTGAAGTGTCATGTAGTCGACGTTCACATGACACCACTAGAGGAGAGACAACATACATCTCATCAAAATATCGAACGAATGCCAAATTCACATGACTACTTATAGCAAGACTTCTCCCATGTCCTCGGGAACAAAAGTAACTACTCACAAGACATAATATTGTTCATGATCAGAGGGGTATTAATATGCATAATGGATCTGAAGATATGATCTTCCACCAAGTAAACCAACTAGCATCAACTACAAGGAGTAATCAACACTACTAGCAACCCATAGGTACCAATCTGAGGTTTGGGTACAAAGATTGGATACAAGAGATGAACTAGGGTTTGAGAGGAGATGGTGCTGGTGAAGATGTTGATGAAGATAACCCTCCCCGAGATGGGAGAGTTGTTGGTGATGAGAGCGGTGACGATTTCCCCCTCCCGGAGGGAAGTATCCCCTGCAGAAGAGCTTTGCCGGAGCCCTAGATTGGTTCCCGCCAAGGTTCCACCTCGAGACGGTGGCGTCTGGTCCCGAAAGCCTCCTTTTTATTTTTTCCAGGTCGAAACACCGCATATAGGAGAATATGGGCATCGGGGGGGTCACCGAGTGGCCCACGAGGCAAGGGGCGTGCCCAGAGGGGGGGCGCCCCCACCCTCGTGGACAGGCGTGGGCCCCATAGCAAATCGCTTTCGCCAGATATTTTTTATATTTTCTGAAACGGAGTTTCGTGGAGTTTCGGTGCTTTTTGAGTTGTGCAGAATAGGTCTCCAATGTCTGCTCCTTTTCCAGCCAAGAATTCCAGCTGTCGGCATTCTCCCTCTTCATGTAAACCTTGTAAAATAATCGAGAAAAGGCATAAGTATTGTGACATAATGTGTAATAACAGCCCATAGTGCAATAAATATCGACATAAAAGCATGATGTAAAATGGACGTATCAGCGTGCGGGGCTGGTTTGGGCTGTGGGCGTGGGTTCTTGCTGGGCCGGCCTACTGGTCGAGGCCCAGGTTTGCTGCAGGTGCTGGGCTGTTGTTGCTCGTGCTCTTCTTCTTTCCTTTCTCATTTTCTTCAAACAGAAAAAATAAAAGAGAAAGCATAGGGAGATTGAGAAGGGGTATGAGGAAACTAAAAATACTCCCATGACCCTGGTAAAAACTAATATTTGAATAAATTGTATTAGGCATTTTTAGAGGCAGAAAAATAAATCAAGTTTGAATTAGGTTCAAACTTGATGCATTTTTTAACCTAACCAATACAAGTCCAAATAATATGAAACATGGCAGAGAGGTGAGTGGCAGGGTGTATGGTTATTGAGCAAAGATTGAACATTAAAGGAGAAGAAGACTGTGATATAGCAAAGACATGAAAGAAGAAGAAGGGGAGAGGTGATGATGCTAGGTTTAGAGAGAGAGAGAGAGATGGCCTTGGAGTGATGCACCTCTCACCACAACAATATAACCAACACAATGCACCCGATGAGCATGATGAAATGCAATATTTGCACAAATGCCATATGACAAGGTGAGCAAGGCAAAAACAAAAATGCAAGAAAAGAGAAAAACAAAAGACCCAAAATGGAATTGATGAAGATCAAGTTGGATATATTGCCAAATTAGGAAAGTGTTACATTTGGGGTGTTACAGGAGCATCCATCGCCAAGGCCCTTGTCGTGCGCCCCCACTGTTCCCGTTCGATCCACTGGCACGCGGATCCAGCGAGCTCCGAGGCGGTGGCACAGGTGGCCTCCGGCATGTGAGACGACTGGCAGAACCACAGAAGGACCTCTGGCGACCACGCCTTCCCCTTGCATCTTCGTTTTCTTTACATTGAGGTGTGAAATTGTTCGATCCATTTTGTGTACATTGAGATCTCAAATTGATCGATCTATTTTCTACACATTGAGTATATCCTATTGCTAAGTATCTGCGATTAATTAGGTAGTAAGTTTTTTTATCCGTTAGACAATGAGCATTTTTGTTACTGGTATGTGAAATGTGAGAAAAAGAAACATAGTGCTGTTGATGATTGTGATATAAACATGTGTATGATAACGGTGTTTAACATTTTGTGTTATTCGTATGCAAGACAATGATGTTCTTAACTGAGTCCAAAATTATAGTTCAAGGGTATTACAGACAATTCACGTGATATATGAGAAAATAAGCTCAGTGACAGAAATTGAAAAGAGCTGGATAGCTTATTTCCACAACAGCTTATCCTGGACTTATTTTCGCAACAGCTTGTCCTAAAAATTCACAATCGCAGTGCTTATAATATTGTGAAATATATAAATATTTTTTATAGATCCTGGATTAAATATTCTATTGTAGTTAAAAAGTGTGTGTTGCAAATGCCCCAGATGATAGTTTCGTAAGTAGCAGGCCAGGATTTGCAAATCTAACCATTAAGTTCCTAAATGTCAAGCTTTTGACTATTAGTAAGCAAATGATGACATTTATTCTCCGTGCATGTGAGAATAATAGTACTGGTAATTTCATGGGATAAACTCAAATCTTTACTAGTGAGCTGCATTTCATATGCATCTCACCTACCACCTTCAACTCTACGCTATATATTGTCACAAAACATTTCTCCGACACAGCTGCACATTGAACTACGAATGAGATACATGATATCTCTTATGTTTTTCAGCCATGTACATGGGTACATAGCTAGGAATGAGAGGTCTCGGGAATATTTTGAGCACTGTGTTGCGGCCTACGATAACACTGAGTCACCAACAAACTACATGTTTGCCAGGACATCGAACACATCAAGCTAGTTGTGTTTTTCATGGAGGTGAGGCTTGGTTCAGTGGGCAACAATACTGCATTGAGTGGCATTTTGTATTTGTGCACCACTTCAGTCGCGTTGTGTCTTCATACATCCACCAGAACGACCCTCGTCCAAGTTGTATAGCATGATTGTCTCAATTTTTTTGTTCTATGGTCCCTAGTTTTTGGTATTATTATTGGTTTCAAATATTATCCAGATTGGTAGTTTAGACTCATCAGCCGATGTTGCCTTGCTTGGATGATGATTGTTAGAGATTCAATACTGGGAGTGAGTTTCCCATTCGTATGTCCTATTTGAGGGTTTGATCTCTTTAGTTCTCTATGTTGTGTAGTGGAGACATATAAAACCAAACGATGTTTGAGTTATATAGTCGTTTTCTTCTAATATTCGACCCGTTAGGATAGTGGAAGATAGTAGATTTAATAGTTTTCATGACTCTCACCCTGAATGCTTTCTTCCTACTGACATAGATATTGTGCCAGAAGATTATGTTGACATTCCTCAACCTGTAAACGCTGATGCTCCAGGGTGTTCTCACAGTAGTGAGCAACCTAGCCCTGGAGCCTGATACGTCTCCAACGTATCTATAATTTTTTATTGTTCCATGCTATTATTTATGAAGTCTTGGATGTTTAATGGGCTTTGTCATTCACTTTTATATCATTTTTGGGACTAACCTACTAACCCAAAGGCCCAGTCCAGATTGTTGTTTTTTGCCTATTTCACGGTTTTGCAGAAAAATAATATCAAACGGAGTCCAAACGGAATGAAACCTTCGCGAGAGATATTTTTTGCAGAAAATCACACCAGAGGAACTTGAGAACCACGTCAGAGGGGCATCGAGTGGCCCTCGAGGGTGGGGGCCGTGCCCCCTTCCCAGGGCGCGCCCCCGTGCCTCGAGGCCCACTCGAGCGTCCCCCGGTGCCCTCCTTCTTCCTATATAAGTCCACGTACCCCAGAAACTCCGAGGACAGAGAGAAAACCCTAATTCCACCGCCGTAGCTTCTGTTCCCGTGGATATCCCATCTTGGAGTCTGTTCCGGAGCTCCACCGGAGGGGGATCCATCACGGAGGCCTTCATCATCATCATCATCGCCCTAACCATGAGTTGTGAGTAGTTTACCACAGACCTTCGGGTCCATAGCTAGTATCTAGATGGCTTCTACTCTCTCTCTGGATCTCAATACAAAGTTCTCCTCGGTCTTCGAGGAGATCTATTCGATGTAATCTCTTTTTGCGGTGTGTTTGTCGAGATCCGATGAATTGTGAGTTTATGATCAATGTTATCTATGAAAGATATTTGGTTCTTCTCTGAACATTTTATGTGTGCTCATAATATCCTTGCAAGTCTCTTCGAATTATTGATTTGGTTTGGCCTACTAGATGTATAGTTCTTGCAATGGGAGAAGTGCTTGGCTTTGGGTTCAATCTTGCGGTGTCCTTTCCCAGTGACAGTAGGGGCAACAAGGCACGTATTGTATTGTTGCCATCGAGGATAAGAAGATGGGGTTTATATCATATTGCTTGATTTTATCCCTCTACATCATGTCATCTTGCTTAAGGCATCACTCTGTTCTCATGAACTCAATACACTAGATGCATGCTGGATAGCGGTCGATGTGTGGAGTAATAGTAGTAGATGCAGGCAGGAGTCGGTCTACTTGTCTCGGACGTGATGCCTATATACAATGATCATGCCTAGATAGTCTCATAATTATTTGCTTTTCTATCAATTGCTCGACAGTAATTTGTTTACCCGCCGTAGAATATCGCTATCATGAGAGAAGCCACTAGAGAAAACTATGGCCCCCGGGTCTATTCTCAACATATCAATCTACATCTACTTTACTTTTACCGCTTTTATTTGTTGTTTTATTAAACCAAAAATACCAAAAATATCAACTATCATCTCTATCAGATCTCACTCTCGTAAGTGACCGTAAAGGGATTGACAACCCCTTATCGCGTTGGCCGCGAAGTTCTTATTTGTTTGTGCAGGTGCGAGGGACTCACGCGTGGTCTCCTACTGGATTGATACCTTGGTTATCAAAAACTAAGAGAAATACTTACGCTACTGTGCTGCATCTCCCTTTCCTCTTCGAGGAATACAACGCAAGCTCAAGAGGTAGCAAGAAGAATTTTTGGCGCCGTTGCCGGGGAGGCTTACGCAAAAGTCATATACCAAGTACCTATCTCAAACCCTTATCCTTCACATTACATTTTTTGCATCTCGTTTTCCTCTCCCCCACTTCACCCTTGCCGTTTTATTTTACCTTCTTCCGTCGTGTGTTTATCGTTCGCTTGCTTCTTGTTTGCTTGTGTGTGTTGGATTGCTTGCTTGTCATTATGGCTAATCCCTTATCCGCTCCTTTGTCTCCCGAGTTTGAAGTACTTCACTTAAAGCAAAGGCAAGGAGAAAACTTAAAAGATGCTTGGTTTAGGATGATGGAATCTTATCGTAAGTGCACCTTAGAGGTGAATTTTAGAATCTTGCTTCGCAATTTTTATGTTGGATTGAATATGTCGCATAGACAACTCTTGGATTGCGTTGCCAAAGGGGATTTTATCGAAATTGATCCTAGTATCGCGCATGAAATCATAGAGGGAATAGTGGGAACACTACCTCCCCAAAAGGAGTCAAATTCAACCTCGGAAGGGACGCAAGTTTTTGAGAAAATTTGCGAAGTAACAAAAATCTCTTGAACCTCTTAAAAGTGTTAGTGGGAATCTCCACCGCATGAATATGTTGATTACTCTTTGTAATAAGCAGTTGGATGCTTTAGATCTAAAGATTTCTCAATATGAAGGGAAGCGCAAAGAACCTCCCGAATTCGAGCTTGACACCATAAAAAGGGTGAAGATCAAGGATGGCAATACCTAGATCTATCTTGTATCGTGCCTAGCTAGGGGCGTAAAACGATAGCGCTTGTTGGGAGGCAACCCAATTTTGTTTTTTTGTTTTTGTTGTTGTTAGGGAATAAATATTGCATCTAGCCTATTATTAAATGTGGTTTCATGTTTTGTTTTGTGTTTGTGCCAAGTAGAACCTTTGGGAAGACTTGTGTGAAGTTTATATGATCTTGCTGTGAAAAACAGAATCATTAGCGCTCGCTAAAGTAGTCGTGAGATTTTACTGGAGCACGATTTTTAGTTGATTCTTTCTGAAGATGATTGGTAGACAAATTGCGCAAATTTACCAATTTAGTTTGAATTTTTTGGAGTTCCATAAGTAGGCGAACCCTGCAGATTACTACAGATTGTTCTGTCTTTGACAGATTCTGTTTTTCGTGTGTTGTTTGCTTATTCCGATGCATCTATGAGTAGTATTGAAGGATATGAACCATAGAGAAGTTGGAGTATAGTAGGTTTAACACCAATATAAACAAAGAATGAATTCATTGTTGTACCTTTGAGTAGTGGTTTGCTTTATTATACTAACGGAGGTCACGAGAATTTTTGTCTAAGTTTTGTGTTGTGAAGTTTTCAAGTTTTGAGTATTGCTTTGATGGACTATGGAACAAGGAGTAGCAAAGGCCTAAGATTGGGGATGCCCATGGCACCCCAAGTAATTCAAGATAACCAAAATACTAAGCTTGGGGATGCCCCGGAAAGGCATCCCCTCTTTTGTCTTCATCCATCGGTAACTATACTTGGAGCTATATTTTTATTCGCAACATGTTATGTGTTTTGCTTGGAGCGTCTTGTATAATTTGAGTCTTTGCTTGTTAGTTTGCCACAATCATACTTGCTGGACACACCTATTTGAGAGAGTTAAATATGGCCTAGAAATTATTAGAACACTCTATGTGCTTCACTTATATCTTTTGAGTTGAATAGTTTTTGCTCTAGTGCTTCACTTATATATTTTAGAGCACGGTGGTGATAATATTTTGTAGAAATTGTTGAACTCTCATGCTTCACTTATATCTATTTTAGAGTCTACTAAAACAGCATGGTAGTGTGTTTAGGCTAAAGAAACTAGTCTTCACATGATAGACATCCAATGTCAATGTAGTAAAAAAAAATCACACCAAGTGCATTGAATAGAATGAGATGTTGGATGATTGATAATTGTTTTGAGATATGAGGATAGTGATATTAGAGTCATGCTAGTGGAGTTATTATGAAAGTGAAAAATACTTGTGTTAAGGTTAGTCATTCCCGTAGCTTGCACGTATGGTGAACCATTGTGTGACTAAGTTTGAGCATGAGGTATTTGTAGAGTGTCAACCTTTGTGGAGGTCGGGGGCACGCGATGGTTAACTCCTACCAACCTCCCCCCTAGGAGCATGCGTTGATTGCTTTGTTTTGATGACTCGTAGATTTTTGCAATAAGTATATGAGTTCTTATGACTAATGTTGAGTCCATGGATTATACGCACTCTCACCCTTCCACCATTGCTAGCCTCTCTTGTACCGCGCAACTTTCGCCGGTGCCATAAGCCCACTATATATCCTTCCTCAAAACAGCCACCATATTGTTCCTCAAAACAACCACCATACCTACCTATCCTGGCATTTCCATAGCCATTCCGAGATATATTGCCATGCAACTTTCCACCGTTCCTTTCATATGACACGCATCATATTGTCATATTGCCATTGCATGATCTTGCAGTTGACATCGTATTTCTGGCAAGGCCACCATGCATAACTTTTTATACATGTCACTCTTGTTTCATTGCACATACCGGTACACCGCCGGAGGCATTCATATAGAGTCATACTTTGTTGTTGTAGTCTTGAGTTGTAATATCGTGTTGTAATGAAAGTGTGATGATCATCATTATTAGAGCATTGTCCCATGGGAGGAAAGGTGAAAGTGCAGTATATCGACTAGAGGGGGGGTAAATAGGCGATTTTTATGAAATGCTTCAAAACATGGTAGTTTTGAAGACAAACGATAAGCTCAAGCCTATTTGTATGTAGCGGAAAGTGGACTACACTAGATAAGCCATAGTCATGTATTCAATGAAGCGAAAGCATGAAGACTAATAGCAACTAGGCAGTAGTGATCATACAGGAAGAAGGAATGAAGCCAAACATAACAAGTAGATACTCAGTGAAGACAATCAAATAAGGCAAGCATGCAATGTCTTCACAACACAGAGCAGTAAGTAAAGGGAAGGAAAGGATAGAACCAGTAGCTCGGGGAAGACAGTGATTTGTTAGACCAGTTCCAGTTGCTGTGACAACTGTACGTCTGGTTAGGGAGGCTGAGATTTAACTCAAAAGACTGCGTCTTCACCTTGTTCCCCTTGAGCTAAGAACACCTAGTCCTCGCCCAATCACTCTGGTAAGTCTTCAAGGTAGACTTCCAAACCTTCACAGAGTTCGTTCACCGGCAATCCAGAATTACTCTTGGATGCTCAGAACGCGACGCCTAACCGGCTGGAGGAAACACAGTCCTCAAGTGTAATAAGTCTTCAGGTCACACAGACAGAAAGACTTCGGTGATGCCTAACACTCTTTGGCTCTGGGTGTTTGGGCTTTGTCCTCGCAAGGATTTCTCTCTCAAATGCTTCGGAGGTGGGTTGCTCTCAAACGACAAAAGTCGTGCAATAACTCTAAGCAGCCACCAATTTATGGTGTAGTGGGTGGGCTATTTATAGCCACTGGGCAACCCGACCTGATTTGTCCAAAGTGACCCTCGGTCACTAAGGAACTGACGTGTGTTCTAACGGTCAGATTTCAAACACACACGGCAACTTTGCTTGAGCTCCAAGTAAAGCTGACTCGTCCGCCTCTGGATAAGATTTCCTCTCATAGTCTTCGCTCGAAGACATAGGATTTGGTTGAGCATCACATCAGTCACTCTGACTTAGTTCACTTGGACCCCACTTAACAGTACGGTGGTTCCTATGACTCAACAAAGAATAAAAAGGAAACACGAAACATCTACGTCTTCGCTCTCCATAGTCTTCACACAATGTCTTCTCTTGTCATAGTCTTCAATATGATTTTCTTCATATACCACCACTGATATCAATGTCTTCATACATTTTTAGGGGTCATCTCCGGTAGGTTAACCAAATCAATGAGGGACTACTACCTGTGTTATCCTGCAATTCTCACAAACACATTAGTCCCTCAACCAGGTTTGTCGTCAATACTCCAAAACCACTAGGGGCGGCACTAGATGCACTTACAATCTCCCCCTTTTTGGTGATTGATGACAAACTGGTTGAAGTTTTCAACGGGGATAAAGATATGTGAAATTGTAACGGATAAGGTATTGTCTTCGTAAGTAGCAAAAGGCTCCCCCTGAAGATGTGCATATAGTTGATTTGCCTTTGAATGCAAATGCACATGGCAGGTTGTACTTGTGGAGATCCTCTTCAACTTATGAAGACAATTCATCATGCATAATTAATATATCAAAGATAATGACATGCATAATGAAAAATGGACGTCTGCAATAATGACTAAGTGCGGAATATAAGGTAGCAGATGCGGAATTTATCATCGCATTACAGAGTAGCATAAAAACGTAGCAGACGACCATTAGTTTAAGTGTTACAACTTAAAGAACCAAATGTAGCAAAACGAGAGTTGTAAACACTAGGCAAATTATAAAGGCACCCGCCCATATGGACCCGCTTGAAGACTATCAACTCATATGCTTCTCCCTCTTTTGTCAGTAAGGACCAAAAAGGTTTGAAGACATAGAGCCTCTACTCGTTGCCAAGTGGAGCAGAAGAGGATGCGGGGTCGATGTTGTCGTTTGGCGGTGCAGAGGTAGTTGGTACAGTGTCGATGCGCGCTGAAGTAGGAGGCGGTGAAGTAGCATCATCCTGATCATCGATCACCCTGGCGTCAATTGTTGCAGCGGAGGAGGAGTATTCAGAGTCTTCAAGGGATGGAGTTCGACGCATAACAGTAGTCCTTGGAGGAGCGTTTTCAAACTTGAATCTCTCAGTGAAGCCATCGTCTTGAAGATCAGCTTCAGCACTCAGCAAGGTCAAACTCTTCCAAGACCGCCGACATGTTTCATGAGCAACAAAAGCATTCTTGGTGGCAAGATTTCGAATGCGATTGACATCCACCAAGAGGCTTTGCATCTGACGCTTTAACCAGAGGTGATGCTTGTCCTGTTTCTGATGAAGGGCTACTAGAAACTCTCGGTTGTTCAGGAGACGAGATCGCTTCTGAGGCCTTTGAGCGATGGTGCTTTTAGTGGCTTCGGTTTCAGCGTGTCAAGGTAGACGAGTACGGTCAGCCAGAGGATAAACACGTGAGACTGCTGGAACCCCTTCAATCTGCTGAGTGAAGCTTTGATGATGAGCGTCGTGAAGACTAACTGGTTCTTTAGCAGGCTCTTGGTAAATGGCTTCAGCTGACATATCAACCTCAGGCAAGAAAATCTGATGGTTGCGAGCAGAGGGCTGATAAGTGACAGCTGAGTGCAACTTGATGAGGCGCATTATCCAAGGGGCATAAAATTTTAGTCCAAATAGATCAGCTCCAGACATAGCCATTTGCCTGATGAAGAAATCTTGAGCATTGATGCTGATGCCGTTGAAGATATAGAAGACCAAAGTCTTCATAGTGCCTTCAAGCTTGGCTGGTGAAGAATGTCCTTTGATTGGGCAGAGATTACGCCTTATAATGTGATAGATGGTGCACGGCAGGTACTCAAGGTCTTCAACAAAGAATTCCTTAGGATATTCAGCATCACTTGGCAGAGGCTTCATCATGCTGAGCATTTGGCTTATGTTGGGCTGACGCTTCTGAAAGATACTCTCCAAGGCTTCAGTGTGCAGTTGACAGCCAGGTTCATAGAGATCTCCTGGAGTGGGCAGGCCTGTAAGCTCAATGAGATCAAAGGCTTTAGCTTCATGATGCACATTGCATGTCATCCACTCAAGGACCCATGTCTTCGGATCCCTGCTGTAGCCTCGGATGTGGAGTGTTGCATAGAATTGCAGAAGTAGCTCTTCATTCCAATGCTCTTTATCTAGGACAAAATTGAGTAAGCCAGCATCACGGAAGCAGTCAAGGGCTTCCTCCAAGCAGGGCAGACCAGCAATAGCTTCAGTGTCAAGACGCATATGAGGGAAAATGCAGCCTTGATTATATAGTACTCTTGAGTAGTAGTTGCGCTGTTGATGGCTCCAGAACCTATCTGATGATATTCTTGGCTTGGAATATGGGTTCTTGGTGCTGTCAAAGAAGGTGTTGTGCGCAGTGAAGCTATTGGCATTGAATGACCCTGAAGATGTTGCAATACCTGGAAGCTTTGGCAGTCTTGGCTTAGGCTTCTGAACTTGGGGCCTGTGTGAAACATGATGATCAAACTGAGGACCAGCAGCACGCGGTTCAGTTGTAGGTGGCGGAATCAGAATGGGCCACTGGACAGTAACAAGCTGATCATCCTTGTTCTATGCTTGCTCAATTGTGTGAGGCCGTGGAGGCGGAACAGGAGCAGAGGCATTGTCTTCAAGCTGTAGATTGGCGTCAGGTGCAGCATTAGCTTCAGACACAGCACTGGCTTCAGGCACATCACTGGCTTCAGGCACAGTAACTTCAGGCGCAGGTTCTTCAGGCGCCACAGTATCTTCAGGTGCCACAAAAGCTTCAGCCATGACCACGTCATTGGCTTCAGTGTTGGTGGTGGCAGCCTCTGGATTTGTTACCTCCACTTCAGGAGCTGGAGGGTCGGACACGTTCTCCTCGAGAACAGAGGGTGTGGCAGTACTGTCTTCATCAACTTGGGGTTGCTCTTCTTCTTGTTTTGGTGGTTCTTCTTCGGCTGATGCAGCTAGAATATCTTCAGCCACTTTGGCTTCAGAGTCCGAGGGGCTTCCAGTAGGAGCAGCATCAGGTGCAGATGGTTGTTCTACTCCTTCTGGAGCACTCGGGGCAGTGACTTGAGGCCTTGGTCCTTTGTGAAGCCTGCGGAAAGCTGGCGACACCTGAGGAGATGGAGGTTGTTGGGCCTCAAAGTCTTCGTCTTCAAGCACCACACTAGTGTCTTGAGTGTGCTGGGGAGTATCTTATGTATCCTGTGGGTGATCAGCCCACGAGTCATCCTGAGCAATTGGCGTCAATGGACGACAAATGCTGATGCGTTCGCTGTTCGTGAGAACAGGCGAAAAGTCAATGTTATACTCGATCTGAGGAAGGACTTCATCATCTTCAACATTGTCTTGAGGACCAATGTCTTCAGCTGCGGTGGGGTCGACAGCTGGAATGTCTTCAGCCTCTGTGGGAGCAGGCTCATGAACAGTCAGTCTTCGTTCTTTCTGGGCAGATGCAGGGCGAGCAACTGAGATTGGCTCGACGAAGATAGGCTCTTTGGAAGCAGCCTTATCCTTCTTGGTTTTTCGCTTCTTGGTGGGTGGAGCTTCATCAGTAGATTGCTTACGCTTACGAGCTTCAGCTTCAGCCACCTTAGTCTTCTTGAGCTTCGAAGCGGTTGGAGTTGCCTTAGGCTTCGTGCCAGTCATGCTAGCAGGGAAGACTATGCGAGGCATTTCCTGCCCAGATGCTTCAGCTTCGGGCACAGGCTGCTTCTTCTTCTTCTTGGCAGCCATTCTTGGATCAATGCTAGGACACCCAAGTGCCTTGCGCTTTTCAGCTTCATTGAATGCTTGAACGCATTTTGCAGCCAAATCCTTGATTCGCTCACGAGAACCTTTAGCTTCTTCACGCTGCTGGTGAAAGACTTCTTTGAGCTCTTGCACCATAACCTTGAAGTTTTGAACTTCTTGCACGCTGAGCTTGTTCATATGCTTCTTGAACTGAGCTTTTTCATAGTCTATCTTTTGCTTCAGCTCAACAATTCTCTAAGCCAGAGCCAGCTCAGAAGCAATGGCGCCATGGAAGGAGATGCTGAGGCCAACTGGAAGTTGAAGATCGTCGAAGCTCAGGTTGGGTGTGTCAAACCATTCATCAATGAAGTTATTGAGCACTTCAACGTCAAAGAGCGGCAAATTGTTGAAGATTTCAGCATCCTGCTTGCTCTTGATCAATAGCTCCAAAGCATCATCTCCAAGATCTTCATCACTTGAGAGATCAAGGGTATCATTGGCAGTCTTCAGTACTGCATCTGGAGTGAGAGCTGGACTGGGGTTGCGTGTTGGCTTCCTCTTCAGCTGTCTGCTCTTGGAGATTCTAGAGTGTTCCTCAGATTGCACACTTGGTGCAGGTGGAGCAGTGGCCAAAGGCTTCACTCTAGAAGCCCTTGGTGGGGTAGCCTTTGAAGCCTTCGATTTCTTCTTCTGGGGCTTCGGCGTTGCAGGTGCTTCTTCAGAGTCATCATCTGCTTCAGGCTGATCTACATCTGCCCCTTGAACCCTTATGTGACTGATGAGGCCCTCTAGGTTGTAGAAGGGCCCAACTAGATTTGGTTCAGCTTCGTGCGAGCCATCAGCGCGGGGCGCAGAGGGGCCAGGATTGAAGTCCAATCCCCACAGCTTCTTGTTTTCCTTGGCCGAGTTCTTGGCGAATTGAAGATTTCGCTTGAACAGACTGTCATCGCGACACCAGAGCAGAGAGCTTGGATCAGCATCATCAGGATGTGGCCCTCTAACCATGCAAGGATAGAAGCCTTGAGCAATGGCTTCAGCACGAGTCTTGGGGGAAGATTCTTATAAGTGATATCTCCCCAAGGATGCTTGATGGCGTTTTTCTCGGCATACTCTTGGCTCACGAATCTATATTTGAACCATTGTTCAGCCCAGTATCTTCGAATCCATTGGATTCGGGTCTTCCTCTGATTGTAATCCTCCTCTGGATCAGTCTTGTACATCTCACTGAGATCAGGAGGCAAATCACGGGAGGTGTTGCCACAGCGATGTCTGCCACCCTTTCTTACTGTCTTGTCAGTTGTCATTTGCTTCAACCTGAATGACTTCAAATTGAATGGCTTCAAAACTGGCAAATGCTTCGGTGTGCTGGTCAGACAGGAACTAGCTTCAGGAGAATGAATGTGATGCTGCAAAAACTCTGCAAATGAATGCAGACTATGAGAACCAAGGGATTCTCCCACGGACATGTACCTGTGCCAGCATTAGAGATGCGAGGGAAGGGGAAGAGGTCATATGCATTCTCAGAAGTTTTGAAGATTAAAACAGTTTTGAAGACTTTGACCTCATAGTGCGAAGACATTCACTCATGGGAGTTGGTTCCAGATTTGTACGAATCCACGAATAAGTACAAGTGAGGATTCTAACTAGAGTTGAAGCATATGTGAATGTACTAGGCAAGATATGAGATGCAGACAGGATAGATCTGTATATCTAAGTAGGCAGAAACCTCTTGTGGTAAAGTAGATGAATCTTTATGGATCTAGAAGATGGTAAAAAGCAAGTTTATTTACCACACGATGAACTGCTTAGACGGAGTAGGAGTTGGATTCCCAGTAGTTTGGTCGTTCGTGCCCTAACTTGGCGACGGAGGACAGCTACGGCGATGGCAGAGAGGAAGATGTTCGCGGCCGGCGTGAGGACGGCATCGATAAAGTTGCGGCAGCGAAGCGCTTCGTCGCTGGCGTCGTCGAAATCTAGCGGAGGCGCTAGGGTTGGTCGAGGTGGAGAGGTGGTGGAAGAAACTTTTGACCATGATGGGACGTGCATTTATAGGCATGGGAGACGGCACAGTGTAATTACTCAGGTGCCCCGATGGTTCACGTACGAGTGACACGTGGCGGTCATGTAATGCATTGGGAGTTGTCCCACGATCCCACGTACACCATGACTGTCGGAGTAGTCGTTCCGGCTTCTCCGGGTTTCAGGCATAACGGATGGAGCATTAAAATCAGATTTAAAGTTTGTCTCTGTATCTTCTGCTGACAAGGATGCAGAGAAGATATTCGACTGTTTCAACGGAATGCATATGATTTGGACAGACAGAGTGTGAGATGAGAAAACATAGAGAGGTTAGGGTCCGATCACATTCACTTAGTCCAAAAGATTCAAATAAGAAGACATAGCTATAAGTGAATGATGTTGAGGACAGAACACAACTCTATATATATATCTCCTACATGAAGACAAACCAAGTGCGAAGACTTTGCAAATGTAACGCCACAAGAAACGCTTCAAACAAGAATTTGGTGGTGGCGTTACCCACCGTATAGGAAGTATTAGACCCAGACACGGCGCACAATTATCGTGGCGCTCCGAAGTCAAATTCCATGTTAATGTATTCACACTTAGAATGTAAGTCTTCATTGATTGAAGATATACTCTGCTTCGTGTGTTGCACATCTAAGTCATCAATATGCATAAGTGTTAGGATGTGTGCCTGATTACAGGACATTTGAGGATTCTAAGATATTTAGCTCACACCGCAACTTGCAAAACCTTTTCTCATCCAAGGGCTTTGTGAAGATATCTACTAGTTGCTCTTCAGTGTTGATGTGTATGATATCAATATCTTCCTTCATAACGTGATCTCTGAGAAAGTGATGGCGAATTTCAATGTGCTTTGTCTTCGAGTGCTGAACTGGGTTGCTGGCAATCTTGATGGCGCTTTCATTATCACAGTAGAGTGGCACATGCTTCAGATGGACTCCATAGTCCTTGAGTGTTTTCTTCATCCATAGAAGCTGAGCGCAGCAAGATCCAGTAGCAATGTATTCAGATTCTGCAGTGGAGAGTGATACACAGTTCTGCTTCTTTGAAGACCAACAGACAAGTGATCGTCCTAGAAAGTGACACGTGCCAGATGTGGACTTGCGATCAACTTTGTCACCAGCATAATCAGCATCTGAAAACCCTACTAGATCAAACTCTGAGCCCTTTGGATACCATAATCCTAGTGTTGGGGTGTAAGCCAAATATCGAAGTATTCGCTTCACAGGTAAGTGATGCGACTCCTTTGGTGCCGCTTGATATCGAGCACACATGCAAACACTAAGCATAATATCTGGCCTAGATGCACATAAATAAAGTAAAGAACCAATCATGGAGCGGTATACCTGTTGATCAAACTCTTTACCATTGGCGTCGGGACCCAGATGATGTTTAGCAGGCATTGGCGTCGAGTACCCTTTGCAGTCTTGCATTCCAAACTTCTTCAGGCAGTCTTTGAGGTATTTCTCTTGAGATATGAAGATGTCGTTGCTTTGCTGACGAATTTGAAGACCAAGGAAGAACCTCAGCTCACCCATCATAAACATTTGATATTGTTCTTGCATCATGTGACCAAACTCATCACTGTATTTCTTGTTCGTGCAGCCGAAGATAATGGCATCCACATAGATTTGGCAAACAAATAGCTCATCATCATATGTCTTCATGAAGAGTGTGGGATCTAGGGATCCAGGTTTGAAGCCTTTGCTCTTCAGGAAGTCTTTGAGGATGTCATACCAAGCATGAGGTGCCTGTTTGAGGCCATATAGTGCCTTGTTGAGCTTGTATACCATATCAGGACGTTTTGGGTCTTCAAAGCCAGGTGGTTGTGCAACATACACTTCTTCTTCAATTCTACCATTGAGAAAAGCACTCTTTACATCCATTTGATATAGAAGTATGTTGTGATGATTTGCATAGCCTAGCAGTATACGAATAGCTTCAAGATTAGCCACAGGAGCAAATGTTTCATCGAAGTCAATCCCTTCTACTTGAGTGTATCCTTGAGCAACGAGACGAGCTTTGTTTCTGACCACTTGACCATGCTCATCTTGCTTGTTGCGATAGATCCATTTTGTGTCTATAATGTTGTGCTTTCGAGGATCAGGACGCTTGACAAGTTCCCACACATTGTTCAACTCAAACTGTTGAAGCTCTTCTTGCATTGCTTGAATCCATTCAGGCTCCATAAAAGCTTCAGCAACTTTCTTAGGTTTAGATATTGAGAGAAAATCAAAGTGCCCACAGAAATTTGCAAGCTGTGTTGCTCTTGAGCGAGTGAATGGACCAGGAGCATTTATGCTATCAATTATCTTCTCAACTTGTACTTCATTTGCAACACGAGGATGAGTTGGACGAAGATTTTGCTCTTGTTGTGCATTGTCTTCATCAGGAGTATTGTCTTCAGGCTGAGCATTGTCGTCAGGTTGATTTGGAGTAGAGATGACGAGTTCCTCGTCAGGTTGTGCTTCAGAAGGCATGATCTCACCAGTTCCCATTAGCTTGATAGATTCATTTGGTGAAGCTTCATCTAACACATTTGGTAGGGATTCTCTTTGTGATCCATTTGTCTCATCAAACCTCACATCCACAGTTTCAACAGTTTTATAGAGAAAAATGTTGAAGACTCTGTAGGAGTGTGAGTCCTTTCCATATCCGAGCATGAAGCCTTCATGAGCTTTGGGTGCAAATTTTGACTTATGATGAGGATCCTTGATCCAGCACTTAGCTCCAAATACTCTGAAGTAGCTTACATTTGGCTTCTTTCTAGTGAGGAGTTCATAGGATGTTTTCTTCAGAAGCTTGTGAAGATAAACACGGTTGATGATATGGCATGCAGTATCAATAGCTTCGGGCCAGAATCTTCTTGGTGTTTTGTACTCATCGAGCATCGTTCGAGCCATCTCAATTAGAGTTCTGTTCTTGCGCTCAACGATCCCATTGTGTTGCGGTGTATATGGGGTTGATAATTCATGAGTGATTCCCATCTCATCCAGATAAAGATCGAGGCCAATGTTCTTGAATTCAGTGCCATTGTCACTTCTGATATGTTTGATCTTGATGACATAATTGTTCATGGCACGGTTGGCGAAGCGTCTAAAGACATCTTGCACTTCAGTCTTGTAGAGTATTATGTGCACCCATGTGTATCTTGAGTAATCATCAACAATGACGAAGCCATAGAGACAGGCTGTGGTAGAGAATGTGGAGTAGTGAGTAGGGCCAAATAAGTCCATGTGAAGCAGCTCGAAGGGTTTGGTTGTCGTCATGATTGTCTTCGAGGGGTGCTTGGCTCTAGTCATCTTCCCAGCTTCACAAGCACCACATAGATGATCTTTCTTGAACTTGACTTCCTCGATGCCTATGACATGCTTCTTCTTTGCGAGAGTGTGCAAGTTCCTCATGCCAGCATGTCCTAGCCTCCGATGCCAGAGCCAGCACTCTGAAGCTTTTGCTAGAAGACATACGGCCACCTGCGGTCCTTCTCTGTATCCTTCAAATACTAAAGACTTGTCAGATTCCATTAGTACAATGCAATGAAATTTACCAAAGATCACAATCA
The DNA here is from genome assembly GCA_902687465.1 of Secale cereale. NCBI lineage: Eukaryota > Viridiplantae > Streptophyta > Magnoliopsida > Poales > Poaceae > Secale > Secale cereale. The sequence goes on from LR738712.1 coordinate 653,303,564, forward strand.
TGTTTAAGTCACAAAGCATTGAGACAGACATTAAGTTGAAGCCAAGGGATTCAACAAGCATGACTTTGTCCATGTGCTGATCTCTTGAGATTGCAACTCTACCTAGACCCAACACTTTGCTTTGACCAGTATCAGCAAATGTGATGTGACTCTTGTTGGATGGACGTAAAGTTGAGTCCATGAGAAGATTTCGATCACCAGTCATATGATTTGTGCATTCGCTATCCATAATCCATTCTGAAGACTTTGGTGTCACTCCCTACAATGCAGTTAGGAGGATAGGCTTCACCAAAAGACATTATGGAGCATAAACAATTCATGCATAAGTGGATTATGAAAGCTTTAGATGTAAGTTAGGACTGATAAGATCTTCAGCAAGTGATTTATGAATAGTATGAGCAGTAAGTCATTTTGGGCATTTGATCTTGTGCCCTACAAGTGTTTTAGGTCCCTAGCAATAGCATAAGAAGCCTTTGATTATAGGCTGGAGACCTTTCCCTACAGGAGAAAGTTAGTTCTTCTTAACTACCCACATCTTCAGGGGTGGCTTAGAAGCAATGAGTCTAAGAGCAGCATCTGAGAATTTTGGCTTTGGGGCCCTAGCAAATAGTCTTGCAGGAGGAGAATAATACTCATAAGAATAGGCAGAAAAGTTCTTTGATTTATGAACATAGCGGTTTGAAGAAACACGCTCATATTCATGGGTCCGAGTATGATTTCCCTGCAAAACATTTGTGTTAAGGTGACTCGGGTGAGTCCTTTGTCTGTATAAAGCCTTAGGACCATATGAAGCCTTTGGTCTCGGTTTGTCTTCATTTCAGGAGGTGTCATGACAATATTTGCTGGAAGCTTCTCAAGACAACCTTTGGGTACCCAGATCTTCTTCATAGGTGGTCCATTCCTGCAGTTAGTACCAATATACCTGGCAAACACTTCACCATTTTGATTCTTAAACAGTTTATAGTTTGCATCAAAGGATTCATCAATGATAACAGGATTAGCACAAGTGAAGCCAGATAAGGTAGATGAATCCACTGAAGGTCCCTTTGCAGCAACCCATGTGGTTTTGGGATACTGCTCAGGCTTCCATTAAGAACCATCAACATTCATTTTCCTGTCGAACCCAACACCCTCTTTCCTAGGGTTTCGGTTCAGTATCTGCTTTTTGAGGACATCACATAGAGTCTGATGCCCTTTGAGGCTTTTGTACATCCCTGTTTCAAGCAAAGTCTTCAACCTAGCATTTTCATCAGCAATAGTAGTGGTTTCCTCAGCAGAGGGGTTAGTTACCACATCAATAGTTGAAGATATTGCAATAGTGGCAGCAGTAGAGCATTCAGCAACAGATGTAGCATTATCACGTTCAATGCATTTTAGACATGGTGGTTCAAACTCTTCGTGAGTAGCACTGACATGTTGAGCAAGTAATGAATCATGCTCCTTCTGAAGATCTTCATAACATCCTCTTAACTTTTCATGATCGGACAAGAGAGTGTTATGAAGAATGTGAAGCGTAGTTAATTTAGCCTGAAGTCTCTGAAGACTTTCAGCTAAGTTTTTTGACTGATCCATTTCTTCACCCAACATGTCATTGCTCTTTTTAAGCATTATTTGAGCCTTTTCCAGAGCAATTTGTTGTTTATTGGCAAGGGAAGCAAGCTTGACATAGCTGGGTCCAAACTCATCACCAGATTCATCATCACTATATTCAGATGAATAGCATTCAGTTACCTTGGCACCTTTTGCCATAAGACATGGTGCAGAAGATGATGGTTCTGGATCGAAGGTCATCGTCTTGAGGGATTCCTTGAATTTCTCAAACCCAGAATCATCACGAGTTTGATGACCTTCATAAACTTCAGAGAGACGGTCCCAGATAAGCTTCGCATGATCGAGATGCATGATGTTTCTGAACTGATCTTGAGATAGACAGGAGCAGATGACGTCCTTCGCTGTGAGATTGAGAAGGGTGAACTTGCGAATATCATCAGCTTCTGCCCTCTTGCATAGATCAGTCAGACCAATCTCAGTGACGGTCCACAGCTCACTTTTAATCGCCATGAGACGTTTCTTCATCATGGCCTTCCACTTGGGATACTCTTGACCGTCAAACATGGGGCAAGACACAGTCTTCATTCCTGTGGTCGACATAGCTAAAACTCCAGGTGGTTAAACCGAATCACACAGAACAAGGGAGTACCTTGCTCTGATACCAATTGAAAGTGTTGTATATCGACTAGAGGGGGTGAATAGGCGATTTTTATGAAATGCTTCAAAACATGGTAGTTTTGAAGACAAACGATAAGCTCAAGCCTATTTGTATGCAGCGGAAAGTGGACTACACTAGATAAGCCATAGTCATGTATTCAATGAAGTGAAAGCATGAAGACTAATAGCAACTAGGCAGTAGTGATCATACAGGAAGAAGGAATGAAGCCAAACATAATAAGTAGATACTCAGTGAAGACAATCAAATAAGGCAAGCATGCAATGTCTTCACAACATAGAGCAGTAAGTAGAGGGAAGGAAAGGATAGAACCAGTAGTTCGGAGAAGACAGTGATTTGTTAGACTAGTTCCAGTTGCTGTGACAACTGTACGTCTGGTTAGGGAGGCTGAGATTTAACTCAGAAGACCGTGTCTTCACCATGTTCCCCTTGAGCTAAGAACACCTAGTCCTCGCCCAATCACTCTGGTAAGTCTTCAAGGTAGACTTCCAAACCTTCACAGACTTCGTTCACCGGCAATCCACAATTACTCTTGGATGCTCAGAACGTGACGCCTAACCGGCTGGAGGAAACACAGTCCTCAAGTGTAATAAGTCTTCAGGTCACACAGACAGAAAGACTTCAGTGATGCCTAACACTCTTTGGCTCTGGGTGTTTGGGCTTTGTCCTCGCAAGGATTTCTCACTCAAATGCTTCGGAGGTGGGTTGCTCTCAAACGACAAAAGCCGTGCAATAACTCTGAGCAGCCACCAATTTATGGTGTAGGGGGTGGGCTATTTATAGCCACTGGGCATGTAATGCCCCGGATGTAATTCTTTCCCTTTTGGGCATATAATATATCTCCGGCTTCATCTATTCCATTCCGGGTTCTTTGTCTTTCGGGTTTTCGTCGTTTTGTTGTGTGAGTGTGTGGCATTCATTCATATCATGTAGACATGTGCATCGCATTGCATTTGTGTTGTTGTTTGCATCCGGTACCACGCGTTCCTTCCCGTTGTCCGTTTCGCGTTCCGGAGCTCCCACACGTGTCCGTGGCGTCCTGTAGGCCTACCTTGGTGTTTGGCCGTGTAACGTTACCGGTTTGGCGCGAGTCTTGCCGTGTGTTGCTGTTTTGTTGTGTGTAACCTGCCTGTCAAATCTCGTCGCGTTTTGAGTCTGTTTGCTTCCCCAACAGTTATTCGTGTGGGCTCAAAGTGCCTCCACTTTGAGGACCAAGGCACCCCCTCCAACAGCCCACTTCCCTCCTCTTGGCCCATCCTAACTCCCCTCGCGATCGGATCCGTCGGATCGCGATCGGAGGGCTCCAAAACACCCCAAATCCCTCAAACCCTAGCACCTACCATATATATAGCATCCCCATGCCATTTTTGGCAGCCTACACTCCCTCCACCTACCTCTAGCTCCTCCTCCCCTCATTTTTCGGATCTGGCCAGTTCCAGATCGCCACTTGGAGTTCCCTCCCGCAGCGTAGGAGCCAGCCGAACTGGCTCGAAGCCGCCACCTTCCCGTCGCATGGATCTAGATCGATCCAGGTCAACGACCCAGCGTAGCGCCTCGACCGAGGCCTTCCGCTTGCCCGCGTGGACCACTTCGCCAGCGCGCCTCGAGGAACCCGGGTCGCCCGAGGCCCAGGGCGCCCCGTCCCTTTCGCCAGATCCAGCGCCGGCCTTCTCCACCTCCCCGCGGACAGCTCCCGCCTGGGCCGGCCTCGCCGCCGCGCGGCCCAGCTCGACCAGGGCACCTCCTCCCGCTTCAGCCCGAAGGCCCGGGCTCCCAGGCCGCCGCCTCCCTCAGTCTCCCGCCGCCGACCGCTCGCCTGGGCCCGGAGCGCCCGAAGGCCCAGCCGGCGCCTCTCCCGCACCAGGCCGCCCCGATCGCCACCTCCCGCTGGGCCGAGCCGGGCCAGCAGCCTTCCTCCACGCCGCTCGGATCTGGAGACCGAGCCGGGCCGCCGATCCCAAGGCCCACTCAGCCGGGCCAGCAGCTCCCAGCCGGGCCGCATCAGATCCACCGCGGGCCCGAGCCCGTTTTGCTCCAGATCTCTGAGGTTGACTTTGAAAACCTAGATCTAATCCCTGTGAATTGATGTCTGATGCTATATTAGAACTGCAATAACTTCTTGTGTGTTGATCCGTTTTGCGCATATGACATGTCCAGACGTTCATGGTGACTAGCACTACGATTCATTTATTTGTGCCATGAATGTTAGAGATCATCTAGATGCTTATTTTTCTGTTGCAAGAGTGCATCCCGATATAAACTGCTGTTATGTGATGTTTTTATGCCATCTTTGCATAGTGATATCTTTTAGCTCGTTTGTCCGAATGATGCAAATGACATGTCCACGTGTTCATCTTGCCATGCTCTACATGTTGCTTGTGTTAGGTTGCATGATAGATTTAATCTTGCCATGTATATCTTCGTTGCAAAGTGCCATCTGGCTGTGATGTTGTTTAACTTGTTATGAAATGCCATCTTGTTGAGCTCATTGCTATCGTTGTGTTTATCTCCATGATGCATGCTTGTATGTTTCGGAATCACCATCATGTGTACTTTGATGTGGTGGTTACCACTTGCCATGTTTAGTTTCGAGGTGAACTAAAATTGCTCTTATAGATGCCATGATGAAACTGCTGTTTTAACACTTAGTGGTTTTTCACTAAGTCTGAAATCTGTAATGTTCCGATGCCATGTTTGTGTGCTGTTCTAGGACAAATCATGATAGTTTTGGAGTGTCTCTTGATGGTTCCTTGTAGTAGATATTGTTGGATTTCCATTCATGTTCTCAGATGCTTATTTAAGTGGCTATAGCATATTTAACTTTTGCTCCAAAGTTTCAATAAAATTCTGCTGTCAGAATTTTATTGTCAAGTTCAATATGTCCAAGCTTGTTGCTATTGATCCGTGGCTCCTTTGGGGGTGCACCTTTGGACTTATTTGCTGTAGGACATGTCTAGTTTATGTTCATGCTCTTTGCCATGGTGTTTGGGTGCTGTAGCTTATTTGTCTAGTGCTCCGAAGTTGCTATGTTGCTGTAATTTTCAGCTTTCGCCTATTTCTTGTTTCGGGCATAACTTTTAGCCCGTAGCTCCGATTTCAGCGAGTCTTATATGAAACTTGATTGATTTTTTGTGTAGATTCATAATCTCCTATTGTTATCATGTTTTGAAGCTTTTTTCTTGAGTGCTATTTTCCGTGCTCCGTGTGCTTCCATAGTGCATCCATCATGCATCCATCATTTTGAGTGCGCATTGCATCTTGTTGATTCGTGCCTTGTGTGATTGTATTGTTTAGAGCCGGAAGCTGAGACCGAGTACGAGTACGAGCACGAGGTTACCAACGAGGTTGATCACGAGGACCCTTCTTACGATCTGAACGACTACTCTTCAGGCAAGATGACCGAACCCTGATACCATTACTATCTTTGCCTATTGCTAGTAGTTCCGCTCTATAGTTTTGCCTTGATGCCCATGTCTTTCTTGTCAGCCTCCTACTTGTAACCATGACCATGTTTAACCACCCTACCTATGCAAACAGTTGAATGGCTAAGTACGCTTCGCTCAGCCCCTCTTATAGCATTGCTAGTTGCAGGTGAAGATCGAAGATGCTTGCTTCATGTTGGGTTATATCACACTATATAAATGCTTAAAATGAAATCATCTATATATTGGCAAGGGTGGAAGGCTAAGCCTTTTGCTTGGTGATTTGTTCCACTCATGCTGTTAGGAACCGTTTAAACCGGTGTTATGTTCCTTGATTATGCGTTCCTAACACGGTTGGGGTGTATGGGAGCCCCTTGATAAACCGCTAAGTGCTAAGTCTTTTCCAGCAAGTCCCAACATTGGTACTATTTGCCTAATAACTAAATAAACTTGCATAGGGAGTAATTAACCCTCTTTTCTTAATTCAACAACCCGGGCCAGTGCTCCACATGAGTGTTGGTCCAAACTGGGGGTTACGCGGGGCCACCACGAGGAAACTCGAGGTTTGGTAAAAAACCTGTTGGATCGCCCATCCGGACGTGTCCTGAGACTAGATACGCGCGGCTACTATCAGGGTGTCGACACACCAGGAGGATTTGCTGGATTAGCCTTACCTTAGTTCGGAGTATCTTGAGCACGGGATTCCGAGAATACTCGGGTCTTCCCACCTTGGAGTTGCGACTCCGCGGATCGTGAGCTTGTAATGGGCCAAGTTGGAACACCCCCTCCAGGGTTATGAACTTTCGTAAGTCGTGCCCGCGGTTATGTGGCAGATGGGAGCTTGTTAATATCCGGTTGTAGATAACTTGACACATTGTTCCAATACACTACCAGCGTGTGTACCGTGACTGTCAATTTCCGAATAGGGATTCGGGAGTTGAACACGGTGGGGTTATGTTTGAGGTGTTGTAGCTAGGATCACTTCGTGATCACCTCTCGACCGAGGCACTTCTCTTCTCGCACTCTTTCACGTAAGCTAGTGCTGGTTGCTGCTGCAGACACTTATTCTTTTCTTCAGCCTTATCCTCTCCCAAGGCTTAAATAGTCTTGTTACCCGGGAACGGGATTGCTGAGTCCTCTGTGGCTCACAGTTACTTCACCACACCAGATGCAGGTCCAGTGGTGAGCTATCCAGGTGATGGCACCGAGCTAGACTGGGAGTATGACGAGGAGCGTAGTCGATACTATGTTCGTTATCCTGATGATCAGTAGTGGAGACTTCTACTAGGATTCGATCCGACCTGTGGATTTAATTTATGTTTGGTATCTTGTCATTTGGATTTTACCCTTAGAGGGCTGTGATGTTTTATTGTATGATGATTGAGACATGTATCGTATTTGCGTGACGTGGCGAGTGTAAGCCAACTATTTTATGTTTTCCATCCCCATCTTTTACATGAGTTGTGCAAAGATACCAAACTTGCGATCATTCCAGCATGGGGTTATGTCTCTAAGTCGTGCCTCGACACGTAGGAGATATAGTCCCATCCTAGGCATTACAAGTTGGTATTCAGAGCCTTCTCCGACCTAGGAGCCCCCACTGATTGATCGAATCGTTGACGGTCGAGTCTAGGCACACACTGAAAATATTTTGAGTCATATATTATATCGGAGAGTAGGATTTCTTTGCTTCTCATCCCCTTTCTCTCTGGTGAGGACTCCTGACGACTACTCTTGTCTCTTCTACTTTCAAAAATTGCACCAAATTTTTTTTTAGGAATCTCGCGAGTATTCTGGGATTGTTTCGATATTCTTGTGACGAGAATATTGTTCTCGGTGCCTCCTGACATTAGGGGTTGTGGCAGTGTCCCGGGGAGTTGAGCTTCGGGGTATTGTCGTCACAAGCATATCGCGGCAGTACTAAATACTTAAGACGACCAACATCGAAAATCTCTCCTATACGGTTAGTGGCAAGATAACCCCGACATCACCCAGTACTGGGGAGGTAGTTCGGAAGTATTGCCATAGCTTGTTATAGCAGATGCTTTTCGAAGGTCCGAGGTAAACAATTTCCGAGAAAGACTGGTTATGTGTTGAAGGATGGATACAGCTGGATGTAGGTTTAGAGTTGATTGCGCGGTGCTTCCCCTGTATCCCCAACACCTGATTGCATAACTGGAATCTTTCGGAAATTCATAGGTGGGTTTATCCAGTAGATCGTAGGCATTCTTCCAACGAATGCAGGTTAGCGAGTTCGGGGTTTTACATTGAGTGAAGTGGTATTATGACCGATGTTCCGATCGGGAGTTGCATCTTAAAGGGTCCTTGGCTATGCTGATCCGGGGATTGCAAAACCCTTTCGTAACGCGTTCATATGCTTTCAGCACAAAGATGTTAGAACGAAGCTCCTATCTTGTGTTTGTTTCCGTCTGTACCTTGTTGTTTTTCTTATTTTTCCTTTTGTCCCCTATGTGGCTTCTCGTGAAGATTGTTGTTATCATTAAACTGAGAATTTCATTCGTTCCTCTTGTTCGAATGATTATTGTGAAGACTTGTTGCAATTCATTCCATTGATTCAGCTTATACCTTCTGTCAATCAATTGCTGATTCGTGGTCATCTCTTTCAGGATGGCTCCGAAAAGGGTTCCCAACGCTAACCCAGAGGGTGAAGAGGTCCCAGATCGTCCTCCTTCCCCTCCTCCTCTGTCTGAGGCTTGGAGAGCGATTATGCAGACTACAACTCAGAACACCCAGATGTTGATGCAGATGATGCAGCAGATGCAAGCTAATCAAGCTAATCAGGGTGTTCCAGGGAATCAAGGCAACTTCTTCAACCAGCAGCACCATGCTACTCTCAACCAGTTCTTGGCCAATAATCCAAAAGCTTTCAGTTACTGTGTCGACCCTCTCGATGCTGAAGATTGGTTAACCGACATAAAGAAGCATTTTGAGTGCAGTAACGTAAAGGAAGATGATTATGTGAAGTTTGCAGCCTTCCAACTCAAAGACCAAGCAGCTGACTGGTGGCAGCAGTACAAAGACTCCAGGCCAGGTCGCGTGATCTCTTGGGAGGATTTCTGCAAGGACTTTCGCTCTCACCACATTCCAACAAGTGTCATCGAGGGTATGCGTGAGCAATTCCGCAACCCGAAGCAGGGCTCTATGACAGTCTACCAGTATAATGTCAAGTTCCAAAACCTCGCCCGCTATGCTAAGCAAGATATTCCTGATGCTAAGAGAAAAATCTACCAGTTCCGTGGAGGTCTGAAAGATGAACTTCAACTTGCTCTCACCTTGTTCGAGCCCGATGAATTCGACAAATTCTATAACATGGCTTTGAAACAAGAGGCGGCTCAGCTTAAGATGGAGGCTTCTAAAAAGAGAATTCGAGATGCCGTTCACTCTTCCTCATCGTCTCAGATGGTCTCGAAACAACAGAAATTTTGGCTTCCTCCTCCTCCAGTGATTCGAGCTCCTTACAACAACTCCAACAACTCCAACAGCAACAAGAACTCCGGTGGACGTGGTTTCTCCCACCCACCCAACCCGAGCAACCAGTCGAAGAACCAGTTTCAGTCTCAAGGCTCCAAGTCTAGTGGTTCTCATTTTCGTCCTCTCTCAGAAGTGACTTGCAACAAATGCACTCAGAAAGGTCACTATGCCAACAGATGTCCGAACCCGAAGCGTCTTCCACCTCCTCCACCTGTGAGTTCAGCTATTGTCAAGCATAATCCAAAGTCTGCAAGGGTGAATCTGATGAATGCAGCACAAGCGGAGAATTCTTCTGATGTCATTTTGGGTAACCTTCCAGTTAACTCTTTTCCTGCTAAAGTGTTATTTTATTCGGGTGCTACATGCTCTTTCATGTCATATCCATTTGCATCCAAGCACAACATTGTCACCAGAAGTTTGCCAAGGGAATTGTCAGTTGTTTCTCCAGGCAAACTATTGCATTCAAAGATATTTGCTCCGGATGTTTCTATTCGCATGGGAGATTATCGTTTTCTGGCTAAACCGGTGGTTCTTGGTAATTCCGACATCGACCTCATCCTCGGAATGGATTGGCTTTCTCAGCATGATGCTCACATTGATTGTGCACAGAAGGAAGTCAAGATGACTCATCCTGATAAAGATGTGATTATCTTTGCCTCCAGGGATAACACTATCAGGCTTTTCTCTCTCAATGATAAGGGCGAAATTAATGCCATCTCTCAAATTCCGGTGGTGAACGAATACCAAGACGTCTTTCCTGAAGAACTTCCAGGCATGCCTCCACACCGTCAGGTGGAATTCGTCATTGAACTCGAGCCGGGTACTGAGCCAGCATGTCGGCGTCCGTACAAGCTCTCTCCGGACGAATTGAAGGAATTGAAGAAGCAGCTTGATAAACAGGAGAGTATGGGTCTCATCAGGCCTAGTACGTCTCCTTGGGGCTGTGGTGTCTTATTTGTCAAGAAGAAAGATGGCACGGAGCGTCTCTGCGTTGATTACCGGCCATTGAACAAGAAGACAATAAAGAACAAGTATCCGCTCCCCAACATCAACGAACTCTTCGAGCAGCTCAAAGGAGCTAAAGTGTTCTCTAAGCTCGATCTCCGAATGGGCTATCATCAAATTCGCATTCGCGAGGAAGACATTCCCAAGACTGCCTTCGGAACGAGCTACGGCTCATACGAGTATACAGTCATGTCCTTTGGTCTCGCCAATGCTCCTCCTATCTTTTCGAGAATGATGCACTACATCTTCAACCCCTATACTGGCGAGTTTGTGCTTGTGTATCTGGATGATATTCTGGTGTTTTCCAAGAATGAAGAAGATCACGAAAAGCACTTACGTCTGGTTCTTGATCGACTCCGAGAGCATAAGTTCTATGCCAAGTTCTCCAAGTGCGAATTTTGGCTCGATAAGGTTTTGTACCTGGGCCATATCATCTCAGCTGACGGTATTGCGGTTAATCCCGAGAAAGTTGAAGCAATTGTCAACTGGGAAGCTCCTCAGAACGTCAAGCAACTCCGAAGTTTTCTGGGTCTTGCCAGCTATTGCAGAAGGTTCGTTGAGAACTTCTCCAAGATTGCCAAGCCTCTTTACAACTTGCTTCAGAAGAATGTCAAATACTTTTGGTCTCCAGAGTGTGAAGTGGCATTCAAAACTCTCAAAGAAAAGCTCGTCTCTGCTCCAGTTCTTACTCCTCCAGATGAGTCCGAGCCCTATGAAGTATTCTGTGATGCTTCTCTTCAAGGCCTTGGTGGTGTGCTTATGCAAGATAAGATAATTGTGGCATACACTTCTCGTCAGCTGAAGCCAAGTGAGAAGAACTATCCCACACATGATCTCGAGCTAGCAGCTGTGGTACATGCTTTGATTACGTGGAGACATCTGTTGTTGGGCAGAAAAGTCGACATCTTCACTGATCACAAGAGCTTGAAGTACATCTTCACACAGCCGAATCTGAACCTCCGCAAGACTCGTTGGGTTGAAATGATCCAAGAGTATGATCCCAGCATCGAATACACTCCTGGCAAGGCGAATGTGATTGCAGATGCTTTGAGCAGAAAGGCATATTGCAACAGCCTTCTTATCAAGCCGTTCCAGCCTGAGCTTTGTGAAGCATTCAGGAAGCTCAACCTTCAAGTTGTTCCGCAGGGTTTTCTTGCAAATCTTCAAGTGGCTCCTACCTTGGAAGATCAAGTCCGTGAGGCCCAACTCAGTGATGCCATGGTGAAGAAGGTGAAACATGGTATTGCAAAGGGCACTTCAAAATACAAGTGCTTTCGTGTTGATGAGAGGGATACCTTGTTCTTTGAGGACAGACTCGTTGTTCCCAAAGGTGATCTCAGGAAGCTCATAATGGAAGAAGCACATGATTCTCTCCTTTCCATTCATCCTGGCAGTTCCAAGATGTACCAAGACCTCAAGCAGTCTTACTGATGGACACGCATGAAAAGGGAGATTGCCCAATTCGTGAACGAATGTGATGTCTGCAGAAGAGTGAAAGCAGAACATCAATGTCCAGCCGGTCTTCTCCAACCTCTTCCTATTCCCGAGTGGAAGTTCGACCACATTGAAATGGACTTCGTCACTGGCTTTCCTAAGTCCAAGAGAGGGAATGATTCTATCTTCGTGGTGATTGACAAGCTTACCAAAGTCGCTCACTTCCTTCCAGTCAAAGAATCCATCAATGCAGCTCAATTGGCAGAGTTGTACACTTCCAGAATTTTGTCCTTACATGGCATTCCTCAAGTTATATCCTCAGACCGTGGAAGTTTGTTCACATCAAAGTTCTGGGACTCCTTTCAGTCCGCCATGGGCACTAAGATCAGGTTCAGCACTGCTTTTCACCCTCAGACTAGTGGTCAAGTCGAGCGAGTGAATCAGATTCTAGAAGACATGCTCAGAGCCTGTGTCATATCTTTTGGCATGAAATGGGAAGACTGCCTTCCATTTGCCGAGTTCTCTTACAACAACAGCTTTCAAGCAAGTGCAGGCAAAGCTCCGTTTGAAATCCTCTATGGCAGAAAGTGCCGTACCCCTCTCAACTGGTCTGAAACAGGCGAACGTCAACTTCTTGGCAATGACTTGATCTCAGAAGCCGAAGAAATGTGCAAAGTCATACGTGAGAATCTCAAGGCCGCTCAGTCGCGTCAGAAGAGCTACTATGACGGCAAGCATCGTGATTTGGCTTTCAACATTGATGATCATGTTTATCTCCGTGTGTCTCCGATGAAAGGCACCCAAAGATTCGGTATCAAAGGAAAGCTTGCTCCTAGATACGTCGGGCCTTTCAAGATCCTAGGAAAAAGAGGCGATCTAGCCTATCAACTTGAGCTCCCTTCAAACTTCGCCAATGTTCATGATGTGTTCCATGTGTCTCAACTCCACAAATGCTTCAAGGCACCTGAGCGCATGATTCCGTTTGAAGAGATTGATCTTCAACAAGACCTGTCTTACCGAGAGCATCCCGTTGCTATTCTCGAAGAAACCGAACGCAAGACCCGCAACAAGTCCATCAAATTCTTGAAAGTCAAGTGGTCACATCACACCGACCGAGAGGCTACGTGGGAACGAGAAGATCATCTTCGTTCCGAGTACCCTTCCTTTTTCCAGTCCTAGATCTCGGGACGAGATCTTTTTGTAGTAGAGGAGAGTTTGTAATGCCCCGGATGTAATTCTTTCCCTTTTGGGCATATAATATATCTCCGGCTTCATCTATTCCATTCCGGGTTCTTTGTCTTTCGGGTTTTCGTCGTTTTGTTGTGTGAGTGTGTGGCATTCTTTCATATCATGTAGACATGTGCATCCCATTGCATTTGTGTTGTTGTTTGCATCCGGTACCACGCGTTCCTTCCTGTTGTCCGTTTCGCGTTCCGGAGCTCCCTCACGTGTCTGTGGCGTCCCGTAGGCCTACCTTGGTGTTTGGCCGTGTAACGTTACCGGTTTGGCGCGAGTCTTGTCGTGTGTTGTTGTTTTGTTGTGTGTAACCTGCCTGTCAAATCTCGTCGCGTTTCGGGTCCGTTTTCTTCCCCAACAGTTATTCGTGTGGGCTCAAAGTGCCTCCACTTTGAGGCCCAAGGCACCCCCTCTAACAGCCCACTTCCCTCCTCTTGGCCCATCCTAACTCCCCTCGCGATCGGATCCGTCGGATCGCGGTCGGAGGGCTCCAAAACACCCCAAATCCCTCAAACCCTAGCACCTACCATATATATAGCATCCCCATGCCATTTTTGGCAGCCTACACTCCCTCCACCTACCTCTAGCTCCTCCTCCCCTCATTTTTCGGATCTGGCCAGTTCCAGATCGCCACTTGGAGTTCCCTCCCGCAGCGTAGGAGCCAGCCGAACTGCCTCGAAGCCGCCGCCTTCCCGTCGCCTAGATCTAGATCGATCCAGGTCAACGACCCAGCATAGCGCCTCGACCGAGGCCTTCCGCTCGCCCGCGTGGACCACTTCGCCAGCGCGCCTCGAGGAACCCGGGTCGCCCGAGGCCCAGGGCGCCCCGACCCTTTCGCCAGATCCAGCGCCGGCCTTCTCCACCTCCCCGCCGACAGCTCCCGCCTGGGCCGGCCTCGCCGCCGCGCGGCCCAGCTCGACCAGGGCGCCTCCTCCCGCTTCAGCCCGAAGGCCCGGGCTCCCAGGCCGCCGCCTCCCTCGGTCTCCCGCCGCCGACCGCTCGCCTGGGCCCGGAGCGCCCGAAGGCCCAGCCGGCGGCTCTCCCGCACCAGGCCGCCCCGATCGCCACCTCCCGCTGGGCCGAGCCGGGCCAGCAGCCTTCCTCCGCGCCGCTCGGATCTGGAGACCGAGCCGGGCCGCCGATCCCGAGGCCCACTCAGCCGGGCCAGCAGCTCCCAGCCAGGCCGCATCAGATCCACCGCGGGCCCGAGCCCGTTTTTCTCCAGATCTCTGAGGTTGACTTTGAAAACCTAGATCTAATCCCTGTGAATTGATGTCTGATGCTATATTAGAACTGCAATAACTTCTTGTGTGTTGATCCGTTTTGCGCATATGACATGTCCAGACGTTCGTGGTGACTAGCACTACGATTCATTTCTTTGTGCCATGCATGTTAGAGATCATCTAGATGCTTATTTTTCTGTTGTAAGAGTGCATCCCGATATAAACTGCTGTTATGTGATGTTTTTATGCCATCTTTGCATAGTGATATCTTTTAGCTCGTTTGTCCGAATGATGCAAATGACATGTCCACGTGTTCGTCTTGCCATGCTCTACATGTTGCTTGTGTTAGGTTGCATGATAGATTTATTCTTGCCATGTATATCTTCGTTGCAAAGTGCCATGTGGCTGTGATGTTGTTTAACTTGTTATGAAATGCCATCTTGTTGAGCTCATTGCTATCGTTGTGTTTATCTCCATGATGCATACTTGTATGTTTCGGAATCACCATCATGTGTACTTTGATGTGGTGCTTACCACTTGCCATGTTTAGTTTCGAGGTGACTTAAAGTTGCTCTTATAGATGCCATGATGAAACTGTTGTTTTAACACTTAGTGGTTTTTCACTAAGTCTGAAATCTGTAATGTTCCGATGCCATGTTTGCGTGTTGTTCTAGGACAAACCATGATAGTTTTGGAGTGTCTCTAGATGGTTCCTTGTAGTAGATATTGTTGGCTTTCCATTCATGTTCTCACATGCTTATTTAATTGGCTGTAGCATATTTAACTTTTGCTCCAAAGTTTCAATAAAATTCTGCTGTCAGAATTTTATTGTCAAGTTCAATATGTCCAAGCTTGTTGCTATTGATCCGTGGCTCCTTTGGGGGTGCACCTTTGGACTTATTTGCTGTAGGACATGTCTAGTTTATGTTCATGCTCTTTGCCATGGTGTTTGAGTGCTGTAGATTATTTTTCTAGTGCTCCGAAGTTGCTATGTTGCTGTAATTTTCAGCTTTCGCCTATTTCTTGTTTCGGGCATAACTTTTAGCCCGTAGCTCCGATTTCAGCGAGTCTTATATGAAACTTGATTGATTTTCTGTGTAGATTCATAATCTCCTATTGTTATCATGTTTTGAAGCTTTTTGCTTGAGTGCTATTTTCCGTGCTCCGTGTGCTTCCATAGTGCATCCATCATGCATCCATCATTTTGAGTGTGCATTGCATCTTGTTGATTCGTGCCTTGTGTGATTGTATTGTTTAGAGCCGGAAGCTGAGACCGAGTACGAGTACGAGCACGAGGTTACCAACGAGGTTGAGCACGAGGACCCTTCTTACGATCCGAACGACTACTCTTCAGGCAAGATGACCGAACCCCGATAACATTACTATCTTTGCCTATTGCTAGTAGTTCCGCTCTATAGTTTTGCCTCGATGCCCATGTCTTTCTTGTCAGCCTCCTACTTGTAACCATGACCATGCTTAACCACCCTACCTATGCAAACCGTTGAATGGCTAAGTACGCTTCGCTCAGCCCCTCTTATAGCATTGCTAGTTGCAGGTGAAGATCGAAGATGCTTGCTTCATGTTGAAGTTTGTTGGGTTATATCACACTATATAATTGCTTAAAATGAAATCATCTATATATTCGCAAGGGTGGAAGGCTAAGCCTTTTGCTTGGTGATTTGTTCCACTCATGCCGTTAGGAACCGTTTAAACCGGTGTTATGTTCCTTGATTATGCGTTCCTACCACGGTTGGGGTGTATGGGACCCCCTTGATAAACTGCTAAGTGCTAAGTCTTTTCCAGCAAGTCCCAACATTGGTACTATTTGCCTAATAACTAAATAAACTTGCATAGGGAGTAATTAACCCTCTTTTCTTAATTCAACAACCCGGGCCAGTGCTCCACATGAGTGTTGGTCCAAACTTGGGGTTACGCGGGGCCACCACGAGGAAACTCGAGGTTTGGTAAAAACCTGTGGGATCGCCCATCCGGACGTGTCCTGAGACTAGATACGCGCGGCTACTATCAGGGTGTCGACACGCCGGGAGGATTTGCTGGATTAGCCTTACCTTAGTTCGGAGTATCTTGAGCACGGGATTCCGAGAATACTCGGGTCTTCCCACCTTGGAGTTGCGACTCCGCGGATCGTGAGCTTGTAATGGGACAAGTTGGAACACCCCCTGCAGGGTTATGAACTTTCGAAAGCCGTGCCCGCGGTTATGTGGCAGATGGGAGCTTGTTAATATCTTGTTGTAGATAACTTGACACATTGTTCCAATACACTACCAGCGTGTGTACCGTGACTGTCAATTTCCGAATAGGGATTCGGGAGTTGAACACGGTGGGGTTATGTTTGAGGTGTTGTAGCTAGGATCACTTCGTGATCACCTCTCGACCGAGGCACTTCTCTTCTCGCACTCTTTCACGTAAGCTAGTGCTAGTTGCTGCTGCAGACACTTATTCTTTTCTTCAGCCTTATCCTATCCCAAGGCTTAAATAGTATTGTTACCCGGGAACGGGATTGCTGAGTCCTCTGTGGCTCACAATTACTTCACCACACCAGATGCAGGTCCAGTGGTGAGCTATCCAGGTGATGGCACCGAGCTAGACTGGGAGTATGACGAGGAGCGTAGTCGATACTATGTTCGTTATCCTGATGATCAGTAGTGGAGACTTCTATTAGGATTCGATCCGACCTGTGGATTTAATTTATGTTTGGTATCTTGTCATTTGGATTTTACCCTTAGAGGGTTGTGATGTTTTATTGTATGATGATTGAGACATGTATTGTATTTGCGTGACGTGGCGAGTGTAAGCCAACTATTTTATGTTTTCCATCCCCATCTTTTACATGAGTTGTGCAAAGATACCAAACTTGCGATCATTCCAGCATGGGGTTATGTCTCTAAGTCGTGCCTCGACACGTAGGAGATATAGTCCCATCCTGGGCATTACAGGGCAACCCGACCTGATTTGTCCGAAGTGACCCTGGGTCACTAAGGAACTGACACGTGTTCCAACGGTCAGATTTCAAACACACACGGCAACTTTGCTTGAGCTCCAAGTAAAGCTGACTCATCCGCCTCTGGATAAGATTTGCTCTCATAGTCTTCGCTCGAAGACATAGGATTTGGTTGAGCATCACATCAGTCACTCTAACTTAGTTCACTTGGACCCCACTTAACAGTACGGTGGTTCCTATGACTCAACAAAGAAGAAAAAGGAAACACGAAACATCTACGTCTTCGCTCTCCATAGTCTTCACACAATGTCTTCTCTTGTCATAGTCTTCAATGTGATTTTCTTCGTATACCACCACTGGTATCAATGTCTTCATACATTTTTAGGGGTCATCTCCGGTAGGTTAACCGAATCAATGAGGGACTACTACCTGTGTTATCCTGCAATTCTCACAAACACATTAGTCCCTCAACCAGGTTTGTCGTCAATACTCCAAAACCACTAGGGGTGGCACTAGATGCACTTACAAAAGGCTAAATCTATAAAGCCCCTCCGCAGAAAAAAGGAAAAAAAAGGAAAAAAGGGAAAGGCCAAAGAAAAAAGAAAGGCCCAAAAAAAAGAAAAAAGAAAAAAAGAAAGGGGACAATTGCTACTATCTTTTTCCACACTTGTGCTTCAAAGTAGCACCATGTTCTTCATTGTAGAGAGTCTCATGTGTAGTCACATTCATATACTAGTGGGAATTTTCATTATAGAACTTGGCTTGTATATTCCAACGATGGGCTTCCTCAAATGCCCTATGTCTTCGTGAGCAAGCAAATTGGATGCACACCCACTAGTTTCTTTTGTTGAGCTTTCATTCATATTTAGCTCTAGTGCATCCGTTGCATGGCAATACCTACTCACTCACATTGATATCTATTGATGGGCATCTCCATTGCCCGTTGATACGCCTAGTCGATGTGAGACTATCTCCCTCCTTTTTGTCTTCGCCACAACCACCTCTATTCCACCCATAGTGCTATATCCATGGCTCACGCTCATGTATTGCGTGAAAGTCGAAAGCTTTGAAAAGATAGAGTATGAAAACAAATGCTTGGTTGAAATCGGGGTTGTGCATGATATGAATATTTAGTGTGATAACGAGGGAGCATAGCAAACACTATATGATTTTGTAGGGATAACTTTCTTTAGCCATAGTATTTTAAGAAGACATGATTGCTTTGTTAGTATTGCTTGAAGTATTATTATTTCTTATGTCAATATAGACTTTTATCTTGAATATTTCATATCTGAACATTCATGCCACAATTAAGAGAATTACATTGAAAAAACTATATCGGTTAGCATTCCACATCAAAAATTCTTTCTTTATCATTTACCTACACGAGGACGAGCAGGAATTAAGCTTAGGGATGTTTGATACATCTCCAACGTATCTATAATTTTTGATTGTTCCATGCTATTATTTATGAAGTCTTGGATGTTTAATGGGCTTTGTCATTCACTTTTATATCATTTTTGGGACTAACCTACTAACCCAAAGGCCCAGTCCAGATTGCTGTTTTTTGCCTATTTCACGGTTTTGCAGAAAAAGAATATCAAACGGAGTCCAAACGGAATGAAACCTTCGCGAGAGATATTTTTGGAGAAAATCACGCCAGAGAAACTTGAGAACCACGTCAGAGGGGCATCGAGTGGCCCTCGAGGGTGGGGGACGCGCCCCCCTTCCCAGGGCGCGCCCCCCTGCCTCGAGGCCCACTCGAGCGTCTCCCGGTGCCCTCCTTCCTATATAAGTCCACGTACCCCAGAAACTCCGAGGTCAGAGGGAAAACCTTAATTCCACCGTCGTAGCTTCTGTTCCCGTGGAGATCCCATCTTGGAGCCTGTTCCGGAGCTCCACCGGAGGGGGATCCATCACGGAGGCCTTCATCATCATCATCATCGCCCTCACCATGAGTTGTGAGTAGTTTACCACAGACCTTCGGGTCCATAGCTAGTATCTAGATGGCTTCTTCTCTCTCTCTGGATCTCAATACAAAGTTCTCCTTGGTCTTCGAGGAGATCTATTCGATGTAATCTCTTTTTGCGGTGTGTTTGTCGAGATCCGATGAATTATGAGTTTATGATCAAGGTTATCTATGGAAGATATTTGGTTCTTCTCTGAACTTTTTATGTGTGCTCATAATATCCTTGCAAGTCTCTTCGAATTATTGGTTTGGTTTGGCCTACTAGATCTATAGTTCTTGCAATGGGAGAAGTGCTTGGCTTTGGGTTCAATCTTGCGGTGTCCTTTCCCAGTGACAGTAGGGGCAGCAAGGCACGTATTGTATTGTAGCCATCGAGGATAAAAAGATGGGGTTTATATCATATTGCTTGAGTTTATCCCTCTACATCATGTCATCTTGCTTAAGGCGTCACTCTGTTCTCATGAACTCAATACACTAGATGCATGCTGGATAGCGGTCGATGTGTGGGGTAATAGTAGTAGATGCAGGCAGGAGTCGGTCTACTTGTCTCGGACGTGATGCCTATATACAATGATCATGCCTAGATAGTCTCATAATTATTCACTTTTCGATCAATTGCTCGACAGTAATTTATTTACGCGCCGTAGAATATCGCTATCATGAGAGAAGCCACTAGAGAAAACTATGGCCCCCGGGTCTATTCTCAACATATCAATCTACATCTACTTTACTTTTACCGCTTTTATTTGTTGTTTTATTAAACCAAAAATACCAAAAATATCAACTATCATTTCTATCAGATCTCACTCTCGTAAGTGCCGTAAAGGGATTGACAACCCCTTATCGCGTTGGCTGCGAAGTTCTTATTTGTTTGTGCAGGTGCGAGGGACTTGCGCGTGGTCTCCTACTGGATTGATACCTTGGATCTCAAAAACTAAGGGAAATACTTACACTACTATGCTGCATCTCCCTTTCCTCTTTGAGGGAATACAACGCAAGCTCAAGAGGTAGCAGAGCCACCTGGGCTGAGGTGGTCTCTGGGAAAACAAGTAGTTGTACAAAATTGTCCTTTCATAATGGTAGTAGGCCTATTTTGGAATGTTAGGGGTCATAATAGACCTAATAAACTTAGATTTGTTGGGCAACTCATTAGAGTTAACCACCCTGACTTAATTGGATTTTCTGAAACTAAGGAGGATTTTAGTCAGCAACGATTAGTTGTTCTTGATCCTCAAGAATCTTCTCATGGAAATGGCTTCCTGCTAAGAATACCGCATGAGGTATTCTAGTTCGTGTTAAAGTAGATAAGTTTGATATTGTTTCTGTAGATGTTCTTGACTTTTCTGTGGCTTGTCCCATTAGAGATAAGAAAACCAACAATGAATGGTGATTAATTTCTGCTTATGATGAGCATAAACTGGAGTTTATTAATGAGCTTTGTAACACCATGGATGATATGAAGAATGATGTGATCCTTGGTTGTTGTGAGCAATGGTCCACATTTGGGTGACCTCTCCTAGCATTGCACCATGCAAATTCATTGTCCATTATTACTTCTTTCTGTAACTTCTCCATACCCTTGGATGTAGCAGGCTTAATCTCTTTATACATGCATGAGCATGTACTTAACCATAGTCATATGACACTCCAGATTCTGAAACGATGATACTTACTCAATGTAATTAAGTTGCACTAGGTGGATGTCATTGATGCCTGAAATGTACCACGTGCTTCTTCATGCCAATACTAGCACACGTATGACAACTCTTGTTTTCATTCATTGTTCCATACATACATCTAAGAAATGATTCACTTTAATTATATGATTATTGAAGGGAGGGGAGAGGGCATTCAAACCCATTAATTTTAAGTCCATTAGTCTAGCAAGCATCACACTGTGAACCTTAATATTAAGAATTATTTCTATACTTTACATGGGCCATATTATGTTAAAATAGTTTAGCAATCCCCCACTTGGCTCACGTAAATGCACGAAGTAAAATTCTTAACACATATCTGAATTGTTTCTGAAAAAACAGAGGACTGGGTTATGTTGATTGCTATATTGGTTTCTAAATATATGTATAATTAATATTATATATATATTATATTTAAATGATGATTATATACTCTAGCATGGTTGCAAAATGTGTGTATTGCAAATGATCATATGCTACTTATCATTAACTGGTGAACTGAAATTTCCAAATCTAATAGATTAAGTTCATAACATTTTTATGTGATCAGAAAACCAATAAGGGCCTCTATATTTCACGCATGTGAGAATAATGGTGCTCGTAACTTCTCGAGATAATCTCAAATATTTATTGATGAGTTTCGGTACATATTGTATCTCACCTACTACCTCTGATTATATGCCATATATTGTCACAAAACATTTCTTTCACACAACTACACATCAAGCCAGAAATGAGATACATGACGTCTTGTGCGTCGTTCAATAAATTACATGAACATATACCTAAGAGTGGGAGGCGTCAAGAATGTTTTGAGCCCTACAACTTAGCTTGTGTTGGGACCAACAAATTACATGTGTGCGAGATTGTCGAGGTCATCGAGTTAGTTGCGTCTTTTGAGGAGGTGTGGGCATAGACTTTTGTTTTAGTACTAGTTAGATGAGTTGCATTTGTTGATGATTGCTAGGAGTGCACATGATATAGAATGCATGACAACAGTGGGTTGTCACTAGTTTTTTTATCAATGAGAGCCTTCAAGAGGGCAAAGTTGAAATTATACTCCACAGTCCAAATATAACCCGTAAAACAAGACTGGACTCATGCTTTAATTCTCTCTATCATATTTTTTTAGTACTTCATAGACTTTTTGTGGGTCGATCGTAGCAGAAGAAAAGGCACTATGGTCCAAAATGGCAATGTTGTGAGCTACTACCCCATTCTGATGAATAAGGTGTATTTTGTATTGTTAAGACAAGACTTTGACCAACAGTTACTCATTTTATATTTGATTTGTGTGATACAAAATCACTATCATAATAAAGTACATTTAAATACGAACAGAACTCTTGTCGGCGCCTCATCTCCAAAAAAGACTAGGTTTCCTCTACCTCCCGCCGGCGCCGCCACAGTCCGTCTCGTCTCCGGTGTCCATAGGGCCATGGAGGCCCGGTGGATCCTGACACTTACCGACGAGAGGGCTCCGTAGATGTTTCTTCGAGTTTTGCTAGGGTTTGTTTCCTGCTCAGGAAGACAAGACGACGGCGACTCCCTGAAGATGGAATAAGGTTCTCCCCGCCTAGCCTCCGTCCCAGTGATGTGTCTACCATAGTCGTTGGACGTGTGAAGGTGTGTCAGCGACAGATCTGTCTTTGGTGGATTTCATCGGATCTGTTCGTAGTTTGTTTACGTTCGTGTGTCTTTAAGTTGGATTCTTCCGATCTGCGCTACTCTTCATCGGTGGCGGTTGCTTGGTGCGATGGTCCTGTGGGGCCTTAGCATGAGGAAATCTTGACTGTCTACTACAAGTTTTGATCGGCTCCGGTGAGGGAGGGGTGAAGATGACGGCACGCCTTGGGCTAGCTTCAGTACTTGTAATCATTGTTACATGATCTACCGATTTGGATTTATTTTTTATTATTATTGGTATTTGTTGTACCTATGATTGAAAAATGAATAGATCAGAAATTTTCTCTAAAAAGGTACTTTTAAATACGAATCCAGGGACACAAATTTCATGTCATGTAACTGTAAAAACCGTAATAAAATAGATAACGATATATTCGACGGCGTTACCCAAACATTTATTTAAATAATAAGAACGTCTAACTTTTAAATTTTTTTCCAGCAATTAGCAAAATAACTCTTCTCCAAACATCCTTATATTTTACAAATTTACAATTGAACCCATGTCTTATTTTCTTATACACAAAGTACGAGCCAACTAATGGCCAGCCAAGCAAATTACACTTGTTCTTAGTACAGCCCACAAGAGAGACAAGTGAAGACATGCATGCAAACCTAACCACGCATGCATGCTAGATGTAATGCCTCTCCAAACCGACATAGCTATTTACCCCCTATAAATAGGAGCCATCCCTTTCACTTTGGACCATTCTACCTCACACACATACGCTGGAGTACCCCCACCACTTGCCTTTTCACCTTCTGCCACTAAAGTCCTTCACTGTTGTGAAGCTCTTTGGGTTGCATGCGCCACCAGGAATCGACCTTGGATCCGTAGGAGACATGTACGGTGGTTCCGAGTTGGTTGAAGCACTACCCGGCAAGTCGTCATCTCCTTGACCATGTCTTGATAAATATTTTCCGGGCTATGGGTCATTTCCAAAACTTTGCATAAGAATAAAAATAAATGTTTCTTTTCGTAAAATAAAATGGAATTGGATCAGGCAGATCCACTGATTTGGCAGTTGGACCAGATCAGGAGTAGTATATGTAATAAGTAGTTGTGACCCGGGCAGGGTTACAATATAAAAATATCTGGAGGGTAGGGGAGCTCATGTTGGTGAAAGCAACCCAGGTAGGGTTGGCTTGGTTGGCGGGCTCCTCTACATAGGGTATCTTATTAGGTCATAACCAACTAGCGCTTACTTCAAAAGCGGCGCAACCCGTACTGACCATAGACCTGGAATGGGACGGGCTGAACCGACTATCCATGCCAAGTAGCTGCCTCTGCATGGGTGAGAAGGTGGTTGTAGCCGGGTAGGTGCAGTCACCCTAGGGCGGGACCGCCGGATAGGGGTCTCGACCCGCGGGCCTTTAGTAAGGCAAGGTGGAAAAGCAGAGGTAGTGTACGGGCTGGCTAAAGGTTCTGGTTCCTTGGTCTAGTCGTGCGCATAGGTAGCGCATGGACGACTTGGACCAAGCGATGCTATGGGCAAAGCAGTACACCTTTGATCAGAGTAAATGTGATATCACTCGTGTGGGTTTTCCTCTAACACAGGATGTAAGATCCCACGTCACTCTGTCGCTAGTAGATTTTATAAATAAAATTTAGTTTCCAACAAAATGGGTTAAGAGAAAATATTTTACCTACCAAGTATTTTGAGCTAATGACTCGGTGGTTGTAGCCGTCGCTGATAAAGTTTTTCCTCTTTAAAAAAACTCATGCATTCACCTTTCCCGGCGACTTGCGGAGTACGTATTTTAAATGCGTACTCAGGTGCACTTATGTTGTCTTTCTGAACAAGAGAGCTTTGAGAACTCCGAGGAGATAGAGAATGGTACTTATGATGAGTCTGGCCATCTTAATGACCTCGGTTATTCTCAAGTGGAGTATGTTTATGAGGAAGTCGAAAATCAAGGCTATGAAGAGTAGATGCCCTCCATGGTTGGTCTAGAAGATGCGTACTAGGAGCGGGTGACGTTCTATCGTCATGGTCGCTTAGGCTTAGTCGACACTTGAGGTGTCAATGTAATAAAAGCTTGCCTACTCATGGCAGCTGTTCCGTCTTGTACATGATGATGTTCTCCTTAACTGATCCCGACGCAACTCTGAAGTGATGGCTTCCATTATGCCTGACTCTGTCGGACGTAACGGGGCGTCACAGAAGAGGTGGTATCAGAGCACTCATTAAGGAGACAGTCATGTACTTAGTTAGAGACCTTCCGAGCCCTAGGGAAGATAGGGTCCCTCCTTACCTAAAATAAAATAGAAGTTTCGTCTTATCCAAGTTCTACCTCTCCTATATTTATACCTTCTGTAAATGACTCAAGTCAAATTAAGATTTAATAATTTAAACCACATAATAGAATTGTGTAAGTAAAATGTGTTTATTTTTACTGTCCTAGGTAAAATTAATTTTTGCACTATGTTATAACTAACTAAATTCTAAATTACTTAGTGTAGGATGACGAGTGGTAGGATGTTTGGTACGGGTGGAGAGTACGGTGGTTTTGCTCTGTTCTTGGTTGAGCTTATTGGTCTTCTGGGTGTGTTGATTGCATCGTACTACACAATGTTTCATGATCCGTGTTCCATGGGGTACCTAGTCACAGTGCACATTCCAGAGGGCTTAGATGTCCCTTCTAGGTAAAGTGTCGCAGATTACGACTTTGTTTTAGCACTTCAGGGTGCGGCACGGGATGCCGCTTTACACCTTTTCCACGCCTACCACACTCTCCTTGAATACATGGGTAGAGGCGAGTGGCCTCATCAGTTAGAGGAGGCAGGGATTTCGTCTGCACCTCCTCCCACTATCGCTTTGTCACCTTTTGCGTCCACTTCCACTTTCTCTCCACTTCCACCACGTCCTCCTGTCTTACCTCCCACGTTTTTACCACCACCAGCTCCGACTGTCGCTCGTCCGCCTCTGTACCTGACAGTGCCACCCACTCGTGCCGACCACCCAGCTCCTAGAGTCTTCATGGGTTCCTCCTCTCGTGTAGTGACACGCCCCTCCACACCGTACGAGCGTCCACCTACACCTCAGATTGTTCAGGACCTGTTAGATCTGGTTGACACTCTTCAGAGGCACTGCTCCGAGCTTGAGCGGGCTAACAGCGAGATGTCCTCTGCGTTGAGGGACTACACCCGTCCGGGTATGGCCCTCAACCCTCTTTCGATCGACAACTCACCTTCCGCCTCTCCAGACCGGGCAGGGTACCCGATTGACCAGGAGTCACTTGTCGCCGGTGAGCCTTCCTCTCAGGTTGCTCCTACCTTGAGTTTTGTTGTAGTTCCACCACCCCAGGGCACACTCCAGACATTCCACCAGGTTCTCCGCCCTCCGCCCCTGCTCCACGTTCTCCTGATGGCACCCCCGACTTTTCAGTGATCGGCATCACTTACTCAGAGCTTCTAGCACTTGACTCCCGTCAGGTGTCTTCTCAGCCCCCGGAGTATCTTTGTGTCGTTTCTGACGTCACTCCCTCTGAGCACACTCCTTCTGAGTACTCTCTTAGCACCATCAGTGCACCCGAGTCTAACGCTGCTGCACCGAGTGTGACTCTGCCTGCGCCGACTTCTGCCATCGATCCCGACTTGCTCCTCACCGTTTCACCTAGTCCTCTTATCAGGGAGGATTGACTTGCTACCATTGGTAGTAGTTAGTATTCTAGCATCGTGCTAGATAGCTACTCCTCCCAAAGTTAGTTCCGCCACTTATTAGATGTTTAGGTAGATGAATGGAGGTCGTCCTTTTGGGTTTTGTACATATCTGGAAAGGTCTTGTAGCCGTAGCTACCCTTCCAGAGTTTACACAGCCGTAGTTAACCAGATGTTTCGACGGATAGATAGGTCGGCAGGTATACTTTTGTTCCAGGTACACATGTAGATAGTCGTGGTAGCCTGATGATGCGTGACACCGACTCATGGTGGTGTTGCTGCTATGTTATGTGATGTATCCATGTGGACGGGTGGACCTATGGTTGTACTGATATTCTGCTACTACATAATCTCGAGTGATGCATATGCCATGCCTCCATGTTCATTATAAATTATGTTTTTTTTCACATTTCTTACTCTGTTCGATGGAATACTGTATGTGACGATGCTGCCACATTGCTGCCAGTACTTCATAATGACACCTGATGTATGGTAGATTTTATTTGGTAATATCTCTCACTCAATTACATGCCTTGGTACATCACGTGTTGGGCTAGTATGTATGTGCTGATGCAGCTACATTTTTTTTCTAGCACTCCTTGAGTTCAAATGATGTATGTCAGACTTGATGATTACATGCTTTTAGTCCCGGTACGTGAAGATCTTATGTATGGGTGTGCATGTGCAAGTGGCAACATTTTTATTTATTTATGATTAATCTCTTGTCTCTGTCGTAATAAAAAAAACATTTTGATCGACTGTTTTTATTCTTTGGCCAACAACAAGTTCTTAAATAAATAAATAAAACTAGTACGCCACTGTTAAATGCACTGATTAAAATAATGTTCAAGGAATAATAAAGGAAGGTAAGTGTGATGCGTACCATTTGAGCTAAAATCTCACCTCTAATTAAACAAATAAAAATCATTTCACATGAATTAGCTGTCGTAATAACCTATGTTTTGCCCATCAGATCGGTAGTGATGGCATCTGGTAATTAGTAGTTCAAAGACAATGGGAACCCATCAGATTTAGCACCCGAGTCGCTAAGGAACATGGCAGATTGGCCATCTAGAGTGACGTTACCTCCACCTCCACCTTTACCTCCTCATGCCCAGGGATCCAATCAACTTGCTCTAATGTACCAATGGATGGAGCAGGCTCGTCGAGACTCTCTAGAACACCAGAATAAATTCATGGAATAGGTGTTTGGTATGATGAGAGGTCAATTGACTAAAAACCCAGAACAAGGTGTCACGATTGGAGACTTCCAAAAGACTAGACCCCCAACCTTTTCAACTGCCACAGATCCATTAGCCACAGATGAGTGGTTGATGCACATAGAGCTGAAACTTAACATTGTGGGATGCACGGATAAAGAAAAGGTTTGGTATGCATCCCATTAGTTAATTGGTCCTGCTGCCCCATGGTGGAGAAATGTGCAAATTATCATACCCGAAAACCATGTAGTCACTTGGGACGAATTTAAGAAGAGATTCCGAGATAACTATGTCCCGCAAAGTGCGATGGAAATAAAAAGGAAGGAATTCCTGAACCTTAAGCAAGGGTCTAAAACCATCGCAGAGTACCTAGATGAGTTTAACTCACTATCCCGCTATGCACCAGAGGACACAAACACTGAGACCAAAAAGGTGTATCGGTTCATAGAAGGATTGAACCTATCCATACAACTTATTATAGCTCCTATAAAGATAACTGAGTTTCGGGAGCTAGTAGACCGAGTCATTACAATCGAGAACCGGCAAACCGCCGTAGAGGAAGAACGGAGGAAGAAAGCTAGGATGGACCCGAGGTTTGCCATGAGAAGTGGGAATCGTCCTGTTGGCTTAGTCCGCGTGCCAATGGTCGGGCCGTCCGTCCTCCTTTCCGTCAAGCTCCTAGACCACCTTTTATGCCTCCGAGAGCCCCTATCAAATGTCACATGTGCAGCGGACCACACTTGGCTCGAGGTTGCCCAAAGGCGAGTGTTGTTTGTTTTGGTTGTGGACAAAAGGGACACTACAAAAACCAGTGCCTAAGCAAGGGTCAACCACAATCTGACACAAATGGATCTGTCCCACCTCAAGAAGTTTTTCCTCTTTAAAAAAACTCATGCATTCACCTTTCCCGGCGACTTGCGAAGTACATATTTTAAATACGTACTAAGTTGTACTTATGTTGTTTTTCAGAACAAGAGAGCTTCGAGAACTCCGAGGAGATAGAGAATGGTACTTATGATGAGCTTGGTCATCTTAATGACCTCGGTTATTCTCAAGTGGAGTATGTTGATGAGGAAGTCGACAATCAAGGCTATGAAGAGTAGATGCCTTTCATGGTTGGTCTAGAAGATGCGTACTAGGAGCGGGTGACGTTCTATCGTCATGGCCGCTTAGGCTTAGTCGACACTTGAGGTGTCAATGTAATAAAAGTTTGCCTACTCATGGCAGCTGTTCCGTCTTGTACATGATGATGTTCTCCTTAACTGATCCCGGCGCAACTCTGAAGTGATGGCTTCTGTTACACCTGACTCTGTCGGACGTAACGTGGCGTCACAGTAACCTTGTACTTATGGAGTAATTATTGGTCAAATGCATGTCTTAATGAAGGAAAATACAAAGTTTTAGAAACTTTTAGGAATGGAAGGAGTAGTAGAGCATCTCCAACTTGCAGCCCTATTTTAGGGCATAGCCGTTTTATGGGGCTTTTGGACACACAAAAAAACTCTCCAACAACTGCTCTTGTTGGAAATTTTGCAATAAGTTTTTTGGGCGGCCAAAAAAAGGCAGGGCCGACTGGATATCTCCTGCACGTGAGTGGCTGTCGCAAACGCAAAATCATGTCACACGCTGGAATCTCAAGATGATATGTCGGCTCAGTCTCTCGGAGGTGCTCATAGGGATAGTGTGTGCGTGTGTGCGTTCATAGGGTTGAGTGCATGCGCGTATGTATGAGCGCTTGCGCCTGTACTGTGTTAAAAAAAAACTACCCCCATAGGGAACATTCCTGCAGCCCACCGCCGCCTCCCACAAGCAATTGCTCTCCTGCGCCGCCGCCGCCCCACCGAATTCAGACGGATCTGGCCACTCCATCCACAATCATACCACCCGCCGCCCGCATCCACCGTCCCACTCTTTGAATCGGCCGCACCACCACCGCCCGCATCCTTTTCCACCCGTCGTCGCGCCGCATCATCCCGCAAATTGAATCCGCGGTCATGTGGCGTCGCACCGCCATCGCGCCGGATCCGCCTTCTCGCCGCATTGCAGCCGCGTCGTGCCGGACCGAACATCTTGCCGCATCGCAACCGTTGTGGCGTTGCACCGTCGAATGCCACCGAAATGCGCGAAGATTTTGGATGTCGAAATTTTCAATGTTTGTCACCGTTACCGGCGGCGAGCCCATTATATCTACACTGCACATTCATGCACCCATCACACAGACCAAACATTGGAACAGCTTGATGAAGCACAACCAAGCACTCACACTTACACTCCTTATTGTAAGGAAGATATTATATTCTCTTGCAGCTTGATGAGAAAAAAACGAGTTTGGATGATGAACCAGACAAGTACTTCCTCCGTTCCCAAATATTTGTCTTTCTAGAGATTTCAACAAATGATCACATACGGAGCAAAATGAGTGAATCTACACTCTAAATATATCTACATACATCCGTATGTTGTAGTCCATTTGAAATGCTAGAAAGACAAATATTTAGGAACGAAGGGAGTATATATCAGTAAAAAATAAGATATCCTCCGAAACTATAGTCCCGCTCGTTTTTTTAGTAGCTGGCTAGGCTACATTTTCTCATACGGAGAACAACACTACACTACAAGTAGAGATCCTAGCTAGTCTAACCAAGTGAAAATTAGCCAATACCATTCCCGGTGTTGTGATTAATTAGCACTTGTAATTGGAACAAAATCTCCACTTTCCCAAACGGCATGCGGTTGCGTCCGCAACAGACGCCTCTCTCGTCCGCGGACGCGTCTTGCGTCTGTCTTCGGAACCGACGCATCCTTCCCTAGCGTCGCGTCTCCCCGGATGGTATAAATTGTAATCTGTAAATCCTTATCAAGACAAGGATTTCACTTTCGATTCCAACACGTTATCACGCACGTAGAACTCTCCTGAGAGCGAAAAGCAAAAAGGGAGAAGGGAAGAAGCACTCGTCGTCGGTGAGATGTCGCCCCTCACTTCCTTGTTCCTACGCCTCATCAGTGAGGACAACCGCCGTGACCGTCTCCTTGCCTGTCGCCGTCGTGTCGCCGCTGGACGTTGCCTGGGCGTCGCCGGGCGCGGCGTGGGCACCGCTGGACGCGGCCTGGGCGTCACCAGGCGCGGCGTGGGCACCGCTGGACGCGGCATGTGCGTCGCTGGACGCGGTCAGCATGCCGCTGGTGGCACCGCCCGGGGCGGTTACCGCGCCCCTGGACACACCGCGGGCGGCCAGTGCGCCACAGAGGGCGCCGCGCATCCCCTCGTCGGCTTTGACCCGAGGCTGCTCGTCGGCCCAGCCGCACCGATGCTGCACGTGGACCCGTCTCCGCCCCCTCCTCCACCGGCGTGCTGGCTGCCTCCGCGCAAGCCGACGCCCGCTGCCGAGGACGCCGGCCCAAGTCGTCACCCTCCCGGCTACTCACCCGTGCCGATGCGCACTGAGGTGACCACGGAGGTGGCGCTCGCCTTCGTCTCCGCGCCGACCGGCGCCTCCGGCGTCATCCGCTTCGGGGCCGGGATCGGCTCCTCCAACGGGCTCGCCTCGCCGCAGACGGAAACGGCCGCCGGCTCTAGCAGCCGCGGCGAGCGGAGCTTCGGCCGCCTCTTCGAGCGGGTCGTCGCCACCATCGACCGCCGGCCTGGCCGTCACGCCGGCTCGTGGGCCCCGGCGAGCCTCGGCCTCGACGCTGCCCTCGTTCCATCCGCCGGCGATCGCTGGCCTCGAGAAGACTAGTGGTGGAGGTAGCGGTGCGGGTTGGAATGGATCTTATCCGTAACCGCTCCGTGCTCGCCTCCTTATACGCCGCGGGTTGGCTGGGCCTTAGGCCGGCCAAGCAAAACAAGCCTATGCGGCTGGATAGCCATGGGCTAGCCCTTGTGGTTGTTAATTTTTTTTTTCTTTCTTTTTTTTGTTTTTATTAGTCTAGTACTAATTATTGTATATGGTGTAGTTTTTAGACTATATTTGGTACTGTTTTAGTACTACTACTTACTTTCTAGTCCAGTTCTAGATTAACTCTAGGTTAGGACTTGCGTAATTACTAGTGTGATTATATTATGCAATGGATTGATTGATAATATAAATAAAGTACCGGATTTCATTCGGGAAGAATGACATGTTCCATGTGTTTACCACATATCAAGTTCTCTTAACATGTCTTTGCGATCGAGATCATCTTCTCTCGCATACCAAACTTGCAAATTTTTTAATTTTTCTCCCTCCTTATATATGAATTGTAGCATACACAAGGTAATGGCAATGTAGCCCATTACTGTGAGATCTAAGTGATCTTCAATGTGTTATGTTTATACAATTGAGGTTGAGAAATTTTTCAAGTCTTTTCACTTGAGCATCAAATTTTTGCGTTCTTATTACAAAACCATGATGGTTTTTAATTTACCACACGTAAATTAATTATCTCTGGTTCTTCATGTAGGCAAAGATGACTGCCAAAGAGTTTGAGGAGCTTGCCCTCAATGGCCACAACTATCCTACATGGGCTATGGACATCAAGATCAGTCTTGCGTCCCATGGGATTGCGCGTGCAATCCAGCCTCCTGAGAATCATATCCCGGCTGGAGCCACGCCGCTGACAGAACATCAGAATTATGCTGCCTTATACATTATAAGGCACCATATTCATCCAGATCCCAAGTCTGAGTATTTACAGGAGGAATCTCCTAGTACTCTGTTTCTGGCCCTCAAAATGAGGTATGAACAGCAGAAGGCAGTAGTCATCTCCGTCTTCAGGATTTCAAGTCCATTGGTGAGTACAATCATGATGTTCATAAGATATGTTCCAAACTGCGCTTTTGTGAGAAGGAACCTACTGAGGGGGAGAAGATAGAAAAAACTCTGTCTACTATGCTCCCTTCAGATAGAATCCTCCAACAACAATATCGTGCCCGTAACTTCGCTGTCTATTCCGAGCTTATTCACATGTTATTTCAGGCTGAAAAGCATGATGAGCTACTTGCTAAGAATGGCTCTCAGCGCCCAGTTGGGGCACAACCTTTACCTGAAGTTCATATGAATATCGGGAATAGGCAAAAGTTTAATGGTACCTTTCGAGGTAAACAATCCAATTTCGAGCATAAGCGAAAGCGCAATGGGAACCAATGTTGAGGATATCGCTTATCGTTATCGTCTCGGTGAGCTGAGGATTAGAGATTAATTGGAAATCGGCCGATTAATCGATTTTATCGGTCGACTATTAATCGGACATTTTTTTCAAATCCCAGGTTCCTAACACTAAAATATGTTATATTAAACACACACAAAATATTGGACAGGAGTGTTACCTTGAATCCTAGCCTTTGAATCATGATATAATGACAAAAATAATAGAAAAACATTACATATTGCGTAACAAGGTCCACAAAACACAAATAAACATAGTTCTTGCAAACATAGTGCTACGAATAGGCCCGATTTATCGGTAGATTCCCGATAAATCGCTTGTCATACTGATAAATCGGCCCAAATGATAAATGTTGAACATAATGCATAATCTTATCGGTCACCCCAAGAGTAGCGATAAATCGGATAATAAATCGCTGAATCGGAAGATTTCTTGAACAGTGTTGGGAACAGAAGATCCAGAAACCCAGGCAAGGGAAAAGGCACTTCAAAGCCTAGGTTTGATAAATCTAAGCTTTGCAACAAGTGTGGATGCTACACGCATTCTACTGAAAAGTGCACAATGCCCAAGCATCTGGTTATGCTGTACCAGCAATCTCAGGGACGCAAAGCACCTCAAGGGAAAAGGTTTGAAGCCAACTTCAACCTTCATCCGCATAGCATACAAGGAGCCGGTGATTCACACGATGTCCCTCCTGGACCGAGCAACACCATGATTCCTTATCTGCCTGAGGATCCTGCTGAAATGGAGAACACGTTGATTGAGTACACCGCAAACAACGTGTTTGGCGACTTCGACTAGTCCCTCAATCTCCTAGTGATCTACTTATTTATGTCCATTTGTGATGATTGTAATAAGAACATAAGTTTGTTGTTGTCTTTATATTGTATTGTATCAGCACATTTGATATAATAAAGATTGTATACTATGTATTACCATGAGATTTTCTTATTGAAATTCTTTGTTTTATATAGTTATCTACGGGGACAATCGGATGGAAGAGGAATTATGCCTTGTGGACAACGGTGCCACAAACTCCATACTGAGGGAGATGAAATATTTCCAAACTCTGAAAAAGACGAATGGAGATATTCTAACTATCGCTGGACGCGATACAGTGATTGTTGGTACTGAACGTGCCATGTTCACCGTCCCAAGTGGTACACATGTGACAATTGAGGATGCTTTATTGTATCCCGATTCTTCACGTACCCTGATCAGTTATCGAGATATCCGTAAAAATGGTTTTCACATTGAAACCCATGAAGACAACAAAGAGGAGTGTCTACTCTTTACCAAAGATCACGGATATGGCAAAAAGGTACATGAGAAAATTCCTTCTCTATCGTCTGGTTTATACTATGCGTACATCAAACCCGTAGAACATGTTGCATACAAAGTAATTTTTCAGAATGTTAATGCATTCCAAACCTGACATGATCGCCTAGGCCATCCCGGAATCGGGATGATGAGAAAAATTACTAGCAATTCCATTGGTCATAATTTGCTTGAGTCAAAATTTCCTCAATCTTCTGATTTTGTGTGCACATCTTGTGCCACGGGAAAGCTAATTTTGAGACCATCGCATCTCAAAATACAAGCTAAACCACTTCAGTTCCTTGAACGTATTCAAGGAGACATTTGTGGTCCCATTCAGCCATTATCTGGACATTTCAGGTATTTCATGGTTCTGATTGACGCATCTACACGATGGTCACACATGTGTCTTCTATCCACACGGAACCATGCATTTGCCAAGATAATGAGGCAAGTCATTAAGTTGCAAGCCCATTATCCTGAAAGTCGAATTAAGTCAATTCGAATGGACAACGCTGCAGAATTCTCCTCTCATGCTTTCAATGATTATTGCATGGCTTTGGGGATTAAAGTTCAGCATTCTGTTCCATATGTCCATACACAAAATGGTTTGGCTGAATCATTAATTAAGAGGATCAAACTCATTGCAAGACCTTTGTTGACGAATTACAATTTGCCAACCTCTTGTTGGGGTCATGCCGTTTTACACGCTGCTGACTTGATACAATTGAGGCCAACTGCATATGACAGTTCTTCCCCTCTGGAATTGGTACGTGGAAATCCTCCAAGCATTTCCCATCTGCGTAAGTTCGGATGTGCTACATACATCCCGATCTCACCACCTCAGCGGGCATCTATGGGCCCACACAGGAAATTGGGGATCTATGTGGGGTACAAATCGCCGTCGATTATCAAGTACCTGGAACCCCTGACTAGGGATCTGTTCACAGCCCGTCACGCTGACTGTATATTTAACGAGGAACATTTTCCGGCATTAGGGGGAGATTTCAACTACGAGAAAGAATGCCCGGAAATTGATTGGAATGTCATGCCATTTCATCCTCTGATCCACGTACCCAAGAGACTGAACTTCAAGTTCGGAAGATCATTAATTTGCAACATCTTGCAAATAATCTGCCAGATTCATTTACTGATCTAAAAGGTGTAACAAAATCCTTGAATTCAGCCAGAAACGCGCCTGAAAGAGTGGAGGTACCAACTAAAACCACTCAACTCCCCGTTCCCAAAAAGAGGGGGAGTAGTATGGTCTCTGGCCCGGATCTTGCTTCTCGCAAGCAGCAAAGGAGAGAGAGGAGAAATTCCTCAAAGATGGTAAATGCAAGTCTGTTCAACGTTGACAAACATCTTACGGGTAGTATACACCCAGTGGAAGGGCAACCTCCACAACCCAGCTCCAGCTTGCACACACTAGCTGGGACATCGGAACACCCAGACTCAATCGTATTGGGAAATCATGAAGAGTCACTGGGGGTGCAGGAAATTTCTATCAACTATGTTGATTCTGGAGAATCATTTGACCGTAGGACTACGACTGTCGTCATATATTTTCCTGAAAAGATTGCAGATACCCTTCTCACCGATCATGATCCAAGGTCTATCGTAGAGTGCCAAAAGCGCTCCGACTGGCCTAAATGGAAGGATGCAACCCAAGCAGAAATTGCCTCGCTTAACAAAAGAAAGGTATTCACTGAAGCAATACCGACACCTCCCAGTGTTTTCCCTGTGGGATGCAAATGGGTTTTTCTCCGGAAACGGAATGAGAACAATGAGGTGGTGAGATACAAAGCAAGGCTCGTAGCACAAGGTTTCACGCAGAAACCCGGCATTGATTTCACTGAAACATACTCTCCGGTGATGAGTGCAACCACTTTCCGATATCTTATAACTTTGGCAGTGCAAAATCGTCTATCTATGAAGTTGATGGATGTCGTGACCGCATATCTTTACGGGTCACTTGATTCGGACATATATATGAAGGTTCCTGATGGAATCTCTGTCCTGAATAAAAATGCAAAACGCAACATGTATTGTGTAAAGCTGAATAAGTCATTATATGGCTTAAGGCAGTCGGGACGGATGTGGTACAACCGACTCAGTGAGTTCCTTCTTCAGAAAGGTTACTCCAATAGTGTTGATTGCCCATGTGTTTTCATCAAGAAGTCCTCTAGAGGATTTTGTATCATTTCTGTGTATGTTGATTATCTCAACATCATTGGCAGCACACCAGACATTGATGAAGCACGCAATCACCTAAAGATGGAATTTGAGATGAAGGATTTGGGTAAAACCAAATTTTGCTTAGGTATTCAACTTGAGCAACTTCCCTCGGGAATCATGGTACACCAAGCTTTCTATATCCAGAAAATATTGGAGAAATTCAATATGGACAAATCCTATCCATCTAAAACTCCTATGGTGGTTCGATCTCTAGACGTAGAGAAAGATCAGTTCAGACCGAGGGATGATGGAGAAGAGGTGTTGGGACCTGGAGTTCCATACCTCAGTGCCATTGGAGCGCTTATGTATCTTGCAAATTGCACAAGACCTGATATTGTATTTGCGGTGAATCTACTTGCTAGACATAGCGCAGCTCCCACTAAACGTCATTGGTCTGGAGTGAAGAATGTCTTTCGATATCTCCAAGGCACGAAGGATCTTGGCCTATTTTACCAGTTCCAGAGAAATCTGGACTCTGATATGATTGGATATGCAGATGCCGATTATTTGTGTGATCCCACAATCCCAGATCTTAAACCGGTTTTGTGTTCCTACATGGTGGTACTGCTATATCATGGAAGTCTTCAAAACAGACTCTGGTGGCAACATCTACCAATCATTCTGAAATAATTTCATTATTTGAAGCAACATGTGAATGTGTATGGCTTCGCAGAATGATAAACCACATACAACAGTCATGTGGAATTGGTTCGATAAAATCACCTACCATTATCTATGAAGATAATGTGGCATGTGTTGCACAGATGCAAACAGGATACATCAAGAGCAATATCACCAAGCATATTTCTCCTAAATGGTTTTTCCCCCATAATCTTCAGAAAAGCGGGGAAATAAGCATTCTGCAAGTCAAATCATGCGACAACCTTGCTGATTTATTTACCAAGTCTCTACCAAATTCAACATTCCGAAAATATGTTCATGGAATTGGTATGCGAAGACTACGGGACTTGCAAGCGTCAGGGGGAGTCTCTTCTTGAGATACTCTTGTTCAAACATCACATTACACTATCTTTCTTTGTGAGTATATGTTTCAGTATCTCATCAAAGATTTTATGAAGAACTATTGGAGGAGAATCCTTTGAGATGGTAGAGCTTCCTGGAAAATTGTGAAGATGATTCTACATGGTCAAGCGTAGATTAGGGGGAGTGTTGTGATTAATTAGCACTTGTAATTGGAACAAAATCTCCACTTTCCCAAACGGCATGCGGTTGCGTCCGCAACACACGCCTCTCTCGTCTGCGGACACGTCTCACGTCTGTCTCCGGAACCGACGCATCCTTCCTTAGCGTCGCGTCTCCCCGGATGGTATAAATTGTAATCTGTAACTCCTGATCAAGACAAGGATTTCACTTTCGATTCCAACACCCGGGACCCATATCCATGCAGTGCTAATTAAGTTATGAACAGGCAAAGGTTTCTGAAAACTCCCATAGATGCCTGAACTGAAATAGAGCTGATTGTCCACCTAAAACTCTCCAAAACTTTTGAAGCGTATAGAACTGCTAGTGCAAGAAAGTGCTTGTCGCGCAGCAGTCAGAATAAAAGGACAAGCTCATATGTGTCAGAGAGAAGTGGCCTTCACCTTGGTGAAATCCAAGGAAATATTCCCCTGCTCGGTGCCGCATTTGCCCAGCGATGGTTTCAGCAGAGCAGGAATCCCCCTTTTGTCTCTCTCTTCCTGCCTGGAAGCTCTCCTGTTCTTGGCTTCTCACAGGTAGAAGATGGACACTGTCCGTTGGTCTTGCAAGTTGTCTAATAATGCTGTTTGCAAGGTGTCCAGAAATTACCTGATAGAATACCACTCACTGGAGCCGCACACAGATGTCTTCATTGATGAATTATCAATTTCAACTGCTTCACACAACACGACCAGATACCATACCACCTGAGCTTGAACTGTACTCCTACTTGTTAAACCTGTAAGAAATCATTGAAAGATACCCAACTCTGTAAATAACTATGGAAGATAACACAACACAATTGACGTCTCAATTCCACTGCAAGCACCCGAGATTAGGCAGATATTGAGACAGTAGTGTGATGATTATCCTAAAACTGAATGCACTAACGACGAAATGTACAGAGAACAGTGTTGAAAAAATGTACAGACAACAGAATTCAAAATATGTCACTACTTCACCCTCATCTAGCTAGCTAACACAAACATAATTCAAAATCACTTCGAACAGATTCAAAAGCCCAAATACGTTCATCAAATCACTGTACAAACACAGGGGGGAAAGGTCCAGAAACACTGAACCACACAGCTAGCAAACAGAAATAACAGGGCGAACAGGCAAAACCACAAAATCCATTGTTCAACCCAATCACAGCAGAACCGTGCAACATTTTACAAGTACACCATTGAAAATTCACAAAGGAGTCAAGCAGCGAACAAGGCATTGGAGGACAAACAGAGCATCAGATGATAACTGAACTTTCCATTGCCATTTCATTGCAGCATCAGGACACATAGGACAAGAGGACACATCATATCAACACTAACGAACACAAGCACCCGACACACATCAGGACCGCCAGACAGGAACAGCAACCACCTAGCATCACCGGCGGCGACCCCAAAACCTAGGCGCGCTCCCCGCGGATGCGGCGGGCGAGCTGGATGTCCTTGGGCATGATGGTGACGCGCTTGGCGTGGATGGCGCAGAGGTTGGTGTCCTCGAAGAGCCCGACGAGGTACGCCTCGGTGGCCTCCTGCAGCGCGGACACGGCGGAGCTCTGGAAGCGGAGGTCCGTCTTGAAGTCCTGCGCGATCTCCCTCACCAGGCGCTGGAAGGGGAGCTTGCGGATGAGCAGCTCCGTGCTCTTCTGGTACTTGCGGATCTCCCGGAGCGCGACGGTCCCCGGGCGGAAGCGGTGGGGCTTCTTCACGCCGCCGGTGGCCGGGGCCGACTTGCGCGCCGCCTTGGTCGCCAGCTGCTTCCGCGGCGCCTTGCCACCGGTGGACTTGCGCGCCGTCTGCTTTGTGCGGGCCATCGGAGCGGCGGTGTATGGACCTGATGCTTCGCCGGCGGTGTATGGACCTGATTTTTGGGGCGAGAAGGCGCGCGGCGAGGGGAACGGGGAGATGGAGTATGGAGCGTTGGATCGATGGGAGATGGACGGCTGTGATCGGGTTTGCGGGGTGAGCACGCGGATCACGGAGGGGGCGATCCGTGAGACGTGGTCGTCTGGTCCGCTGGGTATGGTTTGCTGTGACGAACTGATGACGAAAATTATATATTTTTGTCTGAAAATGAGCTCTTGGGATCATAGGAAAAACAGAGAAAATTATGTGATTAGAAAAAAAATGAACACATACATGCTCATACATGTGCATATACGCTCACCCATATAAAAGCATGCACACAAGTCCTATCTCTACTAGCATAGTACCCGTGCGTTGCTACGGGCAAAATGAGTGAGTGGAACGACCCCATGTGCCTTGCGGCAAGCACTAAAGTTCTTCTCCCATGCTTTTCTCTCTCTATTGACCACTATGTGATTCAAGGATCCATCGGCTCCATCCCGGGATGCATGACAATGAGGTGTTACAAATTTAAAATGAAAATAACAAAAATACTGCAGTTGTATTCAATTTTGTCGAACTTACCTTGAGCTTATAAATAAGAGATCCAAAGTTAGCAAACTATATAATGCAAGAAAAGGAAAGGCTTTTATTCAAGAGACTTTATGCAGTTGAGTCCTAACCTTATGCACGTAAAATAAATATCGCGTCATCCATGAGCAATAAGAATGTTTAGTTTTTTGTAGGAATAAATAACAAACATGTGGCATTCACCAAATAATAATTCCAAACTGAACATTTTTTATGGAATTGATCGTGCTCTCTCTCTCTCTCTCTCTCTCCATCAAATTACAACGCAAGGAATATTCATAAATATTTAATCCATTGCATTTCTAGAGAGAGAGAAGACAGAGACTGGAAGGTAGAGGATTTTGAGTAGGGCAGACCTTGCGGTGGATGAGCTTGGAGTGGTTGAGGCGTCTAAGCCTTGGCCCGTGAGAATGAAGCAGAGGGAACAAGCACTATTGTTCTCAACCGCGACATAACCAGCCATGAGGATAGAGCAGTACTGGATGGCAGTCAGCATGACGACGCTGGTGGAATTGACCAAGGAGAATGGGTTGGGAATAAGGGTGGATGGGCCGTAAGATTTGCGTAGTCGCGTGACCAATAGCCTCACCCCACCACGCCTCCTCCCGCGCGGTAGCGTCCCTCCCTAATCCCGTCTTCATTTGCAAGTACAGTCCGATCGGACCGTTTTTCTTTCCTTTTATTCAGTTGAACAAAAAACAAAAAGAACGAGACAACTAATCACGGCAAGGCACATAGAAAATTGATCCCATACAACCATGCCATCCAACGAAACCGAGCCAACATCCACGTCACTACTCTTGAGACCCTGGCTCAAATCCAGAAATACTTGTTGGAAAAATGAATAAAAACGAATGTATCTAAAACTGAAATACATCTAGATGCATTCATTCCTTCGACAAGTGTTTCTAGACGGAGGGAGTATATATTTAGTACTTCAACATCAATTAACTTTCTTCTTTTTCTTCTTTTCCATCCCTCTTAACCTTCTCTCTCTCTCACACATCCACACGCACACGCGACAATATTCCACCTTGAGGCCGAAAATGGACTAAATTTAACTGATCATCTAGCCTTGTGAAAACTTGATCCTTAGCTGAACAGTAAAATACTATAAATCGAAACATATTTTCTACTGAATTGGAGCTGTATCTCCCAAAAAAGACACTCTCCCATCATAAGAATTTTCTACTGCAAACAACTTTGCCAACTGACATTTCCAAAAAGAATATTAATCTGTTATTACAGGATTACATCACACGAAATATAGAAATAAAAGGAAAAACAGTAGTTAAGTTGCATTTTCTTCCAAGTCAATGCAATATCACTTTTCGTAGGAGTATTTTTAACAACTATGGCAAAGGTCTCTCTTTTTATGAGAACACTGTGGCAAAGGTCTCTCTTTTTAGGATTCGGCAATGCCTCACATTTTTTTCCATACATTTTTCGCACCCTCAACTCCTCCTAGCATTCCTTCAAACAAGAAAATGAGAAGATTTTCTTTTCGAGGGGCAACAATACAGAACCATGAGCTCCACCATCTTCCTGGAGACTATTGGCAAGTGAACCTTCATGCGGAGCCATGTTTTCCATTGACAATGTCCTCAACTCTGGTCTATATTGCAGAAGTTCTTTTCCATTGGATCTACAATGCCATATAACAAAATGATTTAAGAATGTTTTCCATTGACAACGTCCTCAACTCTGGTCTCTATTGCAGAAGTTCTTTTCCGTTGGATCTACAATGCCATATAACAAAATGATTTAAGAATGAACGTGGAAGTATCCTAGCATGAAAGCATAGCAAATTTGAGTGTGAGAACATAACATGGTACACTTTCATGCAGAGTTGAGCTTCAATAACATGCCAGAGCTTATCTTCAGCAAACTGGGATAGTACTCACCCAAAGAAGAAAAGAGTGTTTTATTGAAGTATCGTAAATTGTTAAAGCAGAATTCTCTAACCCATTGGATTCTACAAGTAAATAAGCTATAGATCTGACTGTTGAATCCAATGATTCGTATCCAAATGGGAAAAGGGTACATCGTGTTTAACATGTTGACTCTATCACAACTCTACTCACCATTAGAAACATTCCTGATTAGAAATGCATTAGGATTTCTAATAAACCCCATGATGCAGCAACTTGGTATTGTGAATCAAAATGTTTAGAAATCATGTAATTCTACCGCAATTCTTTTAATATGAATACATGAACATATTAAGGAGAAGTGGCTTAGCAAAAATTGAATAAAGCTTTCAGGATAAGAATATCTTGTTTTGCGGGAAATTGCTAGAAATTTATATATCAAAGTATATAATTATAATTGAAAGAAGTTGCAATACTTCACTTCAGCACTACTGGTTTGTCCTAAAGTTTCACAAATAATACTACCATCACTTTTCTCTTACTTAAGTTTCACAAATAATCCACTGAATATAACATGCTTTTAGACAAAACCATCAATGCAAATCTTATTAAATAAAAAATATTAAGGCAACATTTGATATATATGTTACTATCAATTGACAAGATCAATATTAATCTTCAAAAAGTGTTATATTGCAAATTTTACAGAAACAATGGTCACTTTGCACGCACATTCCACAATGATTGGTATTAAATCCTGCAGTTACAAGCAAAGCTTACTCCAGTAATGTTCCTGGGAGGGCTTGTGCACTACATGCTTGTCAATTGAATAGAGGTGCATCTTGACTTGAAGGCCGTCAGCACAGAATCTCATCGGCACGTTATGGAGAAAATTAGCTGCCCGGGAAAATATGAGATCGGGTCATAGACTAAAATACGTGCACATGAACTACCAAAGGCCATGCTAAAAAATATTAGCTCTGGTA
Organism: Secale cereale; assembly: GCA_902687465.1. Taxonomy (NCBI): domain Eukaryota; kingdom Viridiplantae; phylum Streptophyta; class Magnoliopsida; order Poales; family Poaceae; genus Secale; species Secale cereale. The sequence continues at coordinate 653,345,993 of LR738712.1, forward strand.
ATTTTGCGAAATCTTCACAGGAAGTAAGACCAGATAGAAACTTGATCAATCTGAAATAGTCATCAACAATTTTGTGAAATCTTCACAGGAAGTAAGACATATAGAAACTTGATCATCTAAATACTCCTATAATGACCTCAACACCCTTAAAGTATCTATGGACGCAAACATATAACCAATGTTGCTCTGGCAGTATTAAGCACTGATGCACTGATGCTACATGAAAAGCAGGAATAGATAAAAGGTTACTCTGTCCATTCCAACATACTTGTCGTGATTCAAGTTTAAGACGACATGGTGTGGAACTACTATTAGGAATCATTCCGATGAGAATAAGCTTATATAAGAAGGCATTTGGAAACACACATTTTAGTCTTAAAAATAGTTTGGTAATGACGTGGTGCGCTATCATTCTGGATCCGTCCACAAGGACAACGCGCCAACATGGGAAGAAGAGAGAGTGTCCCGACGGAGTCTCGATGACGGATGATTAATTCTTAAAATTTGTTGAAAGAAAAACATGCTGACCATTGTACTCTGAAGAATTAACAACCAAGTAGATCAAGGCTTTTCCAATCAATCCATCAGTGCAAGTGTGAAACACTCCTTAACATCAGGAGATTTTAGAAAAAATAGTATAGGTGGTGTGCTGTGAATAATTAATGGATACCAAGTGTTCTCCAATCAGAGCTGCCGATGAAATTATGAACCTAAAGCATTGTAAAAAATTACCCCTTGATGTGTACACATTTTAAACTGAATAGTGGAACGACGAATTTTGCAACGTGTAGTAGATATTTAAAACAAGACAGGAGATTCAGATTGGTGTGCTCTGCTCACCAAGCTTGAGAAATCCTTAGAAGCGATAGTGTGCCCTCGACAGTTATAGTTTTACATCACCGAAGTTCTCCTAGATCCGGTAACATTTTCCTCCCTCGTAGATCGTTATCGTCCTGCCCTTACTGTGATTTGAGCCCAACCTTCACATTATTAAGTCTTGACACAACATAATGCACCCAACATTGTTAAGTTGTAACCATCTATTTCCCTCCAAAAAATGTTGTACCTATTGGATTATTAGCATGCAAAATCAGTCAACTAAATTACTACAGATTAAACCTAGAGTCGGTCTTATGTGGAAGAGTACAACCATGTGGTGGTGGTGGTGGTAGCATCGAAATGATGGCAACGTAATAATTTCGAAAAGAAAAGGTAAGTCAAGGCCTCACATTTAGGGCGTTTTTACGGTGAGAGCCTATAACATATAGCTGCTGAATCCAAAAAAAGTGAGTCAAGATTGACACCACCAGTGAGTTTGAAATATGTGTATAACTTGTTTGTACTTGAACACCAAAATTGTAAATAGAATGTATTGGGCACCACAATGCTATGTTTAATAGGCCAACCTCTTTGACAAAATTTGAGTGCTGGTATTTTATATATGGATCAATTTAGACGTACAGGCAGAAATCACCCTCACAAATTAGAAAAACACACAAAATGAATATATACGTAGAGAAGAAAGTTATACCTTGGAATATCCAAAACTAAATGATAGACTTTGATTTTGTGATGCTTTGGCATAGAAGAGAGAAGACCTTAAGAGGGATGTCCATGACACATGGAAGGTTATTCCCTTTCTCTTCATAGCTTTTAAAGGATTTAAAAGGAATTAAATTGGAGAACCCCACTGGGAAATTTTAGTCCAATTTTAGAAGAGAGAACCCCATTGGCCAGTAAAGGGGATATTGCCTTTCTGAAAAGTACTGAAAAATAACTGTTAATGACATGAATCAATCAGCCATCAAAATTATGAACTATTCAATGAACGTCTCAGAAAGTAAATTCCATCAGACATAACACAAAAATAATATTGCTTTTAAATATATACTATGTTCTAGCATATACAGACTCTCCAGGTATATTTGGAGGTCACAAATCAGCGGTGAAAACAAGAGATATATAGCCATCAATTTGGTGGACCCTAATTAGTATAAAACTATTTTAAGTCATTGTATATTAATACCAAATATAAATTCTCAACAAGCTAAACACATCCAAATATATCTTCAGTTGTAAGTATAACAAATATCCAGGCAACTGCTGAAAATCTGGGCTAGTTCAACGAATATTGTATTATGATGGCTTGTTGTTAATGAATAGTGACATAATTTCTAACAGAACATGGGATGAACAGATCCTAAATTACTCGCAGTCATACATACACCATCATGAACAAACTAAGTGGTAAGAAAGCACTTTCAGCGTTTAGATAGAAAGTAAACAGATGTTAAACCTCCAACCTTCTAAAATAGCTCTTGCCTTTTGGATTGAATCATTGCCCAGCAAAGCCGCTTTTCCTGATCCAGTTTGGAGGACAGAGAGGCATGGTACTGTTACGCACTCCACCTAAATTTCACAAGAATCGGTAACGCGCAACCTCAAGAAGATGTAGTTGGTACAATTGTCTCTACAGAGAAATAGGTGAAAGCAAGACCGCTTTTCTGACTATTGTTGCAACATTCAATCTTGTCTATACAGAAAAAAGGTTAAAGCAAGTCTTGCCTCTAAATGGAGCATCCATTTCTCTCGATTCGTCCTCTGCATAGGGTACATCGTCAAATGATTGCTCTGAAACACAAAAACTGGTAATCAGGTACAATACATGCAGAAACGAACAATGGAACTGTTTCACTGCAGTTGCTCCAGGCATCCCGTCATCTTTGCATTTACTGAATATATCTAAATGAGATAGGCAAGCATTTGATTTATAATAACATGTTGGAGTCAAGGGCTCGCTGTGTGTCAGATATTTGGTGAACAAATTTTTGGATCTTGTGCAGTGAATATAATTCTGAATGAGATACACAAGTGCTTGCATTATAACAGCACATACACAATCTAGACATGTTTGGCTGGAGATTCTTGTGAACACAATCTTCTACCTCCTGTAAAATACAATCTTCTTCCTGTGCCGCAATCTTCTTCCTCTGAAACGAGCCTGAACCATCGGGGCAATGAGATTCGGGAGGACTAACAGGGGCTATCTCCCTGTGATTTTGGTGGAGGAGGAGACACCGACGTCAGGCGAACGCTTCTGGCTTCCGCATGAGAGAGAGAGGTTGGAAAAAATAGTTGAGGGAGTACCTGCAGAACTCGATGCGCTAGGGGCGGGGTCGTCGGCGTCGGCGAAGCGGCGACCGACGCGTGGGGGCCGTCGTCGAAGCGGTGATGGACGGAGCCCATGATTCACCGGAGCACTCCTCCTGTCCGGCAGCGGGGTCGTCGGCGAAGCGACGACGGACGCGTGGGGGTCATCCGCGAAGCGACGACGGACGGAGCCAATGAGGTGCCGAAGCACTCCTCCTGCCCGGCAGCGGGGTCGTCGGTGCAGCGGTGACAGACGCGAGGGGGTCATCGGCGAAGCGGCGACGAACGGAGCCCAGGAGGTGCCTCGCCTCGACACACGTGGTAGGTTCTGGAAGCGATCGAGCAGGGCCGTGAGGGCGTTGTGCGCCTCGTCGCCAGCTTCTAGGTTGGAGGGAAGAGAGAGGGGCAAGGCGGCAGGAGACGGGCTGGTCGAGGAACTCCACAGCTGGCTCGCTAGGTGCGGAGATTTTTTTTCTCTTATATTGATTTTTGATTGGTTCTTAGAAAAGGCAAACGTCAATGCATTAGGAAAATTCGGATTTGGAATTGATGGTCATAAAACTAAACTTTATTAATTGGTAACGTGTTATCGGTTCCTTCCCGTTTATAACGTGTCTAGTTAGGAAACTTTGGGAAAATTAGGAAAGTTTTTATTGCGTTATGAATGAATTGATTGTGTCTGGTTACCTTAAGTTAATTGATTGCGTTTGGAAATAATTGATTGTCATGCATTATTGCGTTTGGAAAGAATTGATTGTCAATGCATTAGGAAAATTAGGATTTGGAATTGATGGTCATAAAACAAAACTTTATTAACTGATAACGTGTTATCGGTTCCTGCCCATTTATAACGTGTCTAGTTAGGAAACTTTGGGAAAATTAGGAAAGTTTTTATTGCGTTATGAATGAATTGATTGTGTCTGGTTACCTTAAGTTAACTGATTGCGTTTGGAAAGAATTGATTGTCATGCATGATTGCGTTTGGAAAGAATTGATTGTCATGCATGAATCGGGGACGTAAGAGGGGAAACGGAACCTGACAGCGTGCGGTGAGTGGGGTGGGGTTGGGGTGGGTTAATTGTAGCGAAAAAAACCGGTTGAAAAAAAACCAGACGAGGTGGGACGAAAAAAAACCAGACGAGGTGGGACGAAAAAAAACCTGGAACAAAGACTACCAACTGCTCCATTAGGAGTAGAGATGAATATTTTCGAGAGAATGAGCTAACAAATTATCTTGAGTTGACGGAGTCATCAGAGGTGCCTTCATAGTCGACGAGACGTCTCCTCCCACTGAAAATGTGAGCACCACCATCGAGTCTATGACTTAAACCCTGGTGGGCTAGTTCCACCACAAAGAACCTAAACGTTTGAGCTAGGCTCACTTCGCGATTAGGAATTTTTCATGTGGCGAGAACATCTACAATCATAAAAGGGCAAATATTACCCGTTATATATCCATGGACACGTCCAGACAAAGTACGAGCTTGTACGTTTTGAACCTCATTTATCCGTGCATGCAAGCAAATTGTTCGATCAAATGCATATAACTGGTGAGATGGAGTTAGAAATAGAAAACAATGAATAAAGAAAGAGACAAAATGATCCATGTCCGACAAAGCAGAGTACCCCTAGGACATCCCCATAATTCATATTATTCTCATATATGGGCTGAGTTTGAGGGTTCATGGACAACCCGAACATACGAGGACGATTTGGGGGTGGGGTGAGGTTCGTTCTTCTCTCTCATGTTCAGATCCCGTCCGGGTTGTCTGCCCAGGCATATAAGGGCGGTCTGAGGGGTCTCGTTGTACATGATGTGACATTGTTCATCCATTTGTTCAGACGAATAGACTATAGGAAAAATGGAGAAAAAAGTTCTTTGAATTGACTTACATACAAAAAAAGTACGATCACGATCGAATCAAATCTCCTTTTTACATTCCTATGCACAATAACATGATAACGGTCATACTTAGCACATTATAACTTGATCGTGCATTTAGATATATATATATATATATATATATGATTTAATTCAGCTTAACAATGGTTTATCATTATGCATGTGTCTTCCCAATTCATGTCAATCAAACACATAATTCTGCAGATTTATGTGGTTTCACAATCCTCTATTTTACACATGCAATACTACCATATGCCCATGGTTTTTCAGATACTTTTGTTTTTAAAATCATGTGAATCAAATAGACCCTAGATGGTGCATGTCATTTGGTTCAAATATGAACACAATCCAGTATCCCAATACAGTAAGATAAACATCTTTGTGTGCTTTTCTTCTCTACCTTCCAACAACCTCATATCGAATTGGACACGGTATGCCAGACCGATCCCCTACCTCTGATGGCAATGTTCCCGGCTCGAGATGGCTCGGGAGAGGAGTTCAGGTTCTCTCACATATACTAGGTGTAGTTTAAGTTGTGCCTTATGGCATACAAAGAGATGTCGGTAGGGAGGGCGTCGTTGGAGCAACCGAGATGCCTCTTATGCATAGCAATCACCATCTTTCTATTTCTGGTGGTCCAATGGTTGGAGGCAGGTGTACCATTGGCAGACCCATAAATAAGATCAATGGTGACCCAGATCTGGAGATGAGTGTGTGGCTCTTCTCATTCTTCTTGAACCGACAAGCTAGAAGAAGGAAAGAAGTGGAAGGGGAAAGGCTCCAGCTTTGTCGATCTATAATGACAGTTCGTTCCTGGTGCACATCATTAGGAGGGCCCGTGGAGGAGCTACAGTGCCCACATGTGACCTTTCCTCAGAACGATTGGGGATTCAGGTCTTGTTTAGTTTGCATCATGGTCATCTCTTGCATGCCCTGGAATTGTCCCTGGATTTTCGAGATGGTTGTTTGGTTGATACCATGTGAAAAAGTGAGCTTGTGTGGCCTGGACTCATTGCTCATTGCCTTGTAATTAGCCTGGGCCAGGTGACCGAATTCGAACGCCTTGGTGTGTGGCCACGGGCTAAACATCAAGCATGGATGAAATGTTCTATTAAACAATAGGTACCCTAAAAATAAACAATTGGTCCACCAGGTGTACTGATGTGACATCAACACATTACTATGACATGAACCAAATCAAATAGTTCAACACCACACTAGCATGGTCAAGCACAATAGGACCTTTGTGGATGCTTTGTGGATGTTTTGAAGTGTGTTGTGTGGATGGTGTCTTGCGGCGACACTCTTCTTCTCCGACCATGTTGGACGAAGACGGCAAGGATCTGGCAGAATCGGGGATGATCCCTGGTCGACGTGCCACAAAGACTCGTTTTTCCGCGTGCAACGTGCTATTTAATCGGCTCACAAAGAAGCGTGGTATACAATGGAGCCCTTCCAGATCTTGGTGTGGTGGTTGTTCATGTATTTATTCAGCGGCGTCACGACGACAACAACAAACGATGGTCAATCACTACAAGAAAATGGGGATAATGTGACAAAAAATCCTCATGGTAAAAAATGTCACAAGAATACCCAACTTGTGATGTTATATACCTAGTGTCACATATTCACAATGGTTAGATTTAGGACAGAGATCTCAAAAGATCGAGTTGTAATTTTTTTTCTTTTTTCTAGAGCCTTTTGTCCTAACCTCTGAAAGAAATGCCCCCGTATTTATCTCTTGAAGTAACCACGTGAGTACATATTGCAATTCATTTTATGTTATGGAATATTTTTATGTGAAATCTAATGACACTAGATTCACAAACCATTATAGACATTTTCTCTTGGAGTCAATAATTATAGATATACATTTATTAAGTGGGTTCGGATTAGGTGCTTGTTGTATTGTTTTATAAATATATTATTAGAGATACGACATGCAATCGAACGCGATGAAGAACGAAATCAAACACAGGGACACAAAGATTTAATGCGGAAAACACCTCCAACACGAAGGGTGAAAAAATCATGGGTGCTAGCCAGCAAATCTTCACTCTCTCGGTGAAGGTTTCAAACACTGAGGATCTACAACTGATCAACTTATCCCATGCGGTGGCTTACAATGGGTATATATGGTAGAGGTCACATACGTCAATCCGTACCGCGGTGTGGCTTGGCCCCCCTTAGCGTTATTACAAAAAGTGTGCATTGCAAATACCAGTTTTCTACTTTCTACAAGTGCATAGACCAGGATTTCCAAATCTAACCAATTAAGTGTGTGATATTGAGTTTTTGATCCAATAAAGCAATTAACCCAGGCATCTATTATTCACGCATGTGGGCATAATAGTACTGCAATGCCTCATGTGATGAGTACTAGCTTTTATGTGCGAGTTACATTACATATTGCATCTCACCTACCACTTTTCACCCTACGCCATATAATGTCACAAAATCTTTCTCTTGCACACCAACACATCAATCGAGCTAGGAATGAGATACGTGAACTACCTTGTGCTGCTCGATCAACTACACGGATGTATAGCTAGCTATAGGGATGAGGGGCATCAAGAATATTCTGAGCACGACACGGCCATCTCAAATGCAACCACCAATGATGAGCACCAGGCTCAACAAGATAGCGTGTTTGTCAGCGCGGCGTTCAATCCCAATATTAAGGATTGCGTCGCTGCCGGAAAATTTGTCATGTGTCCGACAATGAAACTATCGCACCAAAAGGCTATGTCATACGGGAAGCAGGCGGACGGGCACTATAGACGGACACAACTCATCTACCAAACATCATGGACAGGAATCAAGAGTGCCGTATTGCTTAGGTACTTGGTTTAGTTGCTTGGCTCGATGGTCCTCTTGTTTTTGTGTTCACCGATGGCTTTTTCGCCAACGCGGTCATACGCGCATTAGCATGACTTGGCGACCTCACACTTCTTGTGTGGATGTGGTGACCGGTGGCGGAGACAGGCCTAGGGCAGCTATGGCTCGAGCTCAGCCTCAGCCTCAGACATAATCTGCTGCTAGCTCCACCATTAAAGCAACTGTGCAACCACGGAATCACCGTGCAAGTTATAGTGACCTGAACGGCTGAAATGACGTGGTGTAGAAGACATAATAAAAATCACTGTTAAAAAAAAGGTTTCTAGCAATGTATCTAGATCACGGATCAAGCAAGTCACGAACTCAAATAGTTATCAGATTTGCGAGTATGATCTCTATCAACATAAAAGGGCATTGAACCCTTTATCTAATCAACAACTCACGAATTAAGTTGTATTGTATCCTTGCAGATTCTACATTCAACGAGTCAAAAATCACTTTGCTCCCATCGGATACACAAATAAGAAACAATTCAGTGTCTAATGGCCGCGATATTGCCATCGCAAACGAGGTAAAGGGCTGGCGGATTTGTGTGCAGGGTGCAGAATAGAGAGTTGATGAGGTGGTTTTCAGGCTTGTCATGAAACATGTTACACGGCATGGTTGACTAAGACATGATGTTCCCCTCTAATTTGGAGACATGTCTCTCTTGCCCCTTTCGAATTATCAGAAAAGGCATGGCCATGCGAGGACGATTGTTTGTGATACGTAGGGGCGGGGGCACGTGTGCATACAGTCGCGTGATTGTGCCAGATTCGAAAAGTGGTTTTGTGATTAAACCTTAATTACTACATGCATGCAACCTTTGGTACAACTTTTTGTGGTAAGTGCATGCCCCACCCACCCTACTTCCCATGTTTTTCCTCTTGACTTTTAAGTTTGAGTTTATTATATGTTTTGAATTGAAAGTCCAATTAATATTTTGTTTGCATATTCGTGTTCCTTGTGATGAGGGCTTTGAAACAAACCCACTTTTGAATACATTTTGACAGATTTTAAAAACTTCAGCAAGTTTCAACTACTAAAACTTGAAAAAATACATGATAAATTCAGCAAGTTTCAAAGGCTAAGGCCTTGTTTGTTCGGGCTTATGCTTCAGCTTTTTCATATTTTCACTTTGGCCTAAAAGTCAAAAAATATCTAAATAGGGGCTTTTGGCTTATACCACCATATAACAAGGCCTACAACTTAAACCCTAAAGCCTAAACCTAACCCCTAAACCCTAAGTGCTAAGTGCTAAGCCATAAACCCCTAAAAGCAAATGAAACTTGGTGAAACTTTGTCTTTTAAAAAAAGTGTCTAAATGCATTGAAAATTGTATTGTTCGAAAGTGCTCGTTGCACCAAACATAAATATGCAACCGGAACGTAATTTGGACAGTTCAAAAGATACAAAAGATTCAAATTTTGAGATAAAATGAAAAGGCATGGGAGGTGGGGTGGGTGACCTGCCAAAAGTTGGCATACATGGACCCAGTGCAGAGATTAAGGGCTAATTACATAAACTGTTGCACCAAGCTTGAAGCAATTAGGTGGCCTCATGCATGCGTGCCCTGGACGCTCGTGCCCCTGCCAATTTTCGGGCCATGTGACAAAGGTTAAGTGCTAACATGATCTAGGAACATGTACCGTGAGTTAGAGAAACGAGATCGAGCTATCCAACAAGTATGGAAAGTGCGTGCCTTGAGCTTGACAACCTATATCATGCGGCAAAATGAAATATACACATGATACATTGTGAGGTTTGTCGAAATAACTTTGTGAGTACTTGGGAGTTGGCACGTCCTACTCGAGGGTGCTACTAAGAGTACTCATAGTTCAGGGGTATACTCGTGATGTTAGATTGTACCCGAAGGTTGAGTAAGGTTACTCAGGACCCCCAAAACATGTTCTCGTAGGGTCTAGGACCTATAACACATTTAATGTGTCGAAACCCACTCGGATTGAATCTAAATGAACAATGGGAACATAATCCCGTTGAGCCCAACTGATTAACGGTTTGTATATAAGTGAAAAGGTGTGGACGAATTGGGGATGAACGAAGGATAAAGTTTGCGGTACACAGATGTCATGACCTCACACGCCAAGCAGTGTAATCGAATCAAGCAGCTACTACATAGCGTTTCATCATGATTAAAATCCTTAGAAAAAAATTATGATTCATTTATGCTCCATTTTGAAGGGAAAATGTCTTCCAGTCAAACCTCTTGGTAAAATTTCCCTGTTTTCCTGTGTTGCCAAGCACATTTTTATCTACATTCCTATAGTTTTAACCCCATAGAATTCAAGTTGGCATGGCACACAATCCTATTTTGTTCATATTTCTGCGTTTTGAGAATCCTACAGAAAAGTAGGAATGTGTGGTAACACAGCCTTTATATATACACATTTGTGTTTTTTTAGAATCACCGGGGGAGTTTCCCCACTTGAATATATTACTCAAAGTGACCAAAATGTGAGAGTGGTGATCCAGTTTATAAGGAAAACTGGATCAAAAATCTTAATAAATTGACCCCGTTTATAAGGGAAACTGGGCCGAAAACCGAACAAGGCACGGCCTAGCTGGCAGACATAAGACCAAAATCATGAGAGACACAAGTAGATGTGGGGTGCCGTCGAGAGATCACAATACCAGGACTTTGCAAACAACCGAACGCATCGGCGGGCATACCGGCCCCATGGCACAACTCAGGAGCATCCATGATACGTCCAAAATGTATCTATAATTTATGCTTGCTCCATGCCACTTTTGGGTGATATTGCTATGATATTCATACACTTCCATACACTTTTGATCATATTTGGACTAACTTACTAATCCAGTGCACCCCAGTGCCAGTTTCTGTTTTCGGCTGTTTTTGTATTTCAGGTTTTCACGTTTCGAGAACTGCCCAGAAAAATCCAGAAAAAATATATAAAAAATCAGCGTATCGGAAACAACACTGCGTCCGAAGGGCAGCCTGGGGGGGCCACAGGGGCTCCAGGCGCCCTGTGGGCGCCCCCCCGGGCCGCGCCGGGGGGGGGGGGGGGCGCCTCGGCCCCCCGAGAGCCCCCCGGTGCCCTACTTTGGCATATATTTAAAGGGTTCCCCGTAACCCTAGAAACTGGACTTTTTTTCGCGATCCCATCTTTGTTCCGCCGCCGCCGCCGCTTCCAAGATCGGGAGCACCAGGAGAACTCTTCCCGACACCCTGCCGGAGGGGAGGATCACCACCGGGAGCTTCTCCACCACCATGGACGCCTCCCGGATGACTCGTGAGTAGTCTCCCTTGGACCATGAGTCCATGACCAGTAGCTATGTGATGTTCTCCTCCCGTTCTTGTGCTTCACTAATTAGTCCTCGTGAGCTGCCCTACATGATCGAGGCACCTATGTAATCCTTATGCTGTTGCTATGTTGAGTTTGCTGGGATCCGATGGATTATGAGATTATGTTCAGATTGATCTTGAGTAATATATTTGATTCACTTCTTTTATATTTTAGTTCATAAGTAATTCTTGCATGTTCTCCGTTGTTATTTATTGCTTTGGCCGAGTAGTAAGTAGTGACTCCAAGAGGGAACGTTATGCTCGATTGTGGGTTCATGCCCCTCGATGACTAGCTTGAGTGACAGAAACATGAGTCTAGGGGATGTGCTGTTGCCACAAGGGGGAAAACAACGGTGCTTGTACCCGCGGGTGCAAGGATTGTTTACTTTACGCAAAGTTCTTTTAATGCAGTTGTCTGTTGCATTGAGTTTACACTATGGGTGGGACTCGCAACTTAATACCAGCGAGATGTTCTAGATAGATATCTCAAGGTGGATGATTAGTAGTAGATATTGATGGATTTCGGTCTACTTACTTTGGCGTACCGCCCATGCTTTGAACCTCAACCTTTCTTGCAATGTAATCGGCATTTGTATGCGCTCGTGGGTCCTGTCAATTGCCCAGCTGTAATTTGTTTACCTCACATAGCCGTTTTATCGTCTTTTGGGAGAGAGACATCACTAGTGAACATCATGAGACTCCGGTCCATATTACCATCATTGATCACATACACTATTTTACTTTCCGCTATTTTACTTACTATTGCAAAACACTATCTATCACTACTATCATATTGCTTTTAACCCTTTGTGAACTACAAGGCCGGAGAGATTGACAACCTCTCTGTACTCGTTGGGAGCAAAGTTATTTGTATCTGTGTGCAGGTCCACGTTGATTGCTAATTGCGCCGTTAGCAGTTGACACCTACCTGTTGAACCTAGGAGTCTCTGGGGATTCGATCCTTGGCATCTTTGCTAGGGGAAAACACTTCTACTTACTGCATCTTACACCTTCCACTTTGGGTAACCAACGAGGGGTTCGAGGCCCATCAAGGAGTATTTTCTGGCGCCGTTGCCGGGGACTCCACTCTTCAGGATAGGGGAGTTGCATGCTATCTTTTACCTTTGCTTTTTAGTCTTGTTAGTTTACTTTCATTTTTGCTTTAGTTCTTTTTATCGAAAACCACAAAAATAGTTATCTTGTTCTTTAGTTGTCATTATGTCGGGTCCTTTTGTCTTTGACGAGGCAGAAGTTCTCACCTTTAAATAAAGAGGTGGGGAAAGTTTGAAAGATGCTTGGTATAGAATTAATGATTCACAAAAAAGAGCCACCAAGAAGCAACCTACTACTATCTTACTTAGAAATTTTTATGTTGGAATCACTTCTTGGAATAGGTTTCTTCTAGATACTGCTATCAATGGGAATTTCCTGGAGGCCCCAGTTTGGGAGTCTCTTAGTATTATTGAAAATCTTGTTGGGAGTCCCCCTGTTGTTAGTATTCGAGAGGACATCACCCTAGCTCACATTATGAAAAAACTTGGAAAAATAGAGCTAGAGATGCCAAGCACTAATAAGATGAATGAGTTGGATCGTAAGATCCAAGGGAATTTGAATAGACTTGATAGCTCCATGCATAAAATTTTCAAAATTTTGGAGACCGTCAAATTCCATGATTCTGACTCTTCTAGGATGAACAAGATTGAGGAAATATTTGATACTTTAGGATCTACTTTCTCCTCGATCAAAACCGAAAAGGTAGAAACTCCGGCAAAGAAGGAGCCTAGGTTCGTTCACGTTCCAAAGGCTCCCCGTTCTAAAAGCAATCCACCTATTGCCAAAGGGGTTGAAACTGTAAAGACTTTGGAAGAAACACCTATCGTTGATGAATTTATAAATGAATCTTCCCTTGACTTTTATCCTTTTGGTCTTCTACCTAGAAGTATCTCTATGAGGCCTTTATTTGAGAGACCTCTTAAGACTGGTTGTATTATTGAAGAGCTTTTTGATGATCTTGATGATGGTTCAATTGATACAACCTGATCTTTGCATTATGCCTAGCTTAAAGGCATAAAAGAAAGCGCTTTTGGGAGGCAGCCCACATGAATAAATTTTTTGCTTTTGTTGTGTCTTGATGTTGTTTACTGCTGTAGCATCATCATTGTATCTTTGCTTTTCATATTTGTGCCAAGTATAGCCTCTGATTGCTAGAAAGTTCAAAAGTTGTGAGGTGCTGTCCAGAAAACAGATTCTGTCCTTGGATAGAAAAATTCGTATAAAATCACCAGATCATCTTTTTGGTCTGAATTTTTTCGACAGCGTTCTCTATATAATTTTCTTTCATGCGTCAGTTCTGAGTTATTTGATTTGAGTTGCATAAGTATCCCGAACAGGTCAATTACTGCCTGCTGTTCTGTTTTTCACAGATTATGTCCTGTTTTGCCTTACCTTCACTTTGCAAATTAAGAACTTGCTTTTTCTTTGCAAAAACCTTTTGGCAATCTTGAGAAACAGTAGAACTTCAAGAATATCCTTATTTCCAGCAAGGTATAATTATTTTATTAAGGGTACTAACCTCGCTAATCAGATTATGATGAGTTATGTATGAAGGGAGTTTTCAAGTGTGCGAGGGAAGATGATAAAAAGATTCAGGAGTGTCAAGCCCTCAAGCTTGGGGATGCCCCCGTGCACCCCCAAGAAATATTCAAGGAGACTCAAGCGTCTAAGCTTGGGGATGCCCCCGTGCATCCCCTTCTCCATCAACATTATAAGTTCGTCTTTCGTTCCGCTATATTTTTATCACTTCATGTGTTATGTGCTATGCTTGGAGCGTCTTGCTTTTAGTTTTCTTTTTAGTTTTTTCATAACGAGTCGGAACCCAGCATTCCTTTATGTGGGAGAGAAACACGCTCCACCTCTACCTAGAACATTACATAGAATTTTCATGTCTATCTATGTTGTGTGTGTTCTTTGTCTTTTAATAGCTACTATCGTGCTCTGCTCTTAGTATTCATGCTTATCTTTTCAAGAGTTTTTATTTAGTTGGTTGCTTGAACTCTTTTTAATTACCATGCTCACCTTATTAAGAGAGTTTGCTTCCGTTGCATTGGTTAATGTGTCTATGATAAAGACGCTACTTTCATGATGGTGCTTAGTAGTTCAGGTTTTCTTATGGTTAATCTCAAATAGCTGGGGGATTCCCAATGTGTTATTGGAGTACCAACTTGGTTTGTTTGCCTATGATGTGGTATGGTTTAGTAATATCTTCCTTCGAGAATTTATTTTGATTGACTTGGCGTATGCTCACGCATATTCAAGACCGTAAAGAAAGTCTGTCAAGCCTTGATGATCTTTTGTTTCTAAGTAGCGATATAACTACCATGCCTGATTCAATATTGCTTTGTCGCTTTGCATGATTATGACCGTCATTGCTCTCTTAGTTGGTTGCTCCCAGTCTTTTGCTAACCTACACCTGCACTAAGCAAATTAACCATGCAATACATAGCTCATGGGAAAGTAGCCTAAAAACTATTGTGGTAAAGAATATGTTGCTTATGTATCTTATTTCTTATGAGTTGCTTGCTGAGCGGTAACCATGTTTCTGGGGACGCCATCAACTGTCACACTTTTGTTGAATATCATGTGAGTTGCTATGCATGTTCGTCTTGTCTGAAGTAAGGGTGATTTACCGTGGGTTCAATTAATATGCATATTGTTAGAGAAGAACATTGGGCCGCCAACCAAAGCCATGCATCATGGTGGAAGTTTTAGCTTGGGCCTTAATCCTCAATCTCTCATGAGAATATGCTTATGCATTAAAGAGGAGTCCATCATCTATTTTCTATGTTGTCCCGGTATGGATGTCCTCAAGTTGAGATTTATCAAAAATGAGAAATCAAATGCGATCTATCTCCTTGGACCTTTGTACAGGTGGCATAGAGGTACCCCTTTGTGACACTTGGTTAAAACATATGCAATGCAATGATAACCCATGGGGATCCGAGCTAATTAGGACAAGGAGCGAGCACTATTGGTATTCGATGCATGAGGCTTGCAACTTATAAGATGTTTTATACATGACACATATGAAGTACTACTACCGTTGACACAATTGCTTCCATGTTTCAAAATAAAAAGCTCTAGCACTTCAAGCACCAACTACTGAGAGCATGATTGTCATTCTGAGTGTAATGTGCATTGTCCCAAAGTAGCATTGTCTTTTGCATGATTGTGATATCGTTTATTCTGAAATGATTGTATCTAGTCATCACTTAAACCTTGAAGGTGCCCCTGCACTTATGTTTTGCATCACTAAAGGGGGCAAGCTAGATATCACTTTATTATATTTGCACATCATGTTCATTGCAAATCTTTTTGATGTTTCAGTTTTATATTGTAAAACTTTCAGTCATTTGTGATTTTCTCTTGAGACAACTTAATTACTTTAGAATCATTGTCTCAGTAAGCTTTTGTCATATGACTATGAGAAAGTCCTATATGGTTAATAGCATGTCACCACAGAAATTATTCTTGTTATCATTTACCTACTCGAGGACGAGCAGGAATTAAGCTTGGGGATGTTGATACGTCCAAAACGTATCTATAATTTCTGCTTGCTCCATGCCACTTTTGGGTGATATTGCTATGATATTCATACACTTCCATACACTTTTGATCATATTTGGACTAACTTACTAATCCAGTGCACCCCAGTGCCAGTTTCTGTTTTCGGTTGTTTTTGTATTTCAGGTTTTCACGTTTCGAGAACTGCCCAGAAAAATCCAGAAAAAATATATAAAAAATCAGCGTA
>LR738712.1:653368985-653408122 GCA_902687465.1 Secale cereale
ATAATTTGGTCGCAACTTGACTTCCATTTTTGTTGTGCGGGGATTGGCGCTAGTTGCATGTCCCACAATAATGGGCACGCAACTCCATGTCTTCTAACTTGGTCGCAACTGGGATGACATTTGTTTTGTCGGAGGGGGCGGCATCGAGAGAGATGGAGCCCAGTTGCATGCCCCACACAGCCACACTAGGCACGCAACTGCATGTCTTCTAACTTGGTCGCAACTGCATGTCTTATAACTTGGTTGCAACTCAACTTCCATTTTTTGTTGTACGGGGAGAGGCACCAGTTGCATGTCCCACACTAGGCACGCAACTACATGTCTTCGACCATGGTCGCAACTGGGGTGGACCCTTGTTTTATCGGAGGGGCCGCCGCCGAGAGAGATGGGGCCAGTTGCATGTCCCACAACGGGCATGTAACTGCATGTCTTCTAACTTGGTCGCAATTAAGGGGGACCCTTGTTTTGTCTGAGGGGGCGGCAGCCAGAGAGAGGTGTCCACCTGCATGCCAACTATAATCATGCAACAACATGTCTTCTAGCATGGTCGTAACTTAGTGTCTTCTAACTTAGTTGCAACTAGGCACCTTTGTTTTGTCGGAGGGGCGGCAACAAGAGAGAGGGGACAACTAGTCATGCAATTGCAAGCGTTGTCCCCTAGAGTATAACTACATGTCTTTTTACAAACATTTTTTTGCAACTAGACCTTTTTGCTTGTTCGGATGGGGGGCAGCTCCACCGTGAATCCCCTACCCTTGCTATGTGTCACACGAGCACCATAACACCCCCGTTTTCTGCCATACCCGCAAACACAAATCAAGCACCCGATCTCACAACTAGTTTGTGTTTTTTTCTTTTCTTTTTTTGAAATCAAATACATTTTTTTCTTTTGCATTTTTTTGTTTTTCCAAGGATGAAGAAAAAAAATAATTTTTGTTTTTTGTATATGATTCTCACAGTGCAGCTCACTTTCTTAAAAAAAAGGAGCATATTAAAGGAGAGAAGAGTTACTTGTCCAGATCCTCGGACACCTTTTTAATGTTGTTGTGAAGGGGATATGCTAGTAGGCACACAACTGCAAGCTTAGCCCTGACTGTAATTGCATGTCTTCCAATAGTTACGCAATTGCATACCCATTAAATTATCTTCTTCGTTTTTTTGTTTTTTTCTTTATTTCATTAAATACTTCTTTATCATTTAAAATACAAATATTGTTTAAAAAATACTAAAAAATAAAATAAACGAGATGACACAAAAAGAAGGAACAGAGCACCAGCAATGCTAGCGGAAAAATATGAGTTGCATTGTGCTGTGTAGCAATACACCAACGGGACAATGTTCCAGCAATTCCAGTAAAAAGCAGAAATAAAAAAACAAAAACAAACAAACACAGGCACAACGAATGGACAATGTCGATACAGCCCAACAGAAGCCCACGTGGTGAGCCAACAAAGGCCAACGCAGGCCATCACAAAAGGAACAGGGAAATTGACTCGAGGCACGAAGTTGAATCGTGCAATCAATTTATATATGACGTCAGTCGACTTAGACTTCACGAAGTCTAAGTCGATTGAGATCTAGGCAGACCCAACTAGTTATGAGGATGCACCTCTTGGCCATGTCCCCGTCTGGCTGCATGATGTGCGCTGAGCAGATGAACATGAACACTTATATGACTAGTACACCTTACTGCACCTCGTACACAACCGCAAATATGTTTTAGAACTTGTGGATGCTGATAGTGAGAATAACCACCAAGTTCGCGACGTCCAGCTAGCCGTTGTGCCTAGCAGTGTGATCAACGCGCATCTCGCTGCCGCCTGATGCAGGTAGCCGTTGTCACTGCCGTGCAATAAATACCTCCGCAGGGCTCGCTCCCGTCTGACGCAGCCAGTCGTTGGCGTTACAGGCTGCCATGTGGGCCTTTACAGTGGCATGCAGAGGCAAATAAGAGTGCTATATGAGGCTAGTCCCAATGGGGAGGAACTTAGTAGTAACATCGTTGCCATGTAGGACAAAAAGCTGACATGGCAAACATTTAATGAGGAAAGAGATGGTAGTGGTAACATAGCTAGTTACCGGAACATCACATATTTCAAGACATTGTGAGTCTATAAACTAATAAATAGAGTTTTGCATGATGTTCCTACCCATTGTGATGGTGGTAACATAGCATAGAATAGCGTGTATGTTCTTGCTCTATGTTACTCCTCATTGTGACCAGCCTGAGCTGAAGTACGCTGCCCATGGGAGATTATACTTCAACTTTGTATTGAATTAGCACGAATCACGTGTGGACGAACGGTGCGGATAACGATCTCGCGTGGTGGCATGTCCACTCGCGATTTACCGTCCAAACAGGGCCAATATGATATTTACCTGCAGCATGATGCAAAGTATTTAGAAAATTAGTGAGTTCGGGTGATGAACCAGGAGAGCATTTGTAGTGCCAAGGACAAGATATGTTCAAGACTAGCCTACCTTTCTTTCAGACGGAGCAAAAGCTTAAAAGGATCCTAGTCCAACTAATTAGAAAAATCATGAAGGACTCCAGCTTGGCGAGGATGTTGCTGATATCGCAAGTGCATATGGTGAGCGTATGGTTTGTATTCTGGCATAAAAGTTTTAGCATATCATAGGTCTTCACCCGAAAAAATGCTTCTTGCTTCCCAGCCACAGGTGCAACCTGCACCTGTACCGTGCTTTGAGATTTGTAAGAACAGAGGTATTCCAAAACGTATTTGACATGCAAAATTCATTTTCACGTTGTTGGCACGGTACATGGAGTACAATGCTTCTCTTTTCTCCCTCCATCACTCCCTTCCAAATGCAAATCAGCTTGTGTTTTACTCCCTCCGTAAACACGCAACACCTGAATACATTATTATATTCACCGACGCGAACGGATTAACCATTTGGGTACACTTAACACGCGACTGTAACCACAAGTCAGGACTCAGGACATACGGAGTAGGATCCAATTCATAAGATTGTGTGCACCAGATCAATTGATATGAACTATTTGATTCAATAAATGCATATAGCAGTGGCAGTATATACACCACAGTACCACAGAAGCTAACATGCTGAAAAAGAATTCGATCTTCGACGTGTGACTGTGTGTGCAGATCCTGGATCATCTCAGGGCATACTAGGTTGAGTCTGACTGCCTTCCACCCAGCATACTGCAGTGAGGCGATGTTCAATCGTCATTCTCTCAAACAAAGATATGGAGTATTCTACTTTACCCTTGACATGCTCATGTATTGAGATGTTGAAAGGGGAGAAACATCTTCCTTCAGAAAGTGAGATCATGTCTGCTGAGCATAATTCTGCTGCTCACATCGGACAAAGAAGAATGTCAGCTCTCAGGTGCTACCCACGAGAGAAGTTTTTGCTCAACCTCCTGCCAGTTATGAACCTTGGTCACCAGCGGATGTGATTGATCCACGCCAGTTTTGCACCAGGGATACGTGTTATCGTAATCAAAGAGCAGAACCCTCATGCCATCCTCAGCGCATTCTAAAGCGTATCTCGGGTTATCATCTATTAAAATCTGAGCACCAAAAGATCTGCAAAAGCATTCCGTAGTATCTGTAAGACTAGCTGAGAACATGTTGTGGCAGCTTAAAATGAGATAGTAAAGAGCAGTTTTAAAAAGCATCATTTTTTAATGTGTTGTGATGCTGCTCAGACTGCATGTCCAATCTTCTAATGTGATTGGAAACTAGAACAACGTTCCTCTGACAATCATACCTGCAAATCTCTGATTTTGGCCTTGATTGGCCTTCCAAAGCAAAATGGTTCCCAAAATGGATCTGCTCAAATAAGCCTGGATAAAACTTCTCGATCCACTCTAATGTGTGATTTTTTATTACATCCTGGCGAGATCTTCAAAAGGAAGGATGTCATTAAGCAGGCAGCACATAATAGAAGATAAACTAATCACATCTCTAAAATCAAATGATTGACTTACGTTACTACAGACAGGCTACAGAATGAAGAAAGATTGTGGAGAGCATCTCGAGCGCCTGGGATAGGATGGACACCATCTTGAAAGTAATGGGTTGTAAAGAACTCATGGACAAGAAGATTAGCTGCAGCAATTTAGAAAAATGCTTGATGTCATACAGTGCATTTGATGATATAAAGAAGCAAACCGATATGAAAAATATTAGAATCAAAGACATACCTTTTTCTCGAGAACAATTCCATATCTGCATAGAGTATTGAAAAAAGATGCAAGACGAATTACACACTGATCAAAGGAAAAATATAGCAGGAATTTAAGTTTTTTGTAGGAAAAATAACGCACCCTGAAGAACTCATAGACATGGTATTCTGATACTGAGTGATTCCAAGAGTACCGCTCGGCAATAAATCTGTTCAGAGCAGCAAGAAAGCTTCCAAGAACTGCACGATATAAATAGCACCATAATGAGAATTGATCAATTATAAGGAACTGAAAGACAATGTTACTTAGTAAAGTATGGTCACCATCACATGTATGCTATCGCAATAATTTTTGATTCACAGTTTGATTCTAGACTAAGCATCATGAAAATCAGGCACTAAAGAAGGAACTATTTATTCAACCAACATGTATGTTCAGCCTTGCATAATCATGAGATGCACAGCGGTATTACATAGTAGATGTTATTTCACAATACCTTCATCCACATCAACAGCAACCACCATCTTAGTCGGGACAGGCTGCTCAGGGAAATCGAGGCGCTTCCCCCGCCGGTAAGCACCATTTCCATCCACACTCTTCACGCCAACCTCTTCCGACAGCTGAACCTCCGCATCACGGACGAATTGCCGATGCGGGGCGAGAACCCGCGCCTTGATCTCCACCGCGTCGCCATCACCACCATCCACTCTCCTGAACCTGCCGCCGTCCTGCCAATCCAGGCAGCCCTTCAGGCTCAGCGCGCTGCCCGGCGCGAACCTCCGGCCGGACCCCAAATCCAGGAGGCCCTTCCTCCGCCCCTCGCCGTACGCGCCCGAGTGGCTAAAGCTGCAGAAGCAGGCGCCTTTGGCGGCGGCGGCGGCGGGCGGCGGCATGGCGGGGCTCCTCCTCCCCCTCGGCGGCGGGCGCAGACGATCCAGCAACGACCGCACGGCTCCTCCTCCTCGGCTTACCATGTCGGCACGCGCATTCCCCTGCCAAATCAGAGGAACCTGCCAAGCCCGCGCACGCACGCCACGGATCAGATTCCCCCGCCCGAGCCGGAGCCCACGGAATCCGCGAGACGGCGAAATCTAGAGAGAGCGGCGCGGCACGCAATCGGCGACGGCAGGACAGGATCCCGTACCTGCGGACGCGAGATCGGATCGGTTGGAACCGCCTCCCCGGCGTGCCGGAGCCCTCAGTCAGTCAGTCTCCTCCACGCCTTCCGTGTGATGATCCGGGCGCGCGGGAATGGGGGAGGGGGTCGCCGCGCATCCTCCGAACTCAGATCGCGAATCTGGGCGGGGGAGCTCCGGAAAGAAATCCGAGGGAAATTCTCGGGGGATATGCGGGAGAGATCGGAGTGGGCAAGGCGGATTTCTTGGGTTTTTCCTCTCTTTTTTTTCCTGTTCTCTCGTGCTGCCGTTTTGAGTTTTCCGTTGCTCTGAGCAATTATTTCGTGCGTTTTTTTTGGGTGTGTGGTGCGGCGGTGATCGTGGGCTCGTCTTTTTGCTTTTTCTTTTTGGAACAGGGGCTGCTTATATAGTTTTTCTTTCGTCTTTTCCCTGTCTTTTGCAGCCAAGTCCTGCAAATTTGGATATTTATTTGTCAGTGCAAAAAAGTTATCACATTTTTTTCCGGCGAAAACTACCGATCAATTCATCTCCAATCATGACAGTACAACGAACACCAGAAATATAAAAAAAATACATCCAGATCAATAGACCATCTAGCGATGACTATAAGCACTGAAGCGAGCCGAAGATGAGGCGCCGTCATCAGCCCTCCCTGGCTGGAGCCGGGCAAAACTTATTGTAGTAGAAAGTCGGAAAGTCGTGGTGCTAAGTCTTGATACCCCTTCAACGTATCTACTTTTTCAAACACTTTTGCCCTTATTTTGAACTCTAACTTGCATGATTTGAATGGAACTAACCCAGACTGACGATGTTTTCAGCAGAACTGCCATGGTGTTATTTTTGCGCCGAAATAAAAGTTTTCGGAATGACCTGAAAATCCACGGAGACAAGTTTTGCAAATAATAAAAAATACTGGCGAAAGAATCAACATCAGGTGGCCCACACCCTGTCCACGAGGGTGGAGGGCGCGCCCCTGCCTCGTGGGCCCCCTGGGACTCCATCGACCTCAACTCCAACTCTATATATTCACTTTCGGGAAGAGAAGAATAGAAAAGAAGGATTCATCACGTTTTACGATACGGAGCCGCCGCCTAACCCTAATCTTCTTCGGGAGGGCTGATCTGGAGTCCGTTCGGGGCTCGGAGAGGGGAATCCGTCATCATCGTCATCGTCAATCATCCTCCGTCATCAATTTCATGATATTCATCGCCGTGCGTGAGTAATCACATCGTAGGCTTGCTGGACGGTGATGGGTTGGATAAAATTTTCCATGTAATCGAGTTAGTTTTGTTAGGATTTGATCCCTAGTATCCATTATGTTCTGAGATTGATGTTGCTATGATTTTGCTATGCTTAATGCTTGTCACTAGGGCCCGAGTGCTATGATTTCAAATCTGAACCTATTATGTTTTAATGAATATATGTGAGTTCTTGATCCTATCTTGCAAGTCAATAGTCACCTACTATGTGTTATGATCCAGCAACCCCGAAGTGACAATAATCGGGACCACTCCCGGTGATGACCGTAGTTTGAGGAGTTCATGTATTCACTAAGTGTTAATGCTTTGGTCCGGTACTCTATTAAAAGGAGGCCTTAATATCCCTTAGTTTCCAATAGGAGCCCCGCTGCCACGGGAGGGTAGGACAAAAGATGTCATGCAAGTTCTTTTCCATAAGCACGTATGACTATATTCGGAATACATGCCTACATTACATTGATGAACTGGAGCTAGTTCTGCGTCACCCTATATTATAACTGTTGCACGAGGAATCGCATCCAACATAATTATCCATCATTGATCCATTGCCTACAAGCTTTTCACATATTGATCTTTGCTTAGTTACTTTTCCATTGCCACTGTTACGATTGCTACAAAACTGCTACTATTACTTTTGCCATCGTTACCGTTACTTCCATACTACTTTGCTACTACATACTTTGCTGCAGATATTAAGTCTTTTAGGTGTGGTTGAATTGACAACTCAACTGCTAATACTT
The DNA here is from genome assembly GCA_902687465.1 of Secale cereale. Lineage (NCBI taxonomy): Eukaryota > Viridiplantae > Streptophyta > Magnoliopsida > Poales > Poaceae > Secale > Secale cereale. Next base: position 653,376,295 of record LR738712.1, read on the forward strand.
AAGAATATTCTTTGGCTCCCCTTGTGTCAAATCAATAAATTTGGGTTGAATAATCTACCCTCGAAAACTGTTGCGATCCCCTATACGTGTGGGTTATCAAGACCATTTTCTGGCGCCGTTGCCGGGGAGCATAGCTCTATTCTTTGAGTCACTTGGGATTTATATCTGTTGATCACTATGAAGAACTTGAAAGATGAAAGAACCAAGATTTCCCCTCAACTACGAGGGAAGGTAAGGAACTGCCATCTAGCTTTGCACTTGATTCACCCTCTATTATGAGTAAATTTGCGACACCTACACCTGATATTGATTCTGATATGTCGCATGTTATTGATGATGCCACTTCTGCTATGCATGATGCTTATGATGAAACTACTTCTATGCTTGATAATATTATGCCATTAGGTGAATTTCTTGACGAACAACTTGCTAGGGTTAGAGAGAATGAAATTATTGAAACATATAATATTGATGAAAATGATGATGAAGATTCTCCCCCTAGATATGAATTGCCTGATGTGCCTGAGGGTTATGTTATGGATGAAGAAACTGCTAGAGACATTTTTGCTTGCAAAAGATAGATATGATCTTAAGAAATTGTTAGCTAAGCTGAAAGAAAAGTCTTTGAGTGCTAGAATGAAATAAGACCCTGCTTTTACTACTTCACATATCTGTATTTCTGATAAGGATTATGATTTCTCTGTCGATCATGAGTTAATTACTTTGGTTGAATCTGATCCTTTTTATGGCTATGAATCTGCAAGTGTTGTGGCACATCTTACTAAATTGAATAATATAGCCACCCTATTCACTCATGAGGAAAAAAATCGTTACTACTATATCCTTAAGTTATTTCTGTTCTCCTTAAAGGGTGATGCTAAAACATGGTTTAATTCTCTTGCTCATGGTTGTGTGCGTAGTCCCCAGGATATGATTTATTACTTCTCTGCTAAATATTTCCCCGCTCATAAGAAGCAAGCTGCCTTAAGGGAAATATATAATTTTGTGCAAATTGAAGAAGAGAGTCTCCCACAAGCTTGGGGGAGGCTTATCTGATTACTTAATGCTTTGCCTGATCATCCTCTCAAGAAAAATGAAATACTTGATATCTTTTATGATGGACTAACCGTGCTAGTTGTGTTTTCAGGGAAATAACTGTTGAGCAAGCTGAATTGATATTGAATAATATATTGAGTAATGATAATGATTGGACACTTCCTGAACCAACTCCGAAGAAAAGGGGTATTCTATTTCTCAGCCCTGAAGATATGCAAGGGGCAAAGAAATCTATGAAAGAAAAGGGTATTAAAGTTGAAAATGTTAAGAATTTACCACCTATTGAAGAAATACATGGCCTTAATAACCCGGCATAGGTAGTAAAGGTAAATTCTCTCTATAGATTTGATGAAGGTGTTATTCCTCGTAATAAGTCTGCTAGCCAATGCTTAGATGAGTTTGATAATTTTATTGTTCAACAAGAAAACTTCAATGCTTATGTTGGTAGACAATTGAAACGTAATGCTTATATGGTTGAACACTTGAGTGATTATATGTCTAGAGTTAAAGGAGACCTTAAACTTATTAGTAAACATGCTTCTATGGTTACCACTCAGGTAGAACATGTGCTTAAAGCACACAATGATTTGCTCAATGAATTAAATAATAAGAAAAATGATAATGTTGTTAGAGTTATGACTAGAGGGGGTAGAATGACTCAGGAACCTTTGTATCCTGAGGGCCACCCTAAGAGAACTGAGCAAGATTCTGGGAGAACTAAGATTGTTGCGCCTAGTCCTTATAAGAAGAAGAAAAAGAAAACTGATAGGACTTTGCATGCTTCTAGTGAACCTGTTGTTGACACACCTGAGAATCACAATGATATTTCTATTTCCGATGCCGAAACACAATCTGGTAATGAACATGAACCTAGTGATAATGATAATGGTGATGTTCATGTTGATGCTCAACCTAATAATAACAATGATGTAGAGATTGAACCTGTTGTTGATCTTGATAACCCACAATCAAAGAATCAACATTATGATAAGAGAGACTTCGTTGCTAGGAAGTACGGTAAAGAAAGAGAACCATGGGTTCAGAAACCCATGTCTTTTCCTCCTAAACCATCCAAGAAAAAAGATGATGAGGATTTTGAGCGCTTTGCTGAAATGATTAGGCCTATATTTTGCGTATGCATTTGACTGATATGCTTAAAACAAATCCTTATGCTAAGTATATGAAAGATATTGTTACAAATAAAAGAAAGATACCGGAAGCTAAAATTTTCACCATGCTTGCCAATTATACTTTTAAAGGTGGAGTACCAAAGAAATTTGGAGATCTAGGAGTACCAACTATACCATGCTCCATTAAAAGAAACTATGTTAAAACTGCTTTATGTGATCTTGGAGCCGGTGTAAGTGTTATGCCTCTCTCTTTATATCGTAGACTTGATTTGAATAACCTGACACCTACTGAAATATCTTTGCAAATGGCCGATAAATCAACTGCTATACATATCGGTATTTGTGAGGATGTGCCTGTTGTGGTTGCAAATGCTACTATTTTAACGGACTTTGTTATTCTTGATATTCCCGAGGATGATAGTATGTCGATTATCCTTGGTAGACCCTTTTCGAATACTGTAGGGGTTGTTATTGATTACAACAAAGGCAATGTCACTTTTCATGTTAATGGTAATGAGCATACGGTACACTGTCCGAGGAAACAACCTCAAGTCCAAAGTATCAATTTTATTGAAAAAAATTCAACGATTACTATTGGAGGTTTTGAATTCCCTCTTCCTACTATCAAGAAGAAATATGATATTCTGATTATTGGAGACATGCATGTCCCCGTTGAGGTAACCTAGTGTTATTCGAAAATTCTCCGGTTTCATGTTATTCGGAAAGAGTTTGTTAACAAGACTTGATCAACCTTGTTAGTGGATTCCTTTTGATGAACATGAGATGGATGAAGTTAGAAAGCACAACTCTCTGTACCCTCTTATACTTTCTGTTATTTAGATTAATTAAAGCAAACATATTATTTTCTGTCTGTTATCTGAATTATCCCTGCAATAAAAATACCTCGAAAATAGAAGTTCTCCAAATGTTGTGAAAATGAAATATGATTTTTTGTACAATATTTAAGAATTTCTGGCACTGAGAACACACCAGGGGGACCCACCATCTGGCCACGAGGGTGCAGGGCGTGCCTACCCCCCCAGGGCGCGCCCCCTGCCTCATGGGCCCCACGTGAACCCCTCCACTTATTCCAGCACCCACTCACTTCGTCTTCCTCCAAAAAAAATCCTCCCATAGCTCAAACCCGTGTTCTACCTCATCTTGCAGCCATTTTCGATCTCCTTGCTCAAATCTCCATTCACAAAACTATTTTGGGGGATTGTTCTTCGGTATGTGACCCCTCCAATGGTCCAATTAGTTTTTGTTCTAGTGCTTTATTTATTGCAAATTTATGCTGCTAAGGCGACCCTGTTCTTGAGCTTGCATGTCAAATTTATATGGTCCAAAGTAGCTTTAATGCATGATATGGCCTCTAGGCACTTATGGGAGTAGTTGCTATCAATCTTGTTGAGTTTGGTTCACTTTTATTTGGAGTCACTAAAATTTCAGGAATTTTTCAGAGAAGAAAATGCATAGGAAAAATATACCAAGGTGGTTCCTCAAGGAAGCAAGGACCAAGGCTCGCGATACGTGAGCCGGATGACGAACCACCGAGGGAAGCTCAAGTGCAGCCTTATGAATGGCCGTCAGAGGAGTTTATGGTTCAGGCAGGCATCAATGATGAATTTGACGCGTATGTGCGTAATGCTGATCTTGAGGACTTCTTGTCAGATAAGTGCCCACAGTACTACTACCTGACTGATTCCTTTGTGAGAAGGTTTAAATTTACATCCTCATGCAATTCTCACACTGTTTTATTTGATCTTTATGATAAATCATATACCATGGACCTAGAAGATTTTAATACTGCTTGTAAACTCCCGCAGTGGGGCAATGTTAGTGAACCTCACAAATCTAAATATAAAGACTTTCTCGCTAGTATCACTGTGGGGGGATCCAGAGAAATCACACAAGCTACCATAGGGAGCATTCATTTCCCTTCCATACTTTATTTTGCTCTCTCCATAGGTAGATGCATTAACGATAAAGATGAGGCTTGTCACATGTGCGTTCCAGATCTTAGTGTCCTCAAGAGTGCGGTATTAGGCGATAAACAATATAACTTGGGGGCCATTGTTGCACGAAGGTTGCATCTTAAAGGTATAAGTGGATATTTGTTTGGTGGAATTTATGCAACTCGTGTAGCTAATTATCTTGGTGTGCCCATGCATGTAAATGATACGGAGTTGCCTCCTGCTTATCTAGATTATAGCGCTATGGTTCGCCATCAGTTTCTTGAGAGGAATGAACAGTTCCTCCAGTACCGACTAATCTTTGATAGACAGCACACTATCCATGTTGCCCTCCTTGCTCCGACTTTCCTTAACTTTCAGGCAAAAAGGAGATATGTTATAACCAGGGAGGAGGCGAACGAGTATGATAGGAGGACGGAGGCAGCTCGCCTCCAAGCTGTAGCTTGTCAGGCAATAGCCGTTGCATCTCTACGACCCCAACTACGACTTTGAATATCCGCCAGGCCAGCAGTGGCCATAGACCAACTTAGGCCAAAAGCCTAAGCTTGGGGGAGTATGTATTTCTCACCGACATTACATTCATGTTCACACACTCATTCTAGTTGTCAGTGCTCATACTTTTTCATTGTACTATCCATGCTAGTTTATTTTCTTCTCTAAGATTTCTTCTTGTGTGTCTGAAAAACCTTAAGAAAAACTAAACAAATAGTTGTAGTTTTCAGCTTTCCATGCCTGTAGTAGTAGTAGTAGTAGTAGTAGTAGTAGTAGTAGTAGTAGTAGTAGTAGTAGTAGTAGTAGTAGTAGTAGTAGTAGTAGTAGTAGTAGTAGTAATAGTAGTAGTAGTAGTAGTAGTAATTAAAAGAAAACCCAAAAAGATTTCTCGTTCTTCTTTTGCTTGTTGGGACCTTTCCCGTGTAAATAGTTTTTCTTTTTTTCTTTTCGTTGGTGGTCGAGAGGAGAAGAGCATGATGAAAATGTTGAGTGGCTCTCATATGCATTATTGTTGATTTAACCGAGAGCCCATATTACCTTGTGTTCTCCCTTGTATTAAATGCTTGCAGATTTCAGCTTAATCCAATGCATGTGCACTATTATTATTATCCACACCATTAGGTCGTGCGAGTGAATGGCAATAATGATGATATATGATGGACTGATTGAGATGAGAGAAGCTGGTATGAACTCGGCCTATGTTGTTTTTGTAAATATGGTTAGTTCATCGTTCCTGATTCAGCCTATTATGAATGAAACATGTTTGCAATGACAATTAGAGATTATAGTTGCTCATGCCATGCTTAATTAGCTAGGAGTTTATAATGGTTTACCTTGCGTGCCAACATGCTATTAAAATGGTTGTGATGTGGTATGATAGGGTGGTATCCTCCTTTGAATGATTCGAGTGATTTGACTTGGCACATGTTCACGCATGTAGTTGAAACAAAATCAACATAGCCTCCTTGATATTTATGTTCATGGTGATTTATATCCTACTCATGATTGCACTCATTGTTGATTAATTTTAATGCATGTTCATGATTGTTGTCGCTCTCTAGTTGGTCGCTTCTCAGTCTCTTTCTAGCCTTCACTTGTACTAAGCGGGAATACTGCTTGTGCATCCATTTCCATAAACCCCAAAGGTATTCCATATGAGTCCACCATACCTTCATATATGCGGTATTTACCTGCCGTTCCAAGTAAATTTGTATGTGCCAAACTCTAAACCTTCAAATGAAATTCTGTTTTGTATGCTCTAATAGCTCATGTATCAACTAGGGATGTCTATATCTTCCATGCTAGGTAGGTTATTCACGATGAGTGGACTCCGCTCATCATTCATGAGAAAATGGCTGCTAATCGGGATGCCCAGTACCATGCTTAAATCAAAATAGAAATAAACAAGCTCCCCCTGGACTGTTGTTGGTTTGGACGGTACCTGTTGTTTCGGATAAGCCGTGGAGTGTGTTTGATGGTGGAGGGGGAGTAAAACTTTACCATTCAGTTTGGGAATTGCCTATAATGTGTGTAGCATGGAAGATATTGAGAACTCTTGGTTTTTATGTTGACAATGAAAGTATGCCACTCAAAATATTATTTATCTCTATTTCAAAACTTAAGCTCTGGCACCTCTGCAAACCCCTGCTTCCCTCTGCGAAGGGCCTATCTATTTACTTTTATGTTGAGTCATCATCCTCTTATTAAAAAGCACCAGTTGGAGAGCACCGCTGTCATTCGCATGCATTGCTATTAATTTACATTGAGTATGACTGTGACTGGATCTCTTTTACCATGAATTACAATGTTTAGTCAGTCCTTGATTTTCAGGGGTGCTCTGCATTTATGTTTTGCGGTCTCAGAAAGGGCTAGCGAGATACCATCTTGTTATATCATATTATGATTGTTTTGAGAAAGTGTTGTCATCCGAGATTTGTTATTATTGCTCGCTAGTTGATTATGCCATTGATACAAGTAAACATGAGACCTGAATGTTATTGTGAATATGGTTAGTTCATAATCTTTACTGAAAACTTGAATGTTGGCTTTACATATTTGCAAAAACAAGGTCAAACAGAGTTTGTAAAAGTTTTTCTTTATCACTTTCAATTTGTCAACTGAATTGCTTGAGGACAAACAAAGGTTTAAGCTTGGGGAAGTTGATACGTCTCCAACGTATCTACTTTTCCAAACACTTTTGCCCTTGTTTTGGACTCTAACTTGCATGATTTGAATGGAACTAACCCGGACTGACGATGTTTTTAGCAGAACTGCCATGGTGTTATTTTTGTGCAGAAATAAAAGTTCTCAGAATGACCTGAAAATCCACGGAGACAAGTTTTGGAAATAATAAAAAAATATTGGCGGAAGAATCAGCATCAGGGGGCCCACACCCTGTCCACGAGGGTGGAGGGTGCACCTGCCCCCAGGGCGCGCCCCCTGCCTCATGGCCCCCCTGGTGTTGGGGAACGTAGTATTTCAAAAAAAAATCCTACGATCACGCAAGATCTATCTACTAGAAGCATAGCAACGAGCGGGGAGAGTGTGTCTACGTACCCTCGTAGACCAAAAGCGGAAGCGTCTAGTGACGTGGTTGATGTAGTCTAACGTCTTCGCGATCCAAACGATCCAAGCACCGAACGCAGGGCACCTCACGTTCAGCACACGTTTAGCTCGACGACGTCCCACGAGCTCTTGATCCAGTTGATCTTCACGGGAGAGTTTCGTCAGCACGACGGCGTGGTGACGGTGATGATGAAGCTACCGGCGCAAGGCTTTGCCTAAGCACTGCAACGATATGACCGAGGTGTGTATCTGTGGGGAGGGGCACCACACACTGCTAAAATCAACTTGTGTGTCTATGGGGTGCCCACTCCCCACGTATATAAAGGAGTGGAGGAGGGGAGGGGTCGACCCTCTCTATGGCGCGCCCTAGCGGAGTCCTACTCCCACCGGGAGTAGGATTCCCCCCCTCCCAAGTTGGAGTAGGAGAGGAAGGAAGGAGGAGAAGGAGAAGAAGGAAAGGGGGGTCGACCCCCCTCCCAATTTGGATTGGGCTTGTGGGGGGGGGGGGCGCCCCCACCTTGGTCGCCTCCTCCTCTCTTCCACTATGGCCTATTAATGCCCATTAACTCCCTAGGGGGTTCCGGTAGCCCCACGGTACTCCGGTAAATGCCCGAACTCAATCGGAACCATTTCGATGTCCAAATATAGGCTTCCAATATATCGATCTTTATGTCTCAGATATTCCGAGACTCCCCGTCATGTCCGTGATCACATCCGGGACTCCGAACTACCTTCGGTACATCAAAACACATAAACTCATAATACCGATCGTCATAAACGTTAAGCGTGCAAACACTATGGGTTCGAGAACTATGTAGACATGACCGAGACTCATCTCCGGTCAATAACCAATATCGGAACCTGGATGCTCATATTGGTTCCTACATATTCTACAAAGATCTTTATCGGTCAAACCGCATAACAACATACGTTGTTCCCTTTGTCATCGGTATGTCACTTGCCCGAGATTCGATCGTCGGTATCATCATACCTAGTTAATCTCGTTACCGCCAAGTCTCTTTACTCGTTTCGTAATACATCATCTCATCACTAACTCATTAGTTGTTTGCTTGCAAGGCTTATTGTGATGTGTATTACCGAGAGGGCCCAGAGATACCTCTTCGACACTCGGAGTGACAAATCATATTCTCGATCTATGACAACACCACAAATACCTTCGGAGACACATGTAGAGCATATTTATAATCACCTAGTTATGTTGTGACGTTTGATAGCACACAAGGTGTTCCTCCAGTATTCCGGAGTTGCATAATCCCATAGTCATAGGAACATGTATAAGTCATGAAGAAAGCAATAGCAGTAAAACTAAACGATCAAGTTGCTAAGCTAACGGATGGGTCTTGTCCATCACATCATTCTCCCAATGATGTGATCCCGTTGATCAAATGACAACTCATGTATATGGCTAGGAAACATAACCATCTTTGATCAATGAGCTAGTCTAGTAGAGGCATACTAGGGACACTCTGTTTTGTCTATGTATTCACACATGTACTAAGTTTCCTGTTAATACAATTCTAGCATGAATAATAAACATTTATCATGATATAAGGAAATACAAATAACAACTATATTATTGCCTCTAGGGCATATTTCCTTCAGTGTCCCACTTGAACTAGAGTCAATAATTCAGATTACATAGTAATGATTCTAACACCCATGGAGTCTTGGTGTTGATCATGTTTTGCTCGTGGAAGAGGCTTACTCAACGGGTCTGCGACATTCAGATCTGTATGTATGTTGCAAATTTCTATGTCTCCCTCCTTGACTTGATCGCGGATGGAATTGAAGTGTCTCTTGATGTGCTTGGTTCTCTTGTGAAACCTGGATTCCTTCGCCAAGGCTGTTGCTCTAGTGTTGTCACAAAAGATTGTCATTGGACACGATGCACTATGTATTACACCTAGATCGGATATGAACTCCTTCATCAGGACTCCTTCATTTGTTGCTTCCGAAGCAGCTATGTACTCCGCTTCACACGTAGATCCCGCCACAATGCTTTGCTTGGAACTGCACCAACTGATAGCTCCACCGTTCAACAAAAATACATATCCGCTTTGTGACTTAGAGTCATCCGGATCAGTGTCAAAGCTTGCATCGACGTAACCGTTTACGACGAGCTCTTTGTCACCTCCATAAACGAGAAACATATCCTTTATCCTTTTTCAGGTACTTCGGGATGTTCTTGACCGCTATCCAGTGATCCACTCCTGGTTACTTTGGTACCTGCCTGCTAAACTTATAGCAAGGCACACATCAGGTCTGGTACACAACATTGCATACATGATAGATCCTATGGCCGAGGCATAGGGAATGACTTCCATTTTCTCTCTATCTTCTGCAGTGGTCGGACATTGAGTCTTACTCAACTTCACACCTTGTAACACATGTAAGAACCCTTTCTTTGACTGATCCATTTTGAACTTCTTCAAAACTTTATCAAGGTATGTGCTTTGTGAAAGTCCAATTAAGCATCTTGATCTATCTCTATAGATCTTGATGCCTAATATATAAGTAGCTTCACAGAGGTCTTTTATTGAAAAATTCTTATTCAAGTATCCTTTTATGCCATCCAGAAATTCTATATCATTTCCAATCAACAATATGTCATCCACATATAATATCAGAAATGCTACAGAGCTCCCACTCGCTTTCTTGTAAATACATGCTTCTCCAAAAGTCTGTATAAAACCATATGCTTTGATCACCTGATCAAAGCGTATATTCCAACTCCGAGATGCTTGCACCAGTCCATAGATGGATCGCTGGAGCTTGCACACTTTGTTAGCACCTTTAGGATCGACAAAACCTCCTGGTTGCATCATATACAACTCCTCTTTGAGGTATCCATTTAGGAATGCAGTTTTGACATCCATTTGCCAGATTTCATAATCATAAAATGCGGCAATTGCTAATATGATTCGGACAGACTTAAGCATCGCTACGGGTGAGAAAGTCTCATCGTAGTCAACTCCTTGAACTTGTCGAAAACCTTTTGCAAAAAGTCGAGTTTTGTAGACAGTAACATTACCATCAGCGTCAGTCTTCCTCTTGAGGATCCATTTATTTTCAATGGCTTGCCGATCATCAGGCAAGTCAACCAAAGTCCATACTTTGTTCTCATACATGGATCTCATCTCAGATTTCATGGCCTCAAGCCATTTTGCGAAATCTGGGCTCATCATCGCTTCCTCATAGTTCGTAGGTTAATCATGGTCTAGTAACATGACTTCCAGAACTGAGTTGCTGTACCACTTTGGCGCGGAACGTACTCTGGTTGACCTACGAGGTTCAGTAGTAACTTGATCCAAAGTTTCATGATCATCTAATTAGCTTCCTCGCTAACTGGTGTAGGAATGACTGGAACTAGTTTATGTGATGTGCTACTTTCTAATTTGGGAGAAGGTACAATTACCTTAGCAAGTTTTACTTTCCTCCCACTCACTTCTTTCGAGAGAAACTCCTTCTCTAGAAAGGATCCATTCTTAGCAACGAATATCTTGCCTTCGAATCTGTGATAGAAGGTGTACCCAACAGTTTCCTTTGGGTATCCTATGAAGACACATTTCTTTGACTTGGGTTCGAGCTTATCAGGTTGAAGCTTTTTCACATAAGCATCGCAACCCCAAACTTTAAGAAACGACAACTTTGGTTTCTTGCCAAACCACAGTTCATAAGGCGTCATCTCAACAGATTTATATGGTGCCCTATTTAATGTGAATGTAGCTGTCTCTAAAGCATAACCCCAAAACGATAGTGGTAAATCGGTAAGAGACATCATAGATCGCACCATATTATCTAATAATGTACGGTTACGACGTCCGGACATACCATTATGTTGTGGTGTTCCGGGTGGCGTGAGTTGTGAAACTATTCCACATTGTTTCAAATGAAGACCAAACTCATAACTCAAATATTCGCCTCCACGATCAGATCGTAGAAACTTTATTTTCTTGTTACGATGATTCTCTACTTCACTCTGAAATTCTTTGAACTTTTCAAATGTTTCAGACTTGTGTTTCATCAAGTAGATATACCCATATCTGCTCAAATCATCCATGATGGTCAGAAAATAATGATACCCGCCGCGAGCCTCAACACTCATCGGTCCACATACATCAGTATGTATGATTTCCAACAAATCAGTTGCTCGCTCCATTGTTCCAGAGAACGGAGTCTTAGTCATCTTGCCCATGAGGCATGGTTCGCAAGCACCAAGTGATTCATAATCAAGTGATTCCAAAAGTCCATCAGTATGGAGTTTCTTCATGCGCTTTACACCAATATGACCTAGACGACAGTGCCACAAATAAGTTGCACTATCGTTATCAACCTTGCATCTTTTGGCCTCAATATTATGAATATGTGTATCACTACGATCGAGATCTAACAAGAATAGACCACTCTTCAAGGGTGCATGACCATAAAAGATATTACTCGTATAAATAGAACAACCATTATTCTCTGATTCAAATGAATAACCGTCTCGCAACAAGCAAGATCCATATATAATGTTCATGCTCAACGTTGGCACCAAATAACAATTATTTAGGTCTAAAACTAATCCTGATGGTAGATGTAGAGGTAGAGTGCCGACGGCGATCACATCGACTTTGGGACCATTTCCCACGCGCATCGTCACCTCGTCCTTAGCTAATCTTTGTTTAATCGGTAGCCCCTGTTTCGAGTTACAAATATTAGCAACCGAACCAGTATCAAATACCCAGGTGCTACTACGAGCATTAGTAAGGTACACATCAATAACATGTATATCAAATATACCTTTGTTCACTGTGCCATCCTTCTTATCCGCGAAATACTTGGGGCAGTTACGCTTCCAGTGTCCAGTTCCTTTGTAGTAGAAGCACTCAGTTTTAGGCTTGGCTCCAGACTTGGGTTTCTTCACAGGATTAGCAACTGTCTTGCTATTCTTCTTGAAGTTCCCTTTCTTTCCCTTGTCCTTTTTCTTGAAACTAGTGGTCTTGTTAACCATCAACACTTGATGCTCCTTTTTGATTTCTACCTCCGCAGCTTTGAGTACAGCGAAGAGCTCGGGAATTGTCTTCTGCATCCCTTGCATGTTATAGTTCATCACGAAGCCTTTATAGCTTGGTGGCAGTGATTGAAGAACTCTATCAATAACACTATCTTCGTCAACTTTGCAACCAAGTTGAGTCATATGATTGTAGTACCCAGACATTATGAGAAAGTGTTCACTGATAGAACTGTTCTCCTCCATCTTGCAGCTATAGAACTTATTGGAGACTTCATATCTCTCAATTCGGGCATTTGCTTGAAATATTAACTTCAACTCTTGGAACATCTTATATGCTCCATGGCGTTCAAAACATCGTTGAAGTCCCGATTCTAAGCCGTAAATCATGGCACACTGAACTATCGAGTAGTCATCAGAACGAGCTTGCCAGACGTTCATAACATCTGGAGTTGCTCCTGCAGCAGGCCTGTCACCTAGCGGTGCTTCTAGGACATAATTCTTCTATGCAGCAATGAGGATAATCCTCAAGTTACGGACCTAGTCTGTGTAGTTGCTACCATCATCTTTCAACTTAACTTTCTCTAGGAATGCATTAAAATTCAAGGGAACAGTAGCACGGGCCATTGATCTACAACAACATAGATATGCAATAACTATGAGGACTAAGTTCATGATAAATTAAAGTTCAATTAATCATATTACTAAAGAACTCCCACTTAGATAGACATCCCTCTAGTCATCTAAATGATCACGTGATCCAAATCAACTAAACCATGTCCGATCATCACGTGAGATGGAGTAGTTTTCAATGGTGAACATCTTATGTTGATCATATCTACTATATATGTAGCGACCACGATCCGAATGGATCGAAGTCTCTGTGTTTCAGTGTCATCCCTGGATCGGTAATGCTGACACACACAATACTTGAAGGATTTATAACAGAGTGGCAATCACAGACTTATTACATCGAATGTCTCCAATGAGAACTTATTACAAAAATCTATGGCTTAAGGCCATCTAACAAAATAACAGCGGAAGGCTTGGAAGATAAGTGAGTCCATCAACTCCAACGGCATAGCTGAGTGCATGACAAACGACCTAGCACGTCTTATTCCTCATCTGAAAAGTCTGCAACGTAATATGTTGCAGCCTGAAAACGGGTCAGCACATGGAATATGCTGGCAAGATAACACAGAAGATGCAAGTAACAGAATAAAGGCTATACTATATGCATATTTGGCTGGTGGAGGCTCTAAGGTTAAAGTTTTTGCGTAAAGCCAAATTTTCCCTACAACAAAGGAATAAATTTTATTTTTAACTATCATGGTAGTTGAAACATCATTGAGAAGGTACCTCCAACTCAATCCCAAATTAAAGTTATCATTAACCCAACAAATTAAATTATAGAGTGATGAAATCAACCAATAATTCAAGTACCAGATACTCAAGATGTCCATAATGGGGGACACGCTAATCATGATCAGTTTGTACACTCTGCAGAGGTTTGTGCACTTTTCCCACAAAACTCGATCGCCTCCGTTTGGTTTCTCGCACTGCATGGTGTTTGAGAAACGGATGACCGAGACACAGTCTTTCCGAAGAGGTCACCTTAACCAGGTAGATAGGCCGGTACACCTACAATCCCTCTACATCTGCTAGCCCATCATGGAAAGGTTTCCCACAACTTACTCAACTATGCCAGAGCCCATATTAGCATTGTGGCTGCACACGGAAGTTTCTAGCATGAATAGTTTAATGATCCCTTTGAGCCTGGGTGGCATTCCTTAGGAAAAATCACACGGAACCCCGAGATTTCCTAGGACAACACTGGATTCTCCAGGTGCCCTTCAACCAATCCACCCAGATGTGTATTCAAGTAGCCACCTTAAGTTGAATCCTTAATTAACAACTCACATCTGTCATGGATTTCACTCAAACGCAAACCACGTCTACGAGTATAGCATAGCAACCTAAGCAAACGTAGAAGTAACTCCCAAGGGTTTGAAAATAATGCAGGTAATAGGTTCTACCACAATCTACTTCCCAGTCCCACAAGTTAAGAGATCTTACTCATGCAATGTGTGATGGTTTGATCTAATGCATAAAAACTGGGTAATAAAAGGTATGATCAAAGTGTTACTTGCCTTGCTGACGATTCGAAAAACCTAGAGACTCGTAGTAGCACGCTTCACAGTCCAGGTATTCTATCGCAAGCAAACAATAGCATACATAAGCAATCAAGCAATTATGCACAAACAAAACTCCAAAAGATAAGATCTAACCAGAAGGTTCAACTTAAGAACTCCGGTTTGCAAAAAGAATCAAATAGAAAGAAGCAACGAAACTCAAACTGCGAAAGAAACGAGCTTCAGCTACTAATTAATTCTAAAGTCAAATTTTACAGTAGTCAAAACTTTGTTCAAGTTGGTTAAACGGAAAGAGGTCGTCGAGACAAAGATCTGGGATTTTGAATCACCTGATTCCGACACTCGAGCGAAAAGAAAAACAAAAAACAAGATCAGGGCAAAAATCGCGATCGGAATAATCGCGAATAAAAACCCCGAAAAAAAACTGACGAACAGGCTAACGAACGAACGTTCTCTGTCTGCGGCTAACGGACGAACAGCGTTCGTTAAAACGAATGTATGGACGAACGTCCGCTAAATAACTAAACCGGAGAAAAACTAATCTAAAACTAAAAAAACGGATCTAGGATTTTTTTTTCTAAAAAAAACCGATCGATTTCTCAAGAAAAACCGGGCGGCGGGTGACTACCTCGACGGCGGCGGCGGGTCCAGCAACTCCGGCGGCGGCGGCGGCAGGTCCGACGCGTGGCTGTAGTGGCGGGCGGCGCGGCGGTGGCTGGCGAGCGACGGCGGCGGCTAGCGCTATGGCAGAGGCGGGGCGGCGGGCGCTAGGGCAGAGGCGGGGCGGGGCGCTGCTTATAAAGGCCAGAGTCCTGGCCACTTACGACCCGGAGTCGGTTCGTCCCTCCTTTTTTTAAAGAGTCCTGATGTAGCAAAACTAACGAAAGAAATACTAAACGGACTCCAAAAATCCCGAAATAAATTTTCACCGTCCTCTAATAATATTTAGGACAAAGTGAACATTTTTCCCGGACCTAAATACAATTTTGAAAAACACACATTTTTCCTATGCAAATAAAATCGCAAATAAATCCAGAAAATTACCAAAAGTGATTTTAACATTTTTCCTCCAATATTTCTGTTATTTTGGAGAAGTCATATTATCTCCGCTCACATATTGTATTTAGAAATATTTTTAGGAGAGAAAAATAATTAAAACCAACACTGTCCTCGTACCGGTATTCGAGTGAACTCAAATACGAAAACGGTAGAATTCCCAACTCTCTTCGTAGGTCCTTGAGTTGCTTAGAATTTCGAGGATCGCCACAAACAAAAATGCAAAGAAACATGCAATGCAATATGATCTATGTATAACATTCCAAATTGAAAATTTGGGATGTTACAAACCTACCCCCCTTAGAATGAATCTTGCCCTCGAGATTTGACTTGGCTAGAGAACAGGTGTGGGTAGTCCTTGCGTAGATCATCTTCTCGTTCCCAGGTGGCTTCTTCCTCGGTGTGGTGACTCCACTGAACTTTGCAAAACTTAATAACCTTACTACGGGTGACTCTGCTCGAAAATTCGAGAATCTTAACAGGCTTCTCTTCGTAGGTCAGATCACTGTCCAACTGAATTGCTTCCAAGGGTACTGTGTCTCTAAGCGGGATATCGGCCATCTCCGCATGGTACTTCTTAAGCTGCGAAACGTGAAACACGTTGTGCATTCCTGACAATCCTTCGGGCAATTCCAACTTATAGGCAACCTCTCCCATGCGTTCCAAAACACGGTAAGGTCCCACAAATCTCGGGGCTAGCTTTCCCTTAACTCCGAAACGTTTAACTCCTCGTAGAGGCGATACTCTCAGGTACGCTCTGTCTCCGATCTCATAGGCTATCTCCTTGCGCTTCGAGTCTGCATAACTCTTATGCCTGGACTGAGCTACCTTCAATCTATCTCGAATCAACTTCACCTTCTCCTCAGACTCTTTGATCAAGTCTGGTCCAAACAACTGTCGGTCTCCAACTTCATCCCACATTAACGGTGATCGGCATCTCCTTCCATACAATGCCTCGAACGGTGCCATCTTCAAACTATCCTGGTAACTATTGTTGTACGAGAACTCCGCGTAGGGCAAATTATCATCCCAACTAGATCCATAATCTAACACACATGCTCTCAACATATCCTCCAGGATCTGGTTGACTCTCTTGGTCTGTCCATCGGTCTGCGGATGAAAAGCCGTGCTGAATTCTAGTCTCGTTCCCAAAGTTTGGTGTAGCTGATGCCAGAACTTTGAGGTGAATTGTGTTCCTCTATCTGATACAATGGTCCTCGGAACTCCGTGCAGACATACTATCTTGATCATGTATATCTTTGCCAACTTCGCACTGGTGTATGTGGTTTTCACGGGGATAAAGTGGGCAACTTTGGTCAAACGGCCCACTACTACCCAGATTGAATCATATCCTGCTTTGGTCCTGGGCAATCCGGTGATAAAATCCATGCCAAGCTTCTCCCACTTCCATTCGGGTATCGGCATAGGTTGTAGCAATCCTGCTGGCTTCTGATGTTCTGCCTTTACTCTCTGGCATACATCACATACGGCTACATACTCGGCAATATCCTTCTTCATTCCCGTCCACCAGAAACATTCCTTCAAATCCAAATACATCTTGGTGTTTCCGAGGTGTATCGAGTATGGAGAATCATGTGCTTCCTGCAGTATCAACTTCCTGATCTCCGGGTCGTTGGACACATAGATTTGATCCTCAAACCACAAGGTGTCGTGTTCGTCCTCACGAAATCCCTTGGATTTTCTTTCACTCATCCTTTTCCTTATCTCGGCAATTTCCTTGTCATCCTTCTGGGCTTCGCGTATCTTTCCCAGTAATGTCGACTGAATCTCCAACGTTGCCACGAAACCTCTAGGAACTATCTCCAAACGAAGCTCCCTGAGATCTTCTGCTATCTCTTGGGGCATTCCCACTTTTACTAGGGTATTTGCATAGCTCTTCCGGCTCAAAGCGTCTGCAACAACATTGGCCTTTCCTGGGTGATAGTGTAGTTTCATATCATAATCCTTTATAAGCTCCAACCATCTCCTTTGTCTGAGGTTCAGCTCCTTCTGTGTGAAAATGTACTTCAAACTCTTGTGATCCGTGTACACATCACGATGATTTCCAATAAGGAAATGTCTCCAGGTTTTCAGTGCATGCACTACAGCTGCTAACTCCAGATCGTGCGTCCTGTAATTCAACTCGTGCGGTCGCAGTTGACGGGATGCATAGGAAACAACTCTTCCATCCTGCATAAGTACTCCTCCAAGTCCTAAGCGTGAAGCATCGTAGTACACTTGGAAATCCATGCGTATATCTGGCAATATTAGCACTGGGGCTGTCGTCAACCGTTTCTTCAACTCCTGGAAACTTTCTTCACACTCTTCAGTCCAATCGAACTTTGTCTCTTTCTTCAACAATGTCGTCATTGGCTTTGCAATCTTGGAAAATTTTCTATGAATCTCCGGTAGTATCCCGCGAGTCCAAGAAAACTACGGATCTCTCCAACTGAAGTGGGTGCCAACCACTCCGTGACTGCCTGCACCTTGACGGGGTCTACTACTATACCTTCTCCCGATATAACATGCCCTAGGAATCCAACTTCCTTTAACCAAAACTCGCATTTGCTAAACTTGGCATACAACTGATGTTCTCTGAGCTTCTCCAATACCAAATGCAAATGTTCTGCATGTTCTTCTTCATCCTTCGAGTACACCAGAATATCATCTATGAATACCACGACGAACTTATCCAAGAACTCCATGAACACCTTGTTCATCATACTCATGAAATAGGCAGGCGCGTTAGTCAATCCAAATGACATAACCGTATACTCATATAGCCCGTACCGTGTGGTGAAGGCTGCCTTATGTATATCCTTCTCTCGGATCTTCAATTGGTGGTATCTAGATTGTAGATCTATCTTGGAGAATACTTTCACTCCCTGGAGTTGGTCGAACAAATCATTGATCATCGGCAGCGGGTACTTATTCTTAATAGTCACTTCATTCAGCGCACGATAATCAACGATCATTCTTAATGATCCATCCTTCTTCTCGACCAAAAGCACTGGGGCTCCCCAAGGTGATGAACTTCGGCGAATAAAACCTTTCTCCAATAACTCCTTAATCTGCTTCTTGATCTCCTCCAGATCATTCGCTAGCATCCGATACAGTCTCTTAGATATTGGTCCGGTGCCAGGCAACAACTCTATCAAAAACTCAATATCTCTATCTGGTGGCATGCCAGGTAACTCCTCTGGAAACACATCCGGATAATCCTTTACTACTGGCACTTCCTCCTGAACAACTCCCGTGAGAGAATGTACTTGGGTCCTTATAGGCGAATGCCTAGATACATACTTAATCCTTTTTCCCTCCGGGGTGGTGAGCAAAATAGACTTGCTGGCATAATCGATGTTACCTCGATACTTCGATAGCCAATCCATACCTAATATCACATCCAATCCTTATGACTCCAGAATGTTTAGGTCGAGGGCAAAGTATGGCGTCCTATGATCAATGGCGTCTGAAAACATCCTTGGTGTGCCATATACTCTGCTCCTGGTGAACTTACTAACATGGGGGTCTTAAGAACTCGGGTGGACATCCTATGTCTATTCACGAATCCCCTAGAAATGTATGAATGCGATGCACCAGTATCGAAAAGAACTATTGCGGTAAATGTCTTAACCAAAAACTTATCGACAATAGCATCTGGTTGCTCTTCTACCTCCTCCAAGGTCACGTGGTTCACTTGTCCTTTGTTGAACGGGTTGGGCTTCTTCCCGGCGCTTCCATTGCCGTTCGCATTCTTAGCTTCAGGGCAGTCCGTGGCATAATGTCCATTCTTCCCGCACTTGAAACAGGTGATATGGCTGAAATCCTTCTTGGCGGGTGTGGACGGGGTAGAGCGGCTCTGGTTATTACTTGCTCCATTCCCATTTCCATTTCCATTCTTAGGGCCATTGTGGTTGTGGGGAATTCCATGGTTATGGGTATATCCTCCCGAATTCGGAGTGAATCGGGGCTTCTGCTGGGCTCTAGAATTATTCCTTCCTTGTCCATACTTCCTCTTGCGGCTTTCAATCTGCTGCTGCTTCCCTTCAATCATAAGAGCTTTATCTACCAACTCCTGGTAGTTGTTGAAAGTTGCCACCATCAACTGTACGCTCATCTCATCATTCAGCCCTTCCATAAATCTCTCCTGCTTAGCGCCAGCTGTGGCCACATCATCTGGGGCATAACGAGACAGGGTACTAAACTCATCCACGTACTGAGCTACATAACGGTTTCCTTGGCGCAAGTTGCGAAACTCCCGCTTCTTCATGCTCATAGCTCCAGTTGAGACATGGGCAGTACGGAAAGCTTGCTGAAACTACTCCCAAGTGACATTGGCTATGGGGAAAGTGGCTGTGTAATTCTCCCACCATGCTGCGACTGGTCCAGACAACTGGTGTGCGGCAAATCGCACCCTCTCAGCGCCAGAGCAATTGGCGGTGGTCAAATCCCTTCCAATCTTGGGTAGCCAGTCATCAGCCACTATTGGTTCGATGCTGCTAGCAAACACTGGTGGTTGCAACCTTAAGAAACGTGTCAGGTTGTCCACGGGTGGTGGTGGTGGTGGAGGGTTGTTGTTGTTGTTCTGGTTGTTCTGAGTGTTCTGGACAAGAAGTTGCATCAAGGTGTTCTGCTGCTAGATCAACTGAGTGAGCTCAGGGGGAAACTCAAATCCGGGCTCACGTCTTGGAGGCATCTGATGGGTGTAGAGGGAAGAGATTAGAATAGAATTAAGGTCTAAGGGAAAATCACTACCCATATGCACATGAGACAAACACAATCATATCACACCAATCAATTTCAAGCAAGATCTTACAAATGTAACTACCGTTACAAAGAGTGCTCTAAATACTACTGTGTGGGGGTAAACTACTAGTCATAGGGTGGTCATCTAAAAATATTGATCGGCGGAAGACTCCATAATGTCTGTTCCAGCTTCATCTTCATAGTCTTCGTCTTCACTATCATCGGGTTCTGAATCCGTGTCGTCGATAATAATGTAATCTTCAGGACAAATCTCCTTGGGTTCTTCTTCCTCTTCTTCACCTCCTGGTGCTGGATCTCCCATGAATACTCCTAGCTTCCTTGTCAAGTCATCATTCTTCTCCACTAGTATCAACATCTCCTCCTCGTATCCGTCACGAGTAGACTTAAGTTCTTCTTCTAGCTCCAAATTCCTGTTTAGTGCCTTCTTCAATTCTATCATCCCAGCGCACATCTGGTGCTCCTGTCATCGAATGTGCTGGTTCAACTTCTGGATGAACGCTGCAATGGACCTATCCTTCCGGGTGCTGATCATATCCCAACGCTCATCTCGGCGTCCACAAATCTGGTAGATGGTGTCCTTCAGCTCATGCTTGTAGACTTCTCCGATCCTTCCCATCGTGATGTGGGCGGCCATACTCTTGCATAGGCTCCAGGTTGGCGCATCAAAAGAAAACTCTATTGGTTCGGTGGATGGTGCGAAGGTTCTTCCGGGAATTTGAACTTGAATGCTCCATCGCTCCTCTTCTGGTAAGGTGGCGGTGTAGGTCCCGGTAAAGCTTGGTATTCCTATGTTCAGGTACCTAGTGACTTCCTTCAAGTGTCATCCAAATGGTGTGTCTTCATCTGGTTGAGTGAACTTGTTCCTTGGGTCCACCATCCTAAATAAATAGAAAATGGAGAGAAGTCAGAAAGGAGTAGGGAAGAGTGATCTAGGGTCTATCTTAGTGGTCGTGTCCTACAATCAGCGTGTGCTCTGATACCATCTTGTAGCGACCACGATCCGAATGGACCAAAGTCTCTGTGTTTCAGTGTCATCCCTGGATCGGTAATGCTGACACACACATTACTTGAAGGATTTATAACAGAGTGGCAATCACACACTTATTACATCGAATGTCTCCAATGAGAACTTATTACGAAAATCTATGGCTTAAGGCCATCTAACAAAATAATAGCGGAAGGCTTGGAAGATAAGTGAGTCCATCAACTCCAACGGCATAGCTGAGTGCATGACAAACGACCTAGCACGTCTTATTCCTCGTCTAAAAAGTCTGCAACGTAATATGTTGCAGCCCGAAAATGGGTCAGCACATGGAATATGCTGGCAAGATAACACAAAAGATGCAAGTAACAGAATAAAGGTTATACTATATGCATATTTGGCTGGTGGAGGCTCTAAGGTTAAAGTTTTTGCGTAAAGCCAATTTTCCCTACAACAAAGGAATAAATTTTATTTTTAACTATCATGGTAGTTGATACATCATTGAGAAGGTACCTCCAACTCAATCCCAAATTAAAGTTATCATTAACCCAACAAATTAAATTATAGAGTGATGAGATCAACCAATAATTCAAGTACCAGATATTCAAGATGTCCATAACCGGGGACACGGCTAATCATGATCAGTTTGTACACTCTGCAGAGGTTTGTGCACTTTTCCCATAAGACTCGATCGCCTCCGTTTGGTTTCTCGCACTGCATGGTGTTTGAGAAACGGATGACCGAGACACAGTCTTTCCGAAGAGGTCCCCTTAACCAGCTAGATAGGCCGGTACACCTACAATCCCTCTACATCTGCTAGCCCATCATGGAAAGCTTTCCCACAACTTACTCAACTATACGAGAGCCCATATTGGCATTATGGCTGCACACGGAAGTTTCTAGCATGAATAGTTTTATGATCCCTTTGAGCTTGGGTGGCATTCCATAGGAAAAATCACAGGGAACCCCGGGATTTCCTAGGACAACACTGGATTCTCCAGGTGCCCTGCAACCAATCCACCTAGATGTGTATTCAAGTAGCCACCTTAAGTTGAATTCTTAATTAACAACTCACATCTGTCATGGATTTCACTCAAACCCAAACCACGTCTACGAGTATAGGATAGCAACCTAAGCAAACGTAGAAGTAACTCCCAAGGGTTTGAAAATAATGTAGGTAATAGGTTCTACCACAATCTACTTCCCAGTCCCACAAGTTAAGAGATCCTACTCATGCAATGTGTGAGGGTTTGATCTAATGCATAAAAACTGGGTAATAAAAGGTATGATCAAAGTGTTACTTGCCTTGCTGACGATTCGCAAAACCTAGAGACTCGTAGTAGCACGCTTCACAATCCGGATATTCTATCGCAAGCAAACAATAGCATACATAAGCAATCAAGCAATGATGCACAAACAAAACTCCAAAATATAAGATCTAACCAGAAGGTTCAACTTAAGAACTCCGGTTTGCAAAAAGAATCAAATCGAAAGAAGCAACGAAACTCAAACTACGAAAGAAACGAGCTCTGGCTACTAATTAATTCTAAAGTCAAATTTTAAAGTAGTCAAAACTTTGTTCAAGTTGGTTAAACGGAAAGAGGGCGTCGAGACGAAG
Organism: Secale cereale; assembly: GCA_902687465.1. Classification (NCBI taxonomy): domain Eukaryota; kingdom Viridiplantae; phylum Streptophyta; class Magnoliopsida; order Poales; family Poaceae; genus Secale; species Secale cereale. The sequence goes on from LR738712.1 coordinate 653,399,101, forward strand.
ATCTGGGATTTTGAATCACCTGATTCCGACTCTCGAGCGAAAAGAAAAACGAAAAACAAGATCAGGGCAGAAATCACGATCGGTATAATCATGGATAAAAACCCCGAAAAAGAAAACTGACGAACAGGCTAACGAACGAACATCGTTCGTTAAAACGAACGTACGGACGAACGTCCGCTAAATAACTAAACCGGAGAAAAAACCGATCTAAAACTAAAAAAACGGATCTAGGGTTTTTTTTTAAAAAAACCGATCGGTTTCTCAAGAAAAACCGGGCGGCGGGTGACTACCTCGACGGCGGCGGCGGCGGCGGGTCCGGCGGGTGGCTGCGGCGGCGGGCGGCGCGGCGGTGGCTGGCGAGCGGCGGCGGCGGCTGGCGCTAGGGCAGAGGAGGGGCGGCGGGCGCTAGGGCAGAGGCGGGGCGGGGCGCTGCTTATAAAGGCCACAGTCCTCGCCACTTACGGCCTGGAGTTGGTTCGTCCCTTTTTTTAAAAGAGTCCTGACGTAGCAAAACTAACGAAAGAAATACTAAACGGACTCCAAAAATCCCGAAATAAAATTTCACCGTTCTCTAATAATATTTAGGACAAAGTGAACATTTTTCCTGGACCTAAATGCAATTTTGAAAAACGCGCATTTTTCCTATGCAAATAAAATCGCAAATAAATCCAGAAAATTACCAAAAGTGATTTTAACATTTTTTTCTCCAATATTTCTGTTATTTTGGAGAAGTCATATTATCTCCGCTCACATATTGTATTTAGAAATATTTTTAGGAGAGAAAAATAATTAAAACCAACACTGTCCTCGTACCGGTATTCGAGTGAAGTCAAATACGAAAACGGTAGAATTCCCAACTCTCTCCGTAGGTCCTTGAGTTGCTTAGAATTTCGAGGATCGCCACAAACAAAAATGCAAAGAAACATGCAATGCAATATGATCTATGTATAACATTCCAAATTGAAAATTTGGGATGTTACAATATAACTAGTAATCATGCACGTGCAACGCACGTCTCAACAAATTATGAGACAATAAAACTGATATAGGTATGTCTTTTCACAGCGATTCGAGAAAAAAATCTGAATGAAACAGTTGTGAAACATACTGAAAAAAACCCAAATATATGCTTCTGAATGGGTCACAAGAAACAATGTAGTTGTTGATTAAGCAATCATAGCACCTTAGAATATGCGAGTGAAAATTTCGACTACCTATAACTGATTTATAAAACATGTCGTAAGGGTTGCACAATATCCTGTGTAACCAGTGCACTCTCTCGTTGCATAACCAGAAAATAAAACTGTCATATGATAGGATTATGGTAATAAATGGCATCAAGTACTTGGCTATTTGTTCATTCTGCTCCCTTGAGCTCCTCCTCTTTAGTACAAGACTGATTATTTGAGAAAAATATTCCCAGTACAAGGGACATTTTAATAGATCTAGGGAAGGAAAAACATTACCATGCATATGTCCGTTTTAGAATCGAAAAATCATAAAGTATAATTCACATAGGTACTCTTGCCCCATTGGTAATGCACACATTTTGATTATGGAGTTATCAGCCTCTCACCCCGTTGGTAATGCACACAGTTACACTTCTGGTTGGCTACAACTGCAACCGGCATAGCTTCCCATGGGCGTCCGCGCTGGCGAACCTTGCAGAATAGATCAATGCAAAGAACCTCCGTTCTTTAGTGCCACTTGTTATTATCGGGGCGTCTACTGGTTGGCCTCTAATGAACTTAAGACCATCATTCGCTATGGATGTAACACCTCCCACCAGACTTTATTTTAGGGGGCTTTCCACTTCCTGATAACACAATCTGCACAACCAAACATTAGAAGTATTAGCTCAGGACATCTGCATGTATAAATAGTTGTATGCAAATAAGCGCAATAAATTATTTAGGGAATTTAAAGAGATCTTTGTCACTCTCAGGTATAATCCAAAGTCTTATTGGAAGGATTGTAAGCTGACAAGTGACAACATCTCAGTTAGGTTCAGAAGGGCCTCTAGTGGAACCATGAGCAGAAAACATGGAATAGACACACACTTAGTACTTTGTCCTACAAAAATGGTAAATCTATTACAGCAGCACATCCAGCAAATCATCACATGATCCAAATCAGAAAGTAGAAAGTATTGGCGGGCACAGAATTTAAAAGACCGACAAAGCACTTTACTGAAATAACCACTATCAGGTGACACCTTAGTAAATACAAAATGCTGAAGGCAGTGAAGTAAATAATACCTATCAGAGTCCTTACATCTGTAGTGTTATTTTCCTGGCAATCTCACATATCACTTGGTCCCTACAGAGGGGAAATACTATAGTTCCATATTAAGCTATAGTTTTGATAATAACAGCTAGAAACAAACCAAAACCTTGTAAAGCAAACCGTTTTTCTACAATGTAAAGCAAACAAACACCACTCTGCAATGGGAATCACAACTACCCATTTCAATGCATACCTTTGTACTATACTATTATATCTCGCTACGAAAAAAAGTGAATGGTGGCACATAATCGAAACAAGAAAATGAAAATGTTGTACCCTTTACATACTACTCCTCTATTCTTTTCACATCAAGGAAATAACTAAATGCGGAATATGCACAGTAATAGGTTCAAGTCTTCAAGAACTACATGGAGAAATATATGCTATACACACAATCTGTTTTGTATATACAAAATCCAAGACTATCAACAGATGGACTGTACAAAAGTATCTCTAGCACCACTTCCATAATGAAAGCACAAATCGATAGGATCCCATATATACTAACCATAATTGATGAAAGTAATAGAAGAAATATGCGTCGATTGGTGGCCTAGAATAGCCAAATGCACCTCTAAAGTGCTGCATTACAATAATCTGCAATAAAATCATGTTGTTTACCTGATTTGAGTTAATCTTCTATACGATCATATATGTAAAGAAAGTAGTAACAACATGGAGAAAAGAGTTCATTACATATTCTTAATAGTAAAGTAAGCATAAGATCTTTCATCTGGTCCCTAATATCCATAACACAAAGATATGTTTAAGATATAACAAATGTAAACCTTAATCCATGTTGTTTATCTGATTCGCGTAAATCTTTCTATTGTACTTATGCAGGAACATGTACAGAAGATATGATACATTTAGTACAAAAGATATGTAAGCAGCTCAATTGTTTGGGGCATGAGTAGAATATGTAATCGACACATTATGCGCTGAACGATTGTATTCTGGTATGCTTACGAGCTAACATGTGTACTTGCATACTTCTTTCTCTAGCTTGTCATCAAGTTCAGCTTCCTACAAAAAAGTAGTTGGGTAGGAAAAGTAGTGAAGGAAGTGATAAATTTAATCTGAAAAAAAGAAGACCAGCGAATGCTACAAAAATCAATTTGATGGATTGGAAGGAGCAGAAGGAAGGATCTCACATCCTTGCCAAAATCATTGTTGAATCCATCAACAGCATCATGTGCCTCCCCCTTGTTATCACCATCTCCCTAAGAGAAAGATCTCACATGTGCACAGCTTGAGCATCCAGCCATGCGGGTGTGCAACAACATCATGGTGTGAGTGACCGCTGACATCTCCGCCGTGCCCTTCGTCGCCTTGGTGATCTGGTCCGCGTAAGCGTGGACCGGCGAGGCGGGGAGTTCGCGCTGGCCCGTGTCCATCCTGGGCGGGCTTCATCAGAGCCTACCGGAGCCGCCACCGCCTCCTTGCTTTTTACCTCTTCGGCATGGCGGCGTGATGCTCATCGCACTCCTCGTCTTCGTCTTCGCCGTCACCAGCGGATCCGCAGGTGAGGCCCCAGGCTGCTGCGGAGAGAGTTGTTGGCAGAGGGGAGGCCGTGGCGGAGAAATGTCACGCTGTTGCGCCCAATATCCTGGTCCGCTGAATCTGCTGCTGCCACGCCGCCGCCACGCCGCCATGTGATTGTTTACGTCGATCTGCTGCTGCCTCCGCCTTCGCCAAAGACCTAGGGATCCTACCAAGAGAGAGAGAGAGAGAGAGAGCGGGAGGTGGTTGCTTACGTCGATCTGCTGCCGCCGCCGCCTTTGCCTTCGCCTGAATCCATTGCCGCATCGTGCCCTCGCATCGTCACGGCCGCTTCGGCTTCCGCCTGGCGGGGGCGTGGACACGCTAGCGTGAGGATAGCCGAGAGAGAGATGGCCAACGTTCGGCATAGAAAAGATCTGGAGGGTGCGGCGATCCGAAATTCCAGGCGTGTGGGAAGGCATGACTTGCGTGGGATTAATTTCGGGTGGAAGAGTGTGTGCGTGGGTTGATGTCCTGCGGTGGCAGAACATTTAATCTCAGCCATTAGATTGAATGGCAGACCACCGGATCAATTAGGACAGTTAGATTTAACCATATGGAGTAGATCCTAAGGTGCGGGTTGATTTGTGTACATCAAGTTTGGTGGCTGTAGGAGAGTTCATGTTTGCTCTTTTAATAGTAGTGTAGATTCACGCTCGACCTTTCGGTCTCCAGTGTTCCGTGGCCATGCATGTACATGCTAGGCTCGTCAAGTTTAACCCGAGTATTCTGCATGTGCAGAACTGTCTTACACCCGTTGTATTCGAACGTAGAGCTTATCACACCCGATCATCACGTGGTGTCACGGCACGACGAACTTTCGCAACAGTGCATACCGAGGGAGAACATTTGTACCTTGAAATTTTGTAAAGGATCATCTTATAATGCTACCGCCGTACTAAGCAAAATAAGAAGCATAATAAGATAAACATCACATGCAATCAAAATATGTGACATGATATGGCCATCATCATCTTGTGCTTTTGATCTCCATCTCCAAAACATCGCCATGATCTCCATCGTCACTGGCTTGACACCATGATCTTCATCATAGCGTCGTGGTCGTCTCACCAACTATTGATACTACTACTATCGCCAACTCATAGTGATGAAGTAAATCAATTACATGGCATTCGTAATTCATACAATAAAGGGACAACCATAAGGCTCTTGCCGGTTGCCGATAATTTATAAAACAAGATCATCTCATAGAATAATGTATAATTCATCACGTCTTGACCATATCACATCAGAACATGCCCTGCAAAAACAAGTTAGACGTCCTCTACTTTCTTGTTGCATGTTTTACGTGGCTGCTACGGGCTTAGCAAGAACCGTTCTTACCTACGCATACAAAAACCACAACGATTTTTCGTCAAGTATGTGATGTTTTAACCTTCACAAGGACCGGGCGTAGCCACACTCGATTCAACTAAAGTGAGAGAGACAGACACCCGCCAGTCACCTTTAAGCAATGAGTGCTCATAACGGTGAAACTAGTCTCGCGTAAGCGTACGCGTAATGTCGGTCCGAACCGCTTCATCTCACAATATCGCCGAATCAAAGTATGACATGATGGTAAGCAGTATGACTATTATCGCACACAACTCATTGTGTTCTACTCGTGCATATCATCTACGCATAGACCTGGCTCCGATACCACTGTTGGGGAACGTAGTATTTCAAAAAAATTCCTACGATCACGCAAGATCTATCTACTAGAAGCATAGCAACGAGCGGGGAGAATGTGTCTACGTACCTCATAGTCCAAAAGTGGAAGCGTCTAGTGACGCGGTTGATGTAGTCGAACATATTCGCGATCCAACCGATCCAAGCACCGAACGTACGACACCTTCACGTTCAGCACACGTTCAGCTCGATGACGTCCCACGAGTTCTTGATCCAGTTGATCTTCACGGGAGAGTTTCGTCAGCACGACGGCGTGGTGACGGTGATGATGAAGCTACCGGCGCATGGCTTCGCCTAAGCACTGCAACGATATGATCGAGGTGTGTATCTGCGGGGAGGGGCACCGCACATAGCTAAAATCAACTTGTGTGTCTATGGGGTGCCCCCTCCCCACGTATATAAAGGAGTGGAGGAGGGGAGGGGCCGACCCTCTCTATGGCACGCCCTAGGGGAGTCCTACTCCCACCGGGAGTAGGATCCGCCCCCTTCCCAAGTTGGAGTAGGAGAGGAAGGAAGGAGGAGAAGGAGAAGAAGGAAAGGGGGGTTGGCCCCCCTCCCAATTCGGATTGGGCTTCTGGGGGCACGCCCCCACCTTATCCGCCTCCTCATCTTTTCCACTATTGCCCATTAAGGCCCATTAACTCCCCGGGGGGTTCCGGTAGCCCCCCGATACTCTGGTAAATGCCCGAACTCATCTGGAACTATTCCGATGTCCAAATACAGGCTTCCAATATATTGATCTTTATGTCTCGGACATTCTGAGACTCCTCGTCATGTCCATGATCACATCCGGGACTCCGGACTACCTTCGGAACATCAAAACACATAAACTCATAATACCGATCGTCATCAAACGTTAAGCGTGCAGACCCTACGAGTTCGAGAACTATGTAGATATGACCAAGACTCATCTCCGGTCAATAACCAATAGCAGAACCTGGATGCTCATATTGGTTCCTACATATTCTACGAAGATCTTTATCGGTCAAACCGCATAACAACATATGTTGTTCCCTTTGTCATCGGTATGTCACTTGCCCGAGATTCGATCATCGGTATCATCATACCTAGTTAATCTCGTTACCGCCAAGTCTCTTTACTCGTTCCGTAATACATCATCTCATGACTAACTCATTAGTTGTTTGCTTGCAAGGCTTGTTGTGATGTGTATTATCGAGAGGGCCCAGAGATACCTCTCCGACACTCGGAGTGACAAATCCTATTCTAGATCTATGCCAACACCACAAATACCTTCGGAGACACCTGTAGAGCATCTTTACAATCACCAAGTTACGTTGTGATATTTCAGAGCACACAAGGTGTTCCTCCGGTATTCGGGGGTTTCATAATCTCATAGTCATAGGAACATGTATAAGTCATGAAGAAAGCAATAACAGTAAAACTAAACGATCAAGTTGCTAAGGTAACGGATGGGTCTTGTCCATCACATCATTCTCCCAATGATGTGATCATGTTGATCAAATGAAAACTCATGTCTATGGCTAGGAAACATAACCATCTTTGATCAATGAGCTAGTCTAGTAGAGGCATACTAGGGACACTCTGCTTTGTCTATGTATTCACACATGTACTAAGTTTATGGTTAATACAATTCTAGCATGAATAATAAACATTTATCATGATATAAGGAAATACAAACAACAACTTTATTGTTGCCTCTAGGGCATATTTCCTTCACCTGGGGCTCCACCGACCTCAACTCCAACTCTATATATTCACTTTCGGGGAGAAAAAAATAGAAATGAAGGATTCATCATATTTTACGATACGGAGCCACTGCCTAACCCTAATCTTCTTCGGGAGGGCTGATCTGGAGTCCGTTCAGGGCTCCGGAGAGGGGAATCCGTCGCCATCGTCATCATCAACCATCCTCCATCACCAATTTCATGATGTTCACCGCCGTGCGTGAGTAATCCCATCGTAGGCTTGCTAGACGGTGATGGGTTGGATGAAATTTACCATGTAATCGAGTTAGTATCCATTATGTTGTGAGATTGATGTTGCTATGACTTTGCTATGCTTAATGCTTGTCACTAGGGCCCGAGTGCCATGATTTTAGATCTGAACCTATTATGTTTTCATGAATATATGTGAGGTCTTGATCGTATCTTGCAAGTCAATAGTCACCTACTATGTGTTATGATCCGGCAACCCCGAAGTGACAACAATCGGGACCACTCCCGGTGATGACCGTAGTTTGAGCAGTTCATGTATTCACTAAGTGTTAATGCTTTGGTCCGGTACTCTATTAAAAGGAGGCCTTAATATCCCTTGGTTTCCAATAGGACCCCGCTGCCATGGGAGGGTAGTACAAAAGATGTCATGCAGGTTCTTTTCCATAAGCATGTATGACAATATTCAAAATACATGCATACATTGCATTGATGAACTGGAGCTAGTTCTGTGTCACCCTATGTTATAACTGTTGCATGAGGAATCACATCCGACATAATTATCCATCAATGATCCATTGCCTACGAGCTTTTGACATATTGATCTTTGCTTAGTTACTTTTTCGTTGCCACTATTACGATTGCTACAAAACCGCTACTATTACTTTTGCCACCGTTATCGTTATTTCCATACTACTTTGCTACTAAATACTTTGTTGTAGATATTAAGTATTTTAGGTGTGGTTGAATTGACAACTCAACTGCTAATACTTGAGAATATTCTTTCGCTCCCCTTGTGTCAAATCAATAAATTTGGGTTGAATACTCTACCCTCAAAAATGGTTACGATCCCCTATACTTGTGGGTTATCAAGTCTCCATAGGACTAGCGCACCAAAACAACAACCGCCGCTGATGAAGAGTAGCGTATATCGAAAGAATCCAACCTGAACACACATGAACGTCTACGAACGACGACCAGATCCAAGTAGATCCACCAAATACAAATCCACCGGAGACACATCTCCATGCTCCCACCGATGATTCTAGACGCACCATAGGAAAGGGGTCTAGGTGGGGAGAATCTTATTCCTTCTTCAGGGAGCCGCTGTCGCCTCACCTTTTGAGCAGGACATAAAACCTAACAAAAAATCAAAGAAACATATAAAATGGATCCCACCAACTGGCAAGGGTCGCGATCCACCACGCCCCCATGGCCCTAAGGCCACCGGAGATGAGGCGGACTGGCGACAGCGCCAGTGGGAGGCGGAGTAACCCTGAGTTTTTTGGGAAAAAAATTATCACATTTGAAGGCCTCTTTGGATTACAGGAGGAATAGAAAGGGGGAGACGATGAGATGTCACGAACCTTGGAAATTTGTATGATCTTTATAATGCTAGTAATATGTGCATTTGGATGGTACATAGGACACAAACACATGAATTTTAGATAATTGAGGAGAGCAGATGAGAGACAGAGTAAAAGTGGATTGGACTTTTTAAAGGAAATTAAATGAGAATCGGGGCATAGGAATGGATTTCATAGAAACTCAGTAGTCTCAATCCTATCATCTAACACGTTTTCCTCGGGGGG
>LR738712.1:653408179-653441432 GCA_902687465.1 Secale cereale
AATTCAAATTCTGTAAGGTTCTTATGAAAATTGTACAAATTAAAGAGGCCCTAAATGAATTATGATAATCTTTTTTGTCTGAATTGTCTTTTGTATAAATCTGTTTCCTTAGTCATTATTTTATTTTATTTTAGGCAACATGTGACAAATTAAATTTTAATTCTAAATTGAACATTATCAAATCACAATCATAAGCATTTAAGTACAACCGCATAAAAATTTATCTTGTCGTTGCATAAATTTTGATTATAAACTGAGCATTATCGAATCACAATCATCGACATTTATCTTGTCGTTGCAGCAACAACTATTGTTCACTACCCGTAAAAAACTATTGTTCGTCAATGCATAATTTATTTATCTGACGTATTTGAACCTTGTTAAATTTTTTCTATGCAGTACTTAAAAAATAGTATGTATACATTTTTACACAGAACTTGAGCTTGCAACAATATCAACTAAAAAGGCAATCATCGTGTGTCATGTACTCCAACAAGAATGAATATGATAATCCAGGGGAGATAATATGCAGAAATTCTAGAAAAAATGCAGTGAAATAATACAAGGCCACTGATACGTCTCCAACGTATCTATAATTTTTGATTGTTCCATGCTATTATATTATCTGTTTTGGATGTTTAATGGGCTTTAACATGCTCTTTTATATTATTTTTGGGACTAACCTATTAACAGAAGACCCAGTGCAAATTCCCGTTTTTTTTTGCCTATTTTAGTGTTTTGCAGAAAATGAATACCAAACGGAGTCCAAACGGAACGAAACCTTCAGGAAGATCTTTCTTGGACCGAAAGCAAACCAGGAGACTTGGAGTTGAAGTCTGGAATGCCACGAGGCGGCCACGAGGCGGCCACGAGGCAGGAGGGCGCGCCCAGGGGGGTAGGCACGCCCCCCACCCTCGTGGGCCCCTTGTAGCTCCACCGACGTACTTCTTTCGCCTATATATACTCTTATACCCTAGAAACATCAGGGAGAGCCACAAAACCACTTTTCCACCGCCGCAACCTTCTGTACCCGTGAGATCCTATCTTAGGGCCTTTTTCGGCGCTCCGCCGGAGGGGGAATCGATCACGGAGGGCTTCTACATCAACACCATAGCCTCTCCGATGATGTGTGAGTAGTTTATCACAGACCTTCGGGTCCATAGTTATTAGCTAGATGGCTTATTCTCTCTCTTTGATTCTCAATACAAAGTTCTCCTCGATGTTCTTGGAGATCTATTCGATGTAATATTCTTTTGCGGTGTGTTTGCCGAGATCCGATGAATTGTGGATTTGTGATCAAGTTTATCTATGAATAATATTTGGTTCTTCTCTGAATTCTTATGTGCATGATTTGATATCATTGCAAGTCTCTTCGAATTATCGGTTTAGTTTGGCCTACTAGATTGATCTTTCTTGCAATGCGAGAAGTGCTTAGCTTTGGGTTCAATCTTGTGGTGTCCTTTGCCAGTGACAACAGGGGAAGAAAGGCGCGTATTGTATTGTTGCCATCGAGGATAAAAAGATGGGATTTATATCATATTGCTTGAGTTTATCCCTCTACATCATGTCATCTTGCTTAATGTGTTACTCTGTTCTTATGAACTTAATACTCTAGATGCATGCTGGATAACGGTCGATGTGTGGAGTAATAGTAGTAGATGCAGAATCGTTTTGGTCTACTTGACACGGACATGATGCCTATATTCATGATCATTAGATATTCTCATAACTATGCGCTTTTCTATCAATTGCTCGGCAGTAATTTGTTCACCCACCGTAATTTATGCTATCTTGAGAGAAGCCACTAGTGAAACCTATGGCCCCGGGTCTATTTTCTATCATATAAGTTTCCTATCTACAAGTCTGTTTCCTATTTATTTTATTTTGCAATCTTTACTTTCCAATCTATATAACAAAAATACCAAAAATACCAAAAATATTTATCTTATTATCTTTATCAGATCTCACTTTTGCGATTGGCCATGAAGGGATTTACAACCCCTTTATCGCGTTGGTTGCAAGGTTCTTGATTGTTTGTGCAGGTACTAGGTGACTTGCGTGTTATCTCCTACTGGATTGATATCTTGGTTCTCAAAAACTGAGGGAAATACTTACGCTACTTTGCTGCACCACCCTTTCCTCTTCAAGGGAAAACCAAGACATGCTCAAGAGGTAGCAGCCACAAATTCATATCATAGGTACCAAGGTGAAATTTAATTCATATTTTGCATCTAACTTTTTATTTCATTTATTGGGATCATTAATACGCCATATGCATGCAAGAAAACTAAGTGGAGAAAGTAGCTAGTGTCATTATGACTACATGCATCCAAGTATTAGGCTAGCCATAGTGGGGGTAACATAAGTAGTATCATTCACTTGGGACTCACAAACATGCTTATGTGGCAGGTAATTAAAGAAGAGAGAGATGGTTATAGTAACATAGGTAGATACCGTAACATGATAAATGTGATCCTACTATGTGTCATGCATGGCAATAAATGAGACCATCTATGATACTACCTCCTTTCCGGTTTATAAGGCTTGCACGTATATCTAGTTTGACAAATAAACCAACGTAATACAAATTATGTGTCCTAAAAAATATATCATTAGAAACTTCAGATCTTGTACTTTCTAATGATGTAATTTTTAGACTATACAACTCATTTTACGTTGGTCAAATTATAGACCTAGGGATACGCACAAGCCTTATAAACCGGGAAGGAGGTAGTAATAATCTATGATACTATGCACTATGGATGTAGTATCATACACTAGTATCATATGCATGATACTAGTATATGATACTCCCCACTATGACCAGCCATAGACATGTTGCTAATATGAGCAAATATCATTAATTCTTTTCCTTGATTACTGTTGGTGGCCTTATATAGATGCAAAACGTATATTCCATAGTGGCCTTGTATAAGTAAATGGAGGGAGTAATAATTTACTATAAAATAGGCAAGTATGACTATTATACCAAAAAGACTACATTTTCAAGTGAGTTTTGATAACCTAGTTATGACGAAACCGTCCTTTTTATGTCAAATGAATTGAGAGCACCTCCAAGAGACAACCAATGAAAAATCCTCCGATAAATGGTTACTAGGGGCATCCCAAAAATTTAGGGAGGGTGCAGTTGGGATCCTTCCCGTCACTTTCCGTACTCCCCTAGCTACATTGTCACACACAACATCACTAGGATTTTTGTTGGGTCGAAACATGTAGGGCGAGGCCACAGACATAAATCGCACTGGGGTTAAAGCAGAGCGTGCACCACCTTCATCACGGGAGGACCGGGCAACTAGCGGCAAATACACGGAGGGAAATCCAGAGGGCAACCCCAGCGGTGTGCCGGGAGATGTCAGGGCCTTTGCACGGTATATCATGGTGTACGTTCGGCCTGGGCCCGAGGTGAGGGGCCATGGGAAAAGAAAGAGTGGGACACAAACATGTGAAATGTCGTAGTGTGCCTGCATGGAAACTGGTGGGAAAATAGTGATGGCATACTAGTGGCAAATAGTGATGTCATGGTCGGGGAGCCGGGGCGGGTCAGGTCAATGTTTCTTTCTCCATCGTACCATTTTGATTGGGACGAGCATGCGAGGAGGCGGCGGTCGGAAGTGTCAAGGGTGACGATGATGATGGGTTTTGTTGTCCATGAGTGGCGTTGCTCGCGTTGGGCGTTTCTAGTTGCCATTGACAAGTGTGCATCTGGAAACGGGAGTCAGATCGTGTGGCTGACACAAATTGTGGGTGTCGGTGTCAAAACTGGTGGATCTCGGGTAGGGGGTCCCAAACTATGCGTCTGAGGACCGATGGTAACAGGAGGCTGGGGACAGGATGTTTACCCAGGTTCGGGCCCTCTCGATCAAGGTAATACCCTACTTCCTGCTATATTAATATGGATGAATATGATTACAAGAGTTGATCTACCTCGAGATCGTAATGGCTAAACCCTAAAGTCTAGCCTATGAGGATGTTATGATTCTCTATTAGCCTCTACGGACTAAACCCTCTAGTTTATATATGCACCGGAGGGCCTAGGGTTTGTACATAACTGACTTACAGAGGAAGGAAATATTACACCCGAACCTAAAACCTGCCATTATACGAATACATGAGTCCTATGTGGATACGAGAGACGATCTTCAACAGCGATTTTCACGAACCACCAGTCCGGCCAACCACGAGTTATCCGGCCACATGAGGACCCCTCAATCCAGGACTCCCTCAGTAGCCCCTGAACCTGTCTTCGATGTCAATGAGTTCGGCTTCTATATTGTCTTCGGCATTGCAAGGCGTGTTCCTTCTTCCGAACATATCTTCTGCAATAACGTACTGTGTCCGGCTCTGCAAGGTTAGTACAACCCTTAGCCTCGAATGCAAGGCTTTTGAAAGAAAATGAATAATGTGTCTCTACTGACAACTTCTGGGTGAAGCGTCGCGTCCATCCCACTAACATATCGAACCGTTTATTTGGTCCTAGTTTTGCGTTTCGAGGTATATCCTCATTGACACGTCTTATCACAATAGAGATCGTGCCTGCTTATTGTGGGATCCTTATCAATGTGACGTGGGCATCCACACCGCGCATTAAGCACGACCAATTTGGGAACCGACGAGGTTTATGGCTAAAGTGGGGGGACGTTATGTATTCCCAGCAATATGAAAGCCAATCCCTTTCATCAGCCCCACACTTCCGTCAAGCTCGAGTTCCCCAATCTCCCTAGCACCAGCTTCTTCATCGCATGTGCCTGCCATTCTTCGCCCCTCGACCACTACTTCCTTCCCCTGCAATGGCTGGATCTGGTGCCAAGGGCAAGTGGGAGGCCTCTACGGTTACTGAATAAACCGTGGAGGATCTTCGGAACGCGGGCTATCTCGCTGCCAATATTGCGCACCGAGTCCCCGTCAAGGGCCAGGTGGTTCCCGTCCCAGAGGCGGGTGAGAGAGTTGTGTTTCTCTCGCACTTTGTTAGGGGGCTAGGGTTTCTGCTCCACCCCTTTGTTCGGGGTTTGCTGTTTTTCTATGGGCTAGATTTCCATGATCTAGCCCCGAACACAATTCTCCACATCTCCGCTTTTATAGTGGGGTGTGAAGCTTTCCTTCGCGTCCCTCCTCACTTCGGCCTATGGCTCAAAACCTTCGACGTGAAGCCAAAGGTGGTGGACGGGCAACACGCGGAGTGCAGGGGTGCTATGATTAGCAAGCTCCCGAATACCACTTGGCCAAAAGGGTGGTTCGTGGAAATGAACAAGGTCTGGCAGCAGGAGTGGTTCTATATCACTGAACCCCGCGACGCCAAATGGGTGGCGGAACCTGCTTTCAGATCTGGACCCCTGCAGAGGTTGACCTCCTGGACTGAGAAGAGTCTGAACTGGGGGTCTCAGGTCGAGGTGACGTCACTCCAGGGCCTTGTGTCCGGCGTGATTTCCAAAGGCTATCAGCTCTCGACCGTTGTCCAGGTAATGCTGGCCCGGCTTGTCCTTCCTTGCCAAAGCCGGGACTCCTCCCTATGGGAGTTTGATCTGGCAGGAGATCGGCCTCTGAAGCATCTCTTTGGCTTTACGCACAAAGAGATCTGGAAGCATCTCTTTAAGAGCCAGAAGGAGTGGCCGAAGGAAACCGAGGATGCAGGCTATAGTACCGTGTTCTCCGCCCCAGAGGTAATAGAAAATTCCGCTGAACATATATCCTCTTTTGTATTTAATAATAACAGGAATTGGAGTTTTTGCGTGATCTACATGGCTGGGCGAAGAAGGCAATCCCGATTAAGTGTCTGACGCCCTTGCGTGAAGACCCATAATCACCTCGAGTGACGGCGATGCTGGTCCCGGTGCCGTACAAGACGCCGGTCAAGAAGCCCAAGAAGAAAAGCAAGGAGGCCGAAGACGGCCCCCACCTCGCGGACGAGAAGTCCGAGAAGATCAACATCCTCTCCTCCGAAGAGGAGGAGGACGACGACGTAGAAGAAGAAGAAGAAGAGACCCCTGCGCAAGGCAGGGGGAAGAAGAGGGCGGCTGCCGCTGACACATGCACGGCCACACCCCGGAGGAGGCTGAACCTCTCTGCTCGTTCGGACTCATCGTCTGAACAAAGCTTTGTGGTGAAGCCCAGGGAGAAACCCCCGACCGAAACGTAAGTTTGTCCGGATATATTAATTGTTGCACCTTGTTTGTTTTAGCATTTTGATGCTTACTTAGTATTTTTCACCTGCTGTCCTACAGCCCTCCCCGAGCACACCCTGACGCCTCCATATCAGAGGGGAATTCTCTAGCGTCTGGGGAGACGGAGAGTGACCCGCTGGTCTGAGCTCCATCGCTCGTGACCGGCGGGGACGTCAAAGTGTCTTCCCAGCGGGTGTCCTCTGTTCAAGGAGATGGGGGCAGGGCAAGTGGCCGGGCGATTGAGGGTAACGCCTTGGCTGCCACTGACCATGGGGAAATAATCCCCATGGAGACCGAAGACGGGCGGCCCAAACAATCTGGGGCCCCGCTGAATAATAACCCGGAGCCTAGCGCGACTCTGGGGTCCGAAGACAAGACTCCCCAGGCGGGGGAGGATACGACCGCGCCTAGAGTCAATCCGGAGGCGCCGAACCCTATGGAAGGAGCACTGCAAAGTGCTTCCATCGTGGAGGAGCACCGCACCGTGATGGGTGCGGTGATGAAGAAGATTCAGTCCGTCAAAGGCGGACTGAATGAAGCCTTCAACAGCCTGTTAACAAGCTTTGAGGTAAGCAATGTAATGTTCTTTATGGAACTTTTATTTGTTTTATATGCACATAGATAGCCAGTAGCCCCTGATGCTTTGTGTGATTCTGAACAGAATTGGACGAAGTATCCATAGTGTAGCATGCTTATAGAGCTGAACTGTTGTGCAGGCTTCACTAGTTACAGCAACTGCACAAGATGCAGAGGTTGCCGAACTAAACCGGAAGCTCTTGTTGGCCAACGCAGACCTCGACCACGTCAACCAGCGTTTAGATGAAACGCAAGGTATGCAGATTTAAAAATTAAGATGTCAAGAAGACTAATAATATTAATTGAGTATGGGTATAAACTCTTTTATTATATTCTGTATTACACAGTTAGCGCCACTAAGCTCGAGGACCTCAAGGGCGAGCTCGCGAAGGCCAAGGAGGAGGCCGAGGCAAGCCAGGCGATCACCAATAAAGCGGTTACCGAACTAGAGGCCGAAAAGGCCGCGTGTGAGAAGCACCAGGCTTGGGTGTCCGAAGTCGAGGTTGAGCTCAACGATGCCATTCGCAAACGCGAGGCATTGGAAGAGAAGGCTTCGGAACAAGCTTCCAATCTCGCTGAGGCAGTTAAGGCTGTCCAGGATGCGCGAAGCGAGTCGCGCAACGCCTGTGAAGAAATCAATCAAGCACGATAGATAGCATCTGGTAAGAACTTTCTCTTACGGAGCATATTCGGAGGGCAGAAGTATCTTCGGCTGACACGGTTATGGAGTTCTCCGGACATGTTTGCTGATCTTCCGAGGAGCAGTTCTGACGCTGCCTAATATTTCGAGCCCAGGAGGGGAAGGACACGGGGAAGTTATTTTTGTCGCAGTTCTATGCGCCAAAACATCTGGTGCCCCTCAACGACCAGATAAAGCAGCTGCTCGAGCTGCACAATATGGCGGGTTCGGCCATGAAGGATTTGATAGTCCGGCTATGGCGCGCTGATCCACTCCCAAGTAGCTACTTCGGATTGGTGAGGCGGCTCGTCGAGGCGAGTCCGTGGGTCGACGCATTGATGCGTTCGGCCTGCATAGAGGGTGCTTGGATGGCCTTCGCTCGTTAAAAGTGCACTGGGCGAAGATGTGGGTGGAGCATATAGCTACTACTGGCCCGCCCAAAGGCAAGGAGCACCGCAAGCCGGAGAAATACTTCGAGGACGTCATAGAAGGCGCCCTCCATGTAGAAGGCCAGTGCTCAAAATATGTTATCTTTGAGTAATTGTATCCGGTTGTAAATACTTTAAGCTTATGAACCAATGTATATAACTTTTAAGCTATTATAATGTGAGCGACTTTTACCTCCTGTGTGACTATTTATGTAAATCTGAAAGTTTCCAGTCGTCGGCTTCAGACCCCATGTACATAGTACTGGGATGTTCGGTCATATGCATATACACTCTTTATCCAACGTCTTGGTCTGTGTAGGAGGTGTATGCGGAGTGAACCAGGCAATCAGACTATGCGGCGTTATTGCTTTCACTTAGTCGTAGGAGTTTGACAGGTGGGGCTAGGTACTAGCCCCTGGTGCGGATATGATATTCCCGAATTAAGGTATCCAATTGCACCCGACTGGGCGAAAAAACCAACCCTTCGTATAATACGGGGTAGATCTCTATCGATCGTAGTATAAAACTAAGTCACCGGATTGCGGACCAGGTTCTCGCCTATCATGACAGTCAGTTTTCGGCTTTCTCTACTGAGGTACTTCACCGGACGAGCCAAGACTACAATCGTATTAGTTCTCCCTTTACACCCTAGCCGAACAATCGGGAACGTAGGGGTAAGCACAGGAGCCGGGCAACCCAACTATTGACCCAAGACATGATTCGGAACTGATGCATATAAGGCAAATATCCAGGACGCCGAAGACTCCTTATAGGTGTTCGAACTTTTTAACATATACCGGGCTGAATAAAACCCCTGGTAATAGACCCTGTTAACAAGGCACATGTGGCAATCTGATATGGGGAGAGAACACAGGTGGTGAGAGAATAAAGCTCCAAACAAAATATAAGCTAAGCTGTTTCGTAAAATATCCCTTTATAGTACGGCGAGCCGTATGTTTACAGATAATGCCGATAACTTCATTGGACATTTTACATGCCAGAAAAGTACAAAACAAAGAGAGAGAAAAGGTTTACACAGGGTCTTAATCTAAAAAGAAACCTTAGCACGGGTCCCTGCTGCACTTATACGCCGTTTTCTTCTTTGTGATGTGTCCTTGAAGGGGGGGGGAGTATGATGGCCATCTGTAAAATAGAAAAAAACCTGGAAAAGAAAAGAAATCCATTGTGGCCATAAACAAAAATGGGTTCATTTAGTGAACCTTGAAAGATAATTCTTAGAGTCTGAATAGGGTCAAGCCGAACTATGGACTATATGTATGCAGTGTGCCCCCAGCGCCGCCCAAGGGATTTTGAGGGCATAATTATGTACACGAGGCACTTATGCTATCACCTTACGGGGAAGTCAATGGGGGCGTAACTGCTAATCGAGCTCAGGTTCATCTGATCTGCCGCACTGAGGCATGTGCTGGACACGTTTAACTGTTGAAAGGATCGATATGGTTGTCTAAAGGGGGGGGGGTGAAAAGGCAACTAATAATTTTTAGCTTTTCTTAACCAAATTAAACTTAGCAACAAAGTAAGTTGTCTAGATATGCAACTAGGTGGACAACCTATAGGAAGCAACAATAACACCCACACAAGCAAGCAAGTTAAGGTATACAAAGAAAGCTTGCACAAGTAAAGTTAAGAAATAACCACAAGTGGAGTCGGTGAAGACGAGGATGTGTTACCGAAGTTCCTTCCCTTTGAGAGGAAGTACGTCTCCATCGGAGCGGTGTGGAGGCACAATGCTCCCCAAGAAGCCACTAGGGCCACCATATTCTCCTCACGCCCTCACACAATGCAAGTTGTCGTGATTCCACTAGTGGTGCCCTTGAAGGCGGCGACCGAACCTTTACAAACAAAGTTGGGGCAATCTCCACAACCGAATTGGAGGCTCCGAACGACACCATGAAGCTTTACCACAATGGAATATGGCTCCGAGGTGACCTCAACCATCTAGGATGCTCAAATACCCAAGAGTAACAAGATCTGCAAGGGATTAGTGGGGGTAATCAAATTTCTCTTGGTGGAAGTGTAGATCGATGCCTTCTCAAGCAATCCCTAGGAAATCAACAAGTTTGATTGGCTAGGGAGAGAGATCGGGCGGAAATGGAGCTTTGAGCAACAATGGAGCTTGGGGAGGAAGAGGTGAGTCTTCTTGGGGAAGAAGACTCCCTTTATATAGTGGAAGGACAAATCCAACCGTTATCCCTCAATTCTGCCCGCAGAGCACGGTACTACCGCACTTAACATGCGGTACTACCGCACGGCCCAGCGGTACTACCGCACAGGGTGCGGTACTACCACTCGCGTGGTGCGAGCCAGAACTAGCCCCTGTTGCGTTAAAACACCGGCCAGTAGTATTGCCAGAGCGGTACTACCGTACGTCCTTACGGTACTACCACAAGGCAGGGTCAGACTGGTGGAGGAAGACTGCAGACTAAATAAATTACGTCCGCAGCTACTTCCGCAGAGTTACGGTCGATGCAAAAACCCGATACAGTACTACCGCTTGCACGAAGCGGTACTACCGCGTAGGATGCAGAAGTAAAAAAATTACTTCCGCTCCTACTACCGTACTATTTACGACACTGGGGCCGGTCACACGGAACTACCGTGTCCTTGGTACGGTACTATCGCACGGTGCGGCACAACCGTAACCCTGGAGCGATACTACTGTGGGGCCATGCGGTACTACCGCCTTCTTTGAGCGGTACTACCGCATGCCAAGCAGTAGTAGTAGTAGTAGTAGTAGTAGTAGTAGTAGTAGTAGTAGTAGTAGTAGTAGTAGTAGTAGTAGTAGTAGTAGTAGTAGTAGTAGTAGTAGTAGTAGTAGGACGCCACTGTTTTTTGTAACGACAAGGAAAAACAGCCGGAGCTCCAGAGAAGCGAAATAAAGGTGTTGCGAATGAATAGACATGTACGTGTTGATTCCACCCAAACCTTTCCGAAGCGGACCCCCTCTTAATAGTACGGCTTTCCTATGACTCAATTCCACCAAAAAGAAACAAAAGGAAACCCCATCTTCCAGAGGTTCCGAGGGGCACTTAATCGTCTTGTGCCTAGGTGTGATATATCTGAAAAGCTCAGTGCACACGATTAGTCCACAAAATCATTGTCATCAATCACCAAAACTACTTAGGGAGAAACATGCCCTTACAATCTCCCCCTTTTTGGTGGATTGATGACAATACGGGATTTGCACAAAGATATATATAACAAAATAGTAAGCAAACCCAGCATAATTAAAAAATATAGGTAAGCTCCCCCTAGATGTGTGCATACATATGAAGATGCTTTGGACTGCACAGCACACATACTAAATCAACGCTCCCCCTATATTTTATAAACAACATACTCCTTGCAACAAAGAATAAGACTCTACGCATGGATGCAAGGAGGATATCGTGAGGACATATTAACAGGGCAAGTGAAGCAAACGCTCACAACCTAGTAGATAGCATAGACATAATAATGAGATAAGGAGGAGAGTGCATATGTCACACACCATATGAAAGGTGTCACACACACACGACACAAACCAACGAAAGCAAATAAACCACGGCACAAGACACGCGTAAATCCTACTCTCTCTCCCCATTTGGCATCGAGACACCACAAAGGGGAAAGAGGACACCTAAGACATGAGTGGTAGCTCAGGCGGAAGAGATCAGTCATCACGCGCCTCGACAGACTCCTGCTCCTCCTCCTCGAAATCAGACCACTTGTAACCCTTGCTTGACAATCCACTCAGCCTCTGGAGTAATGATCTCCTCTGACCCACTAGACACATTCTCACCAAAGATCCTTAATATCTTCTTGTCGCACTGGCAAACCTGCTTCTGAGTCACATGAGCCTTGTATTGCCCCTTGGCATGCATACAAAACATAGCCTTCATCTTGCTCTTCAGCTTTTTAGCCCACGAGGGCTTAGATGATGGGGGAGCATACCCTCCAGAACTGTCATCATCAGCTGCCTCCTCCGCAACTTCCTCCTCATCCACATCCATCTTAGCTGCAGCAGCCTCTGCACGGGTAGTGGTGTTAGCCCATCGACTCTTGATGCGAAGTCTGATAGGCTCATGACGAATCCAGTGAGGGGCCTCAAAATCTTCATCAGGATAGAGCTTCTCCCAAGTCTTGGTGATCAGCAAAAATAGATATGGACCGTAGATAGGCACTTTGCGGGTGAATATCGCAAAGCGGAGCTCACACCACATGACATGTGAGATATCAAGTGGTTGAGTCAGAGCACTGTGGGCCTCCTCACACATAAGCATCATGTCCACGAGGTATGAATGTACCTTGTCCTTGTCCCCAATGCATGGAAACAGTGAGTTGCGGAAGATCCTATGCATAATATCCAGAAAGGGGTTCATCACCCAAGTCTTCTTGCCACTTGCGAGCATCTTCTCCACATAGTAAGGCAGCAGCCGGTCCTTGTTGACAGACTCTTCATTGGCATGAGGTCGAGCTCCAACAAAAGTGTGGAGCCCCTCATCAGCAACCTGAAGCAGATCCATGAAGTCCTTCCATGTAGCAGTCATCTTATGTCCATTGGTCATCCAAGTCATGTTGCATTCCTCCTTAGGATGGAAGTGAACCGAAGCAAAGAACTGTGACACAATTTCTGGGTCAAAGTCCATATGAAACGACATGATATGCTCAATGCCAAACTGCTCCACAAGATCTAGAGCCTCAACAAAATAGGCCTGGTGCTCCTCCTTCCTCATGTGATTCATGTCAATCCAGTGTGCATCCACATATAAGCCGTGTTTGCTCTTCAGCACTTCTGTGAAGGTATGATACTGCTGCTTGGTCCAGAACAACTCATCTCCATGGAACTGAGCCCGGGGATCTGCATAAGGATTGATCTTCCTCCTAGCAATGAACTCATGTGATGGAATCTCGTCCATGCCCATTGTTGGTTCCTTGTTCTTGGTGGCAGAGGTCTTGGTTCTGCGTTGGGGAGCTCCGGAAAGAAATCCGAGGGAAATTCTCAGGGTGGGATAATGCGGGAGAGATCAGAGTGGGCAAGGCGGATTTCTTGGGTTTTTCCTCTCTTTTTTCCTGTTCTCTCGTGCTGCTGTTTTGAGTTTTCCGTTGCTCTGAGCAATTATTTCGTGCATTTTTTGGGGTGTGTGGTGCGGCGGTGATCATGGGCTCGTCTTTTTGCTTTTTCTTTTTGGAACAGGAGCTGCTTATAATAGTTTTTCTTTCGTCTTTTCCCTGTCTTTTGCAGCCAAGTCCTGCAAATTTGGATATTTATTTGTCAATGCAAAAAGTTATCACATTTTTTTCCGGCGAAAACTACCGATCAATTCATCTCCAATCATGACAGTACAACGAACACCAGAAATATATACAAAAAATACATCCAGATCAATAGACCATCTAGCGATGACTACAAGCACTCAAGCGAGGTGGAGATGAGGCGCCGTCATCAGCCCTCCCTCGCTGGAGCCGGGCAAAACTTGTTGTAGTAGAAAGTCGGAAAGTCGTGATGCTAAGTCTTGATACGTCTTCAATGTATCTACTTTTCCAAACACTTTCACCCTTACTTTGGACTCTAACTTGCATGATTTCAATGGAACTAACCCAAACTGACGATGTTTTCAGCAGAACTGCCATGGTGTTATTTTTTGTGCAGAAATAAAAGTTTCAGAATGACCTGAAAATCCACGGAGACAAGTTTTGAAAATAATAAAAAATACTAGCGGAAGAATCAGCATCAGGTGGCCCACACCCTGTCCACGAGGGTGGAGGGCGCGCCCCTTTCCTCGTGAGCCCCCTGGGACTCCACCGACCTAAACTCCAACTATATATATTCACTTTCGGGGAGAGAAAAATAGAAAAGAAGGATGCATCACGTTTTACGATACGGTGCCGCCGCCTAACCCTAATCTTTTTCAGGAGGGCTGATCTGGAGTCCGTTCGGGGCTCGGAGAGGGGAATCCGTCACCATCGTCACCGTCAACCATCCTCCATCATCAATTTCATGATGTTCACCGCCGTGCGTGAGTAATCCCATCGTAGGCTTGCTGGACGGTGATGGGTTGGATGAAATTTACCATGTAATCGAGTTAGTTTTGTTAGGGTTTGATGCCTAGTATCCATTATGTTCTGAGATTGATGTTGCTATGATTTTGCTACGCTTAATGCTTGTCACTAGGGCCCGAGTTCCATGATTTCAAATCTGAACCTATTATGTTTTGATGAATATATGTGAGTTCTTGATCCTATCTTGCAAGTCAATAGTCACCTACTACGTGTTATGATCCAGCAACCCCGAAGTGACAATAATCGGGACCACTCCCGGTGATGACCGTAGTTTGAGGAGTTCATGTATTCACTAAGTGTTAATGCTTTGGTCCGGTACTCTATTAAAAGGAGGCCTTAATATCCCTTAGTTTCCAATAGGACCCCCGCTGCCACGGGAGGGTAGGACAAAAGATGTCATGCAAGTTCTTTTCCATAAGCACGTATGACTATATTCAGAACACATGCCTACATTACATTGATGAACTGGAGCTAGTTCTGTGTCACCCTATGTTATAACTGTTGCATGAAGAATCGCATCCAACATAATTATCCATCATTGATCCATTGCCTACAAGCTTTTCACATATTGATCTTTGCTTAGTTACTTTTCCATTGCCACTGTTACGATTGCTACAAAACTGCTACTATTACTTTTGCCACCGTTACTATTACTTCCATACTACTTTGCTACTACATACTTTGCTACAGATATTAAGTCTTTTAGGTGTGGTTGAATTGACAACTCAACTGCTAATACTTGAGAATATTCTTTGGCTCCCCTTTTGTCGAATCAATAAATTTGGGTTGAATACTCTACCCTCGAAAACTGTTGTGATCCCCTATACGTGTGGGTTATCAAGACCATTTTCTGGCGCCGTTGCCGGGGAGCATAGCTCTATTCTTTGAGTCACTTGGGATTTATATCTGTTCATCACTATGAAGAACTTGAAAGATGAAAGAACCAAGATTTTTCCCTCAACTACGAGGGAAGGTAAGGAACTGGCATCTAGCTCTGCACTTGATTCACCCTGTGTTATGAGTAAATTTGCGACACCTACACCTGCTATTGATTCTGATATGTCGCATGTTATTGATGATGCCACTTCTGCTATGCATGATGCTTATGATGAACCTACTTCTATGCTTGATAATATTGTGCCATTAGGTGAATTTCTTGACGAACAACTTGCTAGGGTTAGAGAGAATGAAATTATTGAAACAGATAATATTGATGAAAGTGATGATGAAGATTCTCCCCTAGATATGAATTGCCTGATGTGCCTGAGGGTTATGTTATGGATGAAGAAACTTCTAGAGACCTTTTTGCTTGCAAAGATAGATACGATCTTAAGAAATTGTTAGCTATACTGAAAGAAAAGTCTTTGAGTGCTACAATGAAATATGACCCTGCTTTTGCTACTTCACATATCTGTATTTCTGATAAGGATTATGATTTCTCTGTCGATCCTGAGTTAATTACTTTGGTTGAATCTGATCCTTTTTATGGCTATGAATTTGGAAGTGTTGTGGCACATCTTACTAAATTGAATAATATAGCCACCCTATTCACTCATGAGGAAATAATTCGTTACTACTATATCCTTAAGTTATTTCCGTTATCCTTAAAGGGTGATGCTAAAACATGGTTTAATTCTCTTGCTCATGGTTGCGTGCGTAGTCCCCAGGATATGATTTATTACTTCTCTGCTAAATATTTCCCCGCTCATAAGAAACAAGCTGCCTTAAGGGAAATATATATTTTGTGCAAATTGAAGAAGAGAGTCTCCCACAAGCTTGGGGGAGGCTTCTCTGATTACTTAATGCTTTGCCTGATCATCCTCTCAATAAAAATGAAATACTTGATATCTTTTATAATGGACTAACCATGCTAGTTGTGTTTTCAGGGAAAGAACTGTTAAGCAAGCTGAATTGCTATTGAATAATATATTGAGTAATGATAATGATTGGACACTTCCTGAACCAACTCCTAAGCCAACTCCGAAGAAAAGGCTTGGTCCTGAAGATATGCAAGGGGCAAAGAAATCTATGAAATAAAAGTGTATTAAAGTTGAAGATGTTAAGAATTTACCACCTATTTAAGAAATACATGGTCTTAATAACCCGACATAGGTAGTAGAGGTAAATTCTCTCTATAGATTTGATGAAGGTGTTATTCCTCGTAATAAGTCTGCTAGCCAATGCTTAGATGAGTTCGATAATTTTATTGTTCAACAAGAAAACTTCAATGCTTATGTTGGTAGACAATTGAAATGTAATGCTTATATGGTTGAACACTTGAGTGATTATATATCTAGAGTTAAAGGTGACCTTAAACTTATTAGTAAACATGCTTCTATGGTTACCACTCAGGTAGAACATGTGCTTAAAGCACAAAATGATTTGCTCAATGAATTAAATAATAAGAAAAATGATAATGTTGTTAGAGTTATGACTAGAGGGGGTAGAATGACTCAGGAACCTTTGTATCCTGAGGGCCACCCTAAGAGATCTGAGCAAGATTCTGCGAGAACTAATATTGATGCGCCTAGTCCTTCTAAGAAGAAGAAAAAGAAAAATGATAGGACTTTGCATGCTTCTAGTGAACCTGTTGTTGACACACCTGAGAATCACAATGATATTTCTATTTCCGATGCTGAAACACAATCTGGTAATGAACATGAACCTAGTGATAATGATAATGGTGATGTTCATGTTGATGCACAACCTAATAATAACAATGATGTAGAGATTGAACCTGTTGTTGATCTTGATAACCCACAATCAAAGAATCAACGTTATGATAAGAGAGACTTCGTTGCTAGGAAGTACGGTAAAGAAAGAGAACCATGGGTTCAGAAACCCATGCCTTTTCCTCCTAAACCATCCAATAAAAAGGATGATGAGGATTTTGAGCGCTTTGCTGAAATGATTAGACCTATATTTTGCGTATGCGTTTGACTGATATGCTTAAAACAAATCCTTATGCTAAGTATATGAAAGATATTGTTACAAATAAAAGAAAGATACCGGAAGCTGAAATTTTCACCATGCTTGCCAATTATACTTTTAAAGGCGGATTACCAAATAAACTAGGAGATCTAGGAGTACCAACTATTCCATGCTCCATTAAAAGAAACTATGTTAAAACTGCTTTATGTGATCTTGGAGCCGGTGTCAGTGTTATGCCTCTCTCTTTATATCGTAGACTTGATTTGAATAACCTGACACCTACTGAAATATCTTTGCAAATGGCCGATAAATCAACTGCTATACCTATCGGTATTTGTGAGGATGTGCCTGTTGTGGTTGCAAACATTACTATTTTAACGGACTTTGTTAATCTTGATATTCCCGAGGAAGATAGTATGTCGATTATCCTTCGTAGACCCTTTTAGAATACTATAGGGGCTGTTATTGATTGCAACAAAGGCAATGTCTCTTTTCATGTTAATGGTAATGAGCATACGGTACACTTTCCGAGGAAACAACCTCAAGTCCAAAGTATCAATTTTATTGGAAAAATTTCAACGATTACTATTGGAAGTTTTGAATTCCTTCTTCCTACTATCAAGAAGAAATAAGATATTCTTATTGTTGGAGACATGCATATCCCCGTTGAGGTAACCTAGTGTTATTCGAAAATTCTCCGGTTTCATGTTATTCGGAAAGAGTTTGTTAACAAGACTTGATCAACCTTGTTAGTGGATTCCTTTTGATGAGCATGAGATGGATGAAGTTAGAAAGCACAACTCTGTGTACCCTCTTTCTACTTTATGTTATTTAGATTAATTAAAGCAAAAATATTATTTTCTGTCTGTTATCTGAATTATCCCTGCAATAAAAATACCCCGAAAAAAAAAGTTCTCCAAATGTCCTGAAAATGAAATATGATTTTTTGTACAATATTTAAGAATTTCTGGCACTGAGAACACACCAGGGGGACCCACCATCTGGCCACGAGGGTGCAGGGCGCGCCCCCTGCCTCGTGGGCCCCATGTGGACCCGCTCCACTTATTCCAGCACCCACTCACTTCGTCTTCCTCCAGAAAAAATCCTCCCATAGCTCAAACCCGTGTTCTAGCTCATCTTGCTGCTATTTTCAATCTCCTTGCTCAAATCTCCATTCACAAAACTGTTTTGGGGGGTTGTTTTCGGTATGTGACTCCTCCAATGGTCCAATTAGTTTTTGTTCTAGTGCTTTATTTATTGCAAATTTATGCTGCTAATGTGACCCTGTTCTTGAGCTTGCATGTCAAATTTATATGGTCCAAAGTGGCTTTAATGCATGATATGGCCTCTAGGAACTTATGGGAGTAGTTGCTCTCAATCTTGTTGAGTTTGGTTCACTTTTATTTGGAGTCACTAAAATTTCAGGAATTTTTCAGAGAAGAAAATGCATAGGAAAAATATAACAATGTGGTTCCTCAAGGAAGCAAGGACCAAGGCTCGCGATACGTGAGCCGGACGACGAACCACCGAGGGAAGCTCAAGTGCACCCTTGTGAATGGCCGTCACAGGAGTTTATGGTTCAGGCAGGCATCAAGGATGAATTTGACGCTTATGTGCGTAATGCTGATCTTGAGGACTTCGTGTCAGATAACTGCCCACAGTACTACTACCTGACTGATTCCTTTGTGAGAAGGTTTAAATTTACATACTCATGCAATTCTCAGACTGTTTTATTTGATCTTTATGATAAATCATATACCATGGACCTAGAAGATTTTAATACTGCTTGTAAACTCCCGCAGTGCGACAATGTTAGTGAACCTCACAAATCTAAATATAAAGACTTTCTCGCTAGTATCACTGTGGGGGGATCTAGAGAAATCACACAAGCTACCATAGGGAGCATTCATTTCCCTTCCATACATTATTTTGCTCTCTTTATAGGTAGATGCATTAACGGTAAAGATGAGGCTTGTCACATGTGCGTTCCAGATCTTAGTGTCCTCAAGAGTGCGGTATTAGGCGATAAACAATATAACTTGGGAGGCCATTGTTGCACGAAGGTTGCATCTTAACGGTATAAGTGGATATTTGTTTGGTGGAATTTATGCAACTCGTGTAGCTAATTATCTTGGTGTACCCATGCATGTAAATGATACGGAGTTGCCTCCTGCTTATCTAGATTATAGCGCTATGGTTCGCCATCAGTTTCTTGAGAGGAATGAACAGTTCCTCCAGTACCGACTAATCTTTGACAGACATCACACTGTCCATGTTGCCCTCCGTGCTCCGACTTTCCTTAACTTTCAGGCAAAAAGGAGATATGTTATAACCAGGGAGGAGGCGAACGAGTATGATAGGAGGACGAAGCCAGCTCGCCTCCAAGCTGTAGCTCGTCAGGAAATAGCTGTTGCATCTCTACAACCCCAACTACGACTTTGAATATCCGCCAGGCCAGCAGTGGCCATAGACCAACTTAGGCCAAAAGCCTAAGCTTGGGGGAGTATGTATTTCTCACCGACATTACATTCATGTTCACACACTCATTCTAGTTGTCGGTGCTCATACTTTTTCATTGTACTATCCATGCTAGTTTATTTTCTTCTCTAAGATTTCTTCTTGTGTGTCTGAAAAACCTTAAGAAAGTAGTAGTAGTAGTAGTAGTAGTAGTAGTAGTAGTAGTAGTAGTAGTAGTAGTAGTAGTAGTAGTAGTAGTAGTAGTAGTAGTAGTAGTAGTAGTAGTAGTAGTAGGTAGTAGAAGTAGTAGCAGTAGTAGCAGTAGTAGCAGCAGTAGCAGCAGTAGCAGAAGCAGTAGCAGTAGCAGTAGCAGTAGCAGTAGCAGTAGCAGCAGCAGCAATAGTAGCAGCAGCAGTAGCAGCAGCAGCAGTAGTAGTAGTAGTAGTAGTAGTAGTAGTAGTAGTAGTAGTAGTAGTAGTAGTAGTAGTAGTAGTAGTAGTAATTAAAAGAAAACCCAAACATATTTCTCGTTCTTCTTTTGCTTGTTGGGACCTTTCCCGTGTAAATAGTTTTACTTCCTTTCTTTTCTTTGGTGGTCGAGAGGAGAAGACCATGATGAAAATGTTGAGTCGCTCTCATATGCATTATTGTTGATTTAACCGAGAGCCCATATTACCTTGTGTTCTCCCTTGTATTAAATGCTTGCAGATTTCAGCTTAGTCCAATGCATGTGCACTATTATTATTATCCACACCATTAGGTCGTGCGAGTGAAAGGCAATAATGACGATATATGATGGACTGATTGAGATGAGAGAAGCTGGTATGAACTCAGCCTATGTTGTTTTTGTAAATATGGTTAGTTCATCGTTCCTGATTCAGCCTATTATGAATGAAACATGTTTGCAATGACAATTAGAGATTATAGTTGCTCATGCCATGCTTAATTAGCTAGGAGTTTATAATGGTTTACCTTGCGTGCCAACATACTATTAAAATGGTTGTGATGTGGTATGATAGGGTGGTATCCTCCTTTGAATGATTCGAGTGATTTGACTTGGCACATGTTCACGCATGTAGTTGAAACAAAATCAACATAGACTCCACGATATTTATGTTCATGGTGATTTATATCCTACTCATGATTGCACTCATTGTTGATTAATTTTAATGCATGTTCATGATTGTTGTCGCTCTCTAGTTGGTCGCTTCTCAGTCTCTTTCTAGCCTTCACTTGTACTAAGCGGGAATACTGCTTGTGCATCCATTTCCATAAACCCCAAAGGTATTCCATATGAGTCCACCATACCTTCATATATGCAGTATTTACCTGCCATTCCAAGTAAATTTGTATGTGCCAAACTCTAAACCTTCAAATGAAATTCTATTGTGTATGCTCTAATAGCTCATGTATCAACTAGGGATGTCTATATCTTCCATGCTAGGTGGGTTATTCTCACGATGAGTGGACTCCGCTCATCATTCACGAGAAAATGGCTGGTAATCGGGATGCCCATTCCCATGCTTAAATCAAAATAGAAATAAACAAGCTCCCCCTGGACTGTTGTTGGTTTGGACGGTACCTATTGTTTCGGATAAGCCGTGGAGTGTGTTTGATGGTGGAGGGGGAGTAAAACTTTACCATTTAGTTTGGGAACCGCTTATAATGTGTGTAGCATGGAAGATATTGAGAGCTCTTGGTTGTTATGTTGACAATGAAAGTATGCCACTCAAAATATTATTTATCTCTATTTCAAAACTTGAGCTCTGGCACCTATGCAAACCCCTGCTTCCCTCTGCGAAGGGCCTATCTATTTACTTTTATGTTGAGTCATCATCCTCTTATTAAAAAGCACCAGTTGGAGAGCACCGCTGTCATTTGCATGCATTGCTATTAATTTACATTGAGTATGACTGTGACCGGATCTCTTTTACCATGAATTACAATGTCTAGTCAATCCTTGATTTTCAGGGGTGCTGTGCATTTATGTTTTGCGGTCTCAGAAAGGGCTAGCGAGATACCATCTTGTTATATCATATTATGATTGTTTTGAGAAAGTCTTGTCATCCGAGTTTTGTTATTATTGCTCGCTAGTTGATTATGCCATTGATACGAGTAAACATGAGACCTGAATGTTATTGTGAATATGGTTAGTTCATAATCTTTACTGAAAACTTGAATGCTGGCTTTACATATTTGCAAAAACAAGGTCAAACAGAGTTTGTAAAAGTTTTTCTTTATCACTTTCAATTTGTCAACTGAATTGCTTGAGGACAAGCAAAGGTTTAAGCTTGGGGGAGTTGATACGTCTCCAACGTATCTAATTTTCCAAACACTTTTGCCCTTGTTTTGGACTCTAACTTGCATGATTCGAATGGAACTAACCCGGACTGACGATGTTTTCAGCAGAACTGCCATGGTGTTATTTTTGTGCAGAAATAAAAGTTCTTAGAATGACCTGACAATCCACGGAGACAAGTTTTGGAAATAATAAAAAAATACTGGCGGAAGAATCAGCATCAGGGGGCCCACACCTTGTCCATGAGGGTGGAGGGCGCACCTGCCCCCAGGGCGCGCCCCCTGCCTCGTGGGCCCCCTGGTGTTAGGGAACGTAGTATTTCAAAAAAATCCTACGATCACGCAAGATCTATCTACTAGAAGCATAGCAACGAGCGGGGAGAGCATGTCTACGTACCCTTGTAGACCGAAAACGGAAGCGTCTAGTGACGTGGTTGATGTAGTCGAACGTCTTCACGATCCAACCGATCCAAGCACCGAACGCATGGCACCTCCACGTTCAGCACACGTTTAGCTCGATGACGCCCATGAGCTCTTGATCCAGTTGATCTTCGTGGGAGAGTTTCGTCAGCACGACGGCATGGTGACGGTGATGATGAAGCTACCGGCGCAACGCTTCGCCTAAGCACTGCAACAATATGACTGAGGTGTGTATCTGTGGGGAGGGGCACCGCACACGCCTAAAATCAACTTGTGTGTCTATGGGGTGTCCCCTCCCCACGTATATAAAGGAGTGGAGGAGGGGAGGGGTCGGCCCTCTCTATGGCGCACCCTAGGGGAGTCCTACTCCCACCGGGAGTAGGATTCCCCCCCCTTCCCAAGTTGGAGTAGGAGAGGAAGGAAGGATGAGAAGGAGAAGAAGGAAAGGGGGGCCGACCCCCCTCCCAATTTGGATTGGGCTTGTGGGGGGGGGCGCCCCCACCTTGGCCGCCTCCTCTTCTCTTCCACTATGGCATATTAAGGCCCATTAACTCCCCATGGGGTTCCGGTAGCCCCACGGTACTCCGGTAAATGCCCGAACTCAACCGGAACCATTTCGATGTCCAAATATAGGCTTCCAATATATTGATCTTTATGTCTCAGAGATTCCGAGACTCCTCGTCATGTCTGTGATCACATACGGGACTCTGAACTACCTTCGGTACATCAAAACACATAAACTCATAATTTCGATCGTCATCAAACGTTAAGCGTATGGACCCTATAGGTTCAAGAACTATGTAGACATGACCGAGACTCATCTCCGGTCAATAACCAATAGCGGAATCTGGATGCTCCTATTGGTTCCTACAAATTCTACAAAGATCTTTATCGGTCAAACCGCATAACAACATACGTTGTTCCCTTTGTCATCGGTATGTCACTTGCCCGAGATTCGATCGTCGGTATCATCATACCTAGTTAATCTCGTTACCGCCAAGTCTCTTTACTCGTTCCCTAATACATCATCTCATCAATAACTCATTAGTTGTTTGCTTGCAAGGCTTATTGTGATGTGTATTACCGAGAGGGCCCAGAGATACCTCTCCGACACTCGGAGTGAAAAATCCTATTCTCGATCTATGACAACACCACAAATACCTTCAGAGAAACATGTAGAGCATCTTTATAATCACTCAGTTACGTTGTGATGTTTGATAGCACACAAGGTGTTCCTTCGGTATTCGGGAGTTGCATAATCTCATAGTCATAGGAACATGTATAAGTCATGAAGAAAGCAATAGCAGTAAAACTAAACGATCAAGTTGCTAAGGTAACGGATGGGTCTTGTCCATCACATCATTCTCCCAATGATGTGATCTTGTTGATCAAATGACAACTCATGTATATGGCTAGGAAACATAACCATCTTTGATCAATGAGCTAGTCTAGTAGAGGCATACTAGGGACACTCTGTTTTGTCTATGTATTCACACATGTACTAAGTTTCCGGTTAATACAATTCTAGCATGAATAATAAACATTTATCATGATATAAGGAAATACAAATAACAACTTTATTATTGCCTCCAGGGCATATTTCCTCCAGTGCCCCACTTGAACTAGAGTCAATAATCCAGATTACATAGTAATGATTCTAACACCCATGGAGTCTTGGTGCTGATCATGTTTTGCTCGTGGAAGAGGCTTAGTCAACGGGTCTACGACATTCAGATCCGTATGTATGTTGCAAATTTCTATGTCTCCCTCCTTGACTTGATCGCGGATGGAATTGAAGTTTCTCTTGATGTGCTTGGTTCTCTTGTGAAACCTAGGTTCCTTCGCCAAGGCTGTTGCTCCAGTGTTGTCACAAAAGATTTTCATTGGACCCGATGCACGAGGTATTACACCTAGATCGGATATGAACTCCTTCATTTGTTGTTTCCGAAGCAGCTATATACTCCGCTTCACACGTAGATCCCGCCACGATGCTCTGCTTGGAACTGCACCAACTGATAGCTCCACCGTTCAACAAAAATACATATTCGCTTTGTGACTTAGAGTCATCCGGATCAGTGTCAAAGCTTGCATCGACGTAACCATTTACGACGAGCTCTTTGTCACCTCCATAAACGAGAAACATATCCTTTGTCCTTTTTCAGGTAGTTCGGGATGTTCTTGACCGTTGTCCAGTGATCCACTTCTGGATTACTTTGGTACCTATCTGCTAAACTTATAGCAAGGCACACATCAGGTCTGGTACACAACATTGCATACATGATAGATCCTATGGCTGAGGCATAAGGAATGACTTTCATTTTCTCTGTATCTTCTGCAGTGGTCGGACATTGAGTCTTACTCAACTTCACACCTTGTAACACATGTAAGAACCCTTTCTTTGACTGATCCATTTTGAACTTCTTCAAAACTTTATCAAGGTATGTGCTTTGTGAAAGTCCAATTAAGCATCTTAATCTATCTATATAGATCTTGATGCCTAATATATAAGCAGCTTCACAGAGGTCTTTCATTGAAAATTTCTTATTCAAGTATCCTTTTATGCCATCCAGAAATTCTATATCATTTCCAATCAACAATATGTCATCCACATATAATATCAGAAATGCTACAGAGCTCCCACTCGCTTTCTTGTAAATACATGCTTCTCCAAAAGTCTGTATAAAACCATATGCTTTGATCACCTGATCAAAGCGTATATTCCAACTCCGAGATGCTTGCACCAGTCCATAGATGGATCGTTGGAGCTTGCACACTTTGTTAGCACCTTTAGGATCGACAAAACCTTCTGGTTGCATCATATACAACTCGTCTTTGAGGTATTGATACGTCCAAAATGCATCACTATTTTGTATTATAATTTATCCTTATTCATTGATATATTTCACGTTATGATGATGTTCTTATGTTGTTTTGGTCTATTTTACACAGTTTGCAACTTTCCGATGCCGGAACAGCAGACACATGATTCAGCAGGAAAAAGTGGATGCTGAGTTGCTGAAGAAGAACACCTCCAAATTACCTGAAAATTGACGGAAGGTATTTTTCAGACGAATAACGAAGACACGCAAAAGGGGAGTCAGAGGGGGCCCACAGGGTGCCCAGGCGGCCTGGGGGCGCGCCCCCCCTGGCCGCGCCGGGGGGGGCGCCTGGAGCCCCTGGCCCACCTCTGGTCGCCCCCTTTTGCATATATGTTCTCCGTCCCCCGAAAACCCTAGGCACGGGACTTTTTACGGAGTTCCGCCGCCGCTTCGAGGCGGAAACCTACAGAGAAGAAAAGGGCATCTCCGGCGGGCAGATTCCGCCGGGGAGATCACCTCCCGGAAGGGGAGATCGTCGCCATCGTCATCACCATCGTCACGGGCATCATCGAGATCATCATCAACATCATCCCCAACACCACCACCATCTCCATCTTCATCCAAATCTCATCTTTCCATCGCAACTCGTGTTGTAACTCGTACTACCTATCCTCTCTACTCCATCGGTGTTGATTACTACTTTGTGGTGAATGCTATTGAGTTTTGTTGGAGAAATATTATTATGTCCAGATTGTTTATCACATATTTATCCCCACTGATCATGATCTCTTTTATGTCTTGTGAGTAGTTACCTTAGTTCTTGAGGACATGGGGGAAGTCTTGTTGTTAGTAGTCATATGCTGTTGAAGTAATATGTGTTGTTTGATACTTAAGTTGCGTTGTCATTCTACTAGTGGTGTTGTGTGAGTCAAACACCAAACACTTCGCCTTATTAAGGACCTAGGAGAATACATTGTGTATAAAGAATGCTTATGGTGGGTTGCAGGAGTGACAGAAACCTGAACCCCAGTTCGCACGCTTTTGCATAAGGGAATAATGGATCCTCGATCGTATTGCTATGGTTAGGCTTTTGCCTTAAATTCTATCTTGTATTTGCGGATGCTTGCAAGGTGTTTAATCATAAGAGTGCATTCATCTTAGTCTAGAGAGTGCACTAGCATAGATCCACCCACTCAACACTTATCAACACATAACATAGTATCGATACGGAATATGGCGAAAGCACATGACTACCTCTCCCGTGTGTCGTCGAGAACGTTTTAGTCTTCATAAGTTCAGTTGCTAGGCCTCTCCTTTGCTAAGAAAGGATTGGGCCACTTGTTACTTTCAGTACCTTTTACATTACTTGCCTTTACATTCCTGTTGCTTATACCGAGAAAACCCCTAAAAGTTATCTTTCAGTGCTTGCAGTAATTTCTTGCTCAGAATCGCTTATCAATACCTTCTGCTCCTCGTTGGGTTCGACACTCTTACTTATCGAAAACGCTGCAACAGATCCCTTAAGGTTGAGGGTCATCAAGTACCGTTTTCTGGCGCCGTTGCCGGGGAGCGTAGCGCTATTGGTAAAGTGAAACTGGTAAGGAAGTTTTTTATAATTCTGTTTTTATTTTTACTATTACTGCTCTTTGTCCTTATGGACAACCCTATTATTGGAGCGTTGCTTGCGGGAAGACGCCCCACACCTATGGTGGTTGATCCTCCCACTACTGAAATTGTGCCTTATAAAATACCAGCTGGTATTATCGATTATGTTTTGGCTAATCGTTATGCAGGAGACAGACATCCCGGTGAACACTTGCTATATTTGTCACGACTATGTTCATTATTTAAGCTTGCAGGTGTATCGAGGGAGTTTGTCATGAGGAAATTGTTTGTCGTATCGCTTATAGATAAAGCTTCAGATTGGTATGGGCTTCTCGAGAACTCACACTTGCTGGACTGGCAGGAGCTTATGTCTCTCTTTTATACTAAGTTTTATCCTCTTCATGAAATTCATCGAGACAGGAATTATATCTATAACTTTATGTCTCGTGACGGACAAAGCATTGCTCATGCTTGGGGGAGATTGAAGTCTCTAATGCTCAAATGCCCAATTCATAAGCTTCCCAAGGAAATTATACTTACAAATTTTTATGCCAGGCTTTCTCATCAGGATAAGGAGATGCTGGATGCCTCCTCTAGTGGGGTATTTCAGAAGAAGAGTGTTGAAGAAAGGTGGGATCTCCTTGAAAGAATCCAGAGGAATACCGAAGATTGGGAAATTGATAAAGGTATTGAACCCGCTATAAATTATGAACATGATTATATTGAGAGCTATGTGGAAACTGATTACTTCAATACTTTTTGCTCTAAGATTGGTCTTGATTCCCATCTAGTGATTGATTTATGTAAGAATTTTGCCTCTCACGTTGATTCTTTTAAAAAGAATAGAGACCAGCACCATGCACCTTTTAAAGAACCACCTATTGATATTTATGTTGCTGAGCCTATTTTGCCTGCAGTCATATATGAAAAGCCTCCTTTTCCCACGAGGATAAAGGAACACTCTCTTGTGACAGGCATAATAAATAAAAGTGAGAGAAGAGTTGATGAACCTGAGGACCAGATCAGGGTCGATCCTCAAGTTGCATTGATTAAAGACCTTTCTACTGATGATGTTTTGGATTCCAATATAACTTTTTGTGCTGTTTCCACTAACCTTGTCACAGCCAAGAACAAAGGCCCAATTTCAGGTACTCCGGTGGTATCTGTTAAAATAGGAGATCACAATTATTATGGGCTATGCGATTTGGGATCGAGTGCAAGTGCTATTCCTTATTCACTTTATGAAGAAATCATCGGTGAGATTTCCCCTTGTGAACTTGAAGAAGTTGATGTTACTATTCATCTTGCAAATAGATCAACTATCTCTCCTATCGGAATTGTGAGGGACGTTGAAGTCCTATGTGGAAAGGTAAAATACCCTACCGACTTTCTGGTACTTGGTTCGGCCAGGGACAATTTTTGTCCCATCATTTTTGGTAGACCTTTTCTTAGAACTTGTGGAGCTATAATAGATTGCAAGAAAGGTAAAGTTTCTGTTGAATTCAATGGTGAGCCATATGAATTTAATTTTTCTAAGTTCTCTAAGCAGCCTCGTGGTACTGATTTACCTAGTGATGATAAAATTATTGAAAGTATTGCCTCTATTGCTATTCCCCCTGATGATCCTTTGCAGCAATACATGGAGGACCACGAGAATGATTTACATATGCAGGAAAGAAATGAACTAGATGAAATATTCTTTAGGCAGCCTGCTATCCTGAAGCACAACCTTCCGGTTGAACCTTTGGGAATTTTATCAAAACCGAAAGAAGACCCGGTGTTCGATCTTAAACCTCTTCCCGATACGCTCAAGTATGCTTATTTAGATGAAAAGAAAGTATATCCTGTTATTATCAATTCTAACCTTTCAGGATATGAAGAAGAGCGATTATTGGAAGTACTTCGTAAACACCGAGGCACAATTGGCTACACCCTTGATGACCTTAAGGGGATTAGTCCATCTATCTGTCAACATACTATCAACCTTGAGCCTGATGCTAAACCAGTTGTTGATCATCAACGACGGTTGAACCCGAAGATGATGGATGTTGTGAGAACTGAGATTCTCAAGCTTCTAGCCGCAGGTATTATCTACCCTATAGCTGATAGTAAGTGGGTAAGTCCGTTACATTGTGTTCCTAAGAAAGGAGGTACAACTGTGGTTCCTAATGATAAAAATGAACTAATACCTCAGAGAATTGTTATTGGATATAGAATGTGTATTGATTACAGGAAGTTGAACAAGGCAACCAGGAAGGATAACTACCCGTTGCCGTTCATCGACCAAATGCTTGAAAGGTTATCCAAAAATACCCACTTTTGTTATCTCGATGGTTATTCTGGCTTCTCTCAAATTCATGATTAACACTGCCGATCAAGAGAAGACCACTTTTACTTGTCCTTTTGGTACTTATGGTTACAGACGTATGCCTTTTGGTTTATGTAATGCCCCTGCTACTTTTCAAAGGTGTATGTCTGCTATCTTTCATGGTTTCTGCGGGGATATTATGGAAGTCTTCATGGACGATTTCTCCGTATATGGAACTTCATTTGACCATTGTCTTCACAACCTTAATAAAGTTTTGCAGAGATGCGAGGAGACAAATTTGGTACTCAACTGGGAGAAGTGCCACTTTATGGTTAATGAAGGAATTGTTCTTGGTCACAAGATTTCCGAAAGGGGAATTGAAGTGGACAAAGCCAAGATCGAAGCTATTGAGATGATGCCCTATCCAAGGGACATCAAAGGTATTCGCAGTTTTCTCAGTCATGCAGGTTTTTATAGAAGATTTATTAAAGACTTTTCTAAAACCTCGAGACCCCTCACTAATCTTCTCCAGAAGGATGTTCCTTTTGCGTTTGATGAAAATTGTAAGGAAGCTTTTGAAGTCCTTAAGAAAGCTTTAATGACTGCTCCTATAGTACAACCACCTGACTGGAACTTACCTTTTGAAATTATGTGTGATGCAAGTGATTTTGCTGTTGGAGCTGTTTTAGGACAAAGAGTTGATAAGAAATTGAATGTTATACATTATGCTAGTAAGACCCTTGATAGTGCTCAAAGAAATTATGCTACTACTGAGAAGGAATTCTTAGGTGCAGTTTTTGCTTGTGATAAGTTTAGGCAGTATATTGTTGATTCCAAAGTTATTATTCATACTGATCATGCTGCCATTAAATGTCTTATGACAAAGAAATGCCAAGCCAAGGCTTATCAGATGGGTACTCCTTCTCCAAGAATTTGATTTGCAGATTGTTGATAGGAAAGGGGAAGACAATCCGGTAGCGGACAATCTTTCAAGAATGGAAGATATACCGCATGACCCCATTCCAGTTAACGATAGTTTTCCAGACGAGCAACTTGCTGTTGTAAAAGTACAACCTCTTTCCGACCCTTGGTATGCAGATTATGCTAATTTTATTGTTGCAAATTATTTGCCTCCAGGTCTAACGTTTCAGCAGAGGAAGAAGTTCTTTCATGATTTGAGGCACTACTTTTGGGATGACCCACATCTTTTCAAAGAAGGTCCCGACGGGATCGTGAGAATATGCATTCCGGAACATGAGCAGAAGGACATTCTCAGACGGTGCCATGATAGTCCCTATGGAGGACATCATGCCGGCGAAAGGACTGCACATAAGGTTCTTCAATCAGGTTTTTATTGGCCTACTCTCTTTAAAGATGCTAGAAATTATGTTTTAGCCTGTGATAAATGTCAGAGAGTTGGTAACATTAGTAGAAGGAATGAGATGCCTATGAATTACTCACTAGTGATTGAACCTTTTGATTGTTGGGGTTTTGATTTTATGGGTCCTTTTCCTTCTTCACACAAGTACACTCACATTTTAGTAGCTGTTGATTATGTGACCAAGTGGGTTGAAGCAATCCCCACTGAAAGTGCTGATCACAAAACATCCTTGAAAATGCTTAAGGATGTAATATTTCCTAGGTTTGGTGTACCAAGGTACCTCATGACCGATGGAGGATCACACTTCACGGACGGAGCTTTTAGAAAAGCTTTGGCTAAATACGATGTTAATCATAGAATTGCTTCACCTTATCATCCTCAAACTAGTGGGCAAGTTGAGCTCACCAATAGAGAGATTAAGTTGATCTTGCAGAAAACAGTAAACAGAAATAGGAAGGATTGGTCAAATAAATTAGGAGATGCTTTGTGGGCATATAGAACTGCTTACAAAAACCCCATGGGCATGTCTCCCTATAAGATGGTGTATGGAAAGGCTTGCCATTTTCCATTAGAGCTAGTGCACAAAGCTTTCTGGGCTGTTAGAGAGCTTAACGCTGACCCAAAACTAGCTGGTGAGAAGCGTCTCATGAACTTGACTTCTCTAGATGAATGGAGAAGTGAAGCTTACGAGAGCGCTAAAATGTTCAAGGAAAAGGTAAAAAGGTGGCATGATAGGAAGATTCTGAAACGTGAATTTAATGTTGGTGATAAAGTTTTGTTGTTTAGATCCTGTTTCAGGTTTTCTCCAGGTAAACTACTTTCCAGGTGGGAAGGACCATTTCATATTGAAGAAGTTTATCGATCTGGTGCAATTAAGATTAATAATTTTGAAGGCACCAAACCTCAAGTTGTGAATGGGCAAAGACTTAAACATTACATAGCAGGAGACCCTGTCGATGTTGATGTGAATATAATATACACAACAACCCATGAAGAGCATGTTACAGCCATGTTTCAGACGCCAGCAGAAGCAGAATAAAGAAAAGGATCCAGGAGACGAGCTCTCATATGAGACTGGAGAACCCCTTCCATGGAAGAGTTTCGCCAAGAACTACTTGATCAACGCCAACAAGGGTGATGAGTGAAATCTCCGTGGTAATGGCATTCCCTTGGCTTGTTCCAAGCTTGGGGGAGTGCCCAGTATCTTTATCTTTTACCTTTTGTCTTTTAGAAGTCAAGTAGAGTCGTATCATGTCTAGGGAGGTTATTATATGAGATAGGTGTGTGCATTGAGGTCTATCGCTCCTTCGGTGAAGAATTGTATCCGTGTGTGTGGTGTCGTTTATGATGGAATATTAATGAGAAGTTTATCGGTTCCTTTTTGCTGCACTCGGTATTCTCTTCACGCAATCGACCTTATATGATGATTCTTATGGGGAGTATTGACCTTATGTCAGGTATGGCTATGAAACTTTATTTAATCTTGGCA
Organism: Secale cereale; assembly: GCA_902687465.1. Classification (NCBI taxonomy): domain Eukaryota; kingdom Viridiplantae; phylum Streptophyta; class Magnoliopsida; order Poales; family Poaceae; genus Secale; species Secale cereale. The sequence goes on from LR738712.1 coordinate 653,439,813, forward strand.
AATATAGCTTTGGTCATAACAACAAGCATGATTTTCTTAAAGTATCAACATAGCCAAAACCTTTATGTTATTATGCTTGAAGTGTTATGTTGACAAGGAAGACAACTTGATGTGTTATGCTTATTTCAATGTTCATGCTTTATATTGCTTTGCATCTTAGTCATCATCAATTGTCTGCTCTCTCAAAACCTTTGCTAGCCTAACTCTGTACTAAGCGGAATTCTGCTTGTGCGTCCATACCCTTAAGCCAATACCTTCCATATGAGTCCACCATACCTACCTACTCGTGGTACTCCACTACCACCTCCTAAAGTATATAATTTATGTGTTATCCTTAAATGTTCAAAATCTTTTATTTTGTGCCTCTGCTTTAGCTCATGAGGAAGTAATAGCTAATTCATAGTCTTGTTGAGTTGGACAAGCTTCACCCCGGGATTGCATGTATAATGTGCAAACCCATAACACGAAAAGGAACTGGCATTGAGTGCGCCCGGCTTAAGAATAATATAAACAAACAGACCCTCCTTCACGCTTTGTTCATGAGAAATCAGAAAACTTTGGCAGTGATAAACAAAGGAGAATAAGAGGATGTTATCGTCCTCATACGGGAGCCGTTCCTAGAAATTTGTCCAGTTCAAGAAGCAACTGAGTTATTTATTAGCATTCGTTGACGAATCATGCACCTCTCAAAACTTGTTTTCATTCTGTTTGATTTGAGGATAGCACATGAGTTTTCCCTACTACCCTAGAGCAGGGCCTATCTTTTAATTTTAAGTTGAGTCAGTTATTCCTACTTCCCTCTATTTCCCAAAGAGAGCAGACGTTTGATGTTGATAAGGATTCATTCATATAAAGCTGCATTAAGATTTGTCATATCATATCCTTGTTGACATTATCATTTGATAAGTAAGTTGTTTGTCATGCCCAGCTAAGGCAAATATCTTCCTTTGTGTTAACACTTTCACCTCTTGCTTATTAACATGTTATTCCAAAAAGCTTCAATTAATCCCATCAAAATATAAGAGCAAAAGTTAAAATTATTTGTTGTTCTTTGACCAAAGGACATGTTTGCCATGATATAATGAGTTTCCTTGGTCTTACTTTCGAATATAAGTGTTAACACTCTTTCATAAGAGCCTTATGAGTTGAAGATTGCTGCTGAGGATATTTGAGTTGGTGAAGAGACTATGATGCTTCTTGTCCGTATTCTATTTATCGACACTTCACTCTCTAAACTTGTGGACATGTTTACCGAGTTCATATTCGCTTGGGGACAAGCGAGGTCTAAGCTTGGGGGTGTTGATACGTCCAAAATGTATCACTATTTTGTATTATAATTTATCCTTATTCATTGATATATTTCACGTTATGATGATGTTCTTATGTTGTTTTGGTCTATTTTACACAGTTTGCAACTTTCCGATGCCGGAACAGCAGACGCAGGATTCAGCAGGAAAAAGTGATGCTGAGTTGCTGAAGAAGAACACCTCTAAATTACCTGAAAATTGACGGAATGTATTTTTCAGACGAATAACGAAGACACGCAAAAGGGGAGTCAGAGGGGGCCCACAGGGTGCCCAGGCGGCCCGGGGGCGCCCCCTGGCGGCGCCGGGGGGGGGG
>LR738712.1:653441501-653494285 GCA_902687465.1 Secale cereale
GGGGGGGGGGGCGCCTAGAGCCCCTGGCCCACCTCTGGTCGCCCCCTTTTGCAAATATGTTCTCCGTCCCCCGAAAACCCTAGGCACGGGACTTTTTACGGAGTTCCGCCGCCGCTTCGAGGCGGAAACCTACAGAGAAGAAAAGGGCATCTCCGGCGGGCAGATTCCGCCGGGAAGATCACCTCCCGGAAGGGGAGATCGTCGCCATCGTCATCACCATCGTCACGGGCATCATCGAGATCATCATCAACATCATCCCCAACACCAGCACCATCTCCATCTTCATCCAAATCTCATCTTTCCATCGCAACTCGTGTTGTAACTCGTACTACCTATCCTCTCTACTCCATCGGTGTTGATTACTACTTTGTGGTGAATGCTATTGAGTTTTGTTGGAGAAATATTATTATGTCGAGATTGTTTATCACATATTTATCCCCACTGATCATGATCTCTTTTATGTCTTGTGAGTAGTTACCTTAGTTCTTGAGGACATGGGGGAAGTCTTGTTGTTAGTAGTCATATGCTGTTGAAGTAATATGTGTTGTTTGATACTTAAGTTGCGTTGTCATTCTACTAGTGGTGTTGTGTGAGTCGAACACCCAACACTTCGCCTTATTAAGGACCTAGGAGAATACATTGTGTATAAAGAATGCTTATGGTGGGTTGCCGTAGTGACAGAAACCTGAACCCCAGTTCGCACGCTTTTGCATAAGGGAATAATGGATCCTCGATCGTATTGCTATGGTTAGGCTTTTGCCTTAAATTCTATCTTGTATTTGCGGATACTTGCAAGGTGTTTAATCATAAAAGTGCATTCATCTTAGTCTAGAGAGTGCACTAGCATAGATCCACCCACTCAACACTTATCAACACATAACATAGTATCGATACGGAATATGGCGAAAGCACATGACTACCTCTCCCGTGTGTCCTCGAGAACGTTTTAGTCTTTATAAGTTCAGTTGATAGGCCTCTCCTTTGCTAACAAAGGATTGGGCCACTTGTTACTTTCAGTACCTTTTACATTACTTGCCTTTACATTCCTGTTGCTTATACCGAGAAAACCCCTAAAAGTTATCTTTCAGTGCTTGCAGTAATTTCTTGCTCAGAATCGCTTATCAATACCTTCTGCTCCTCGTTGGGTTCGACACTCTTACTTATCGAAAACGCTGCAACAGATCCCTTATGGTTGAGGGTCATCAGGTATCCATTTAGGAATGCAGTTTTGACATCCATTTGCTAGATTTCATAATCATAAAATGCGGCAATTGCTAACATGATTCAGACAGACTTAAGCATCGCTACAGGTGAGAAAGTCTCATCGTAGTCAACTTCTTGAACTTGTCGAAAACCTTTCGCAACAAGTCGAGTTTTGTAGACAGTAACATTACCATCGACGTTAGTCTTCCTTTTGAGGATCCATTTATTTTCAATGGCTTGCCGATCATCGGGCAAGTCAACCAAAGTCCATACTTTGTTCTCATACATGGATGTCATCTCAGATTTCATGGCATCAAGCCATTTTGCGGAATCTGGGCTCATCATCGCTTCCTCATAGTTCATAGGTTAATCATGGTCTAGTAACATGACTTCCAGAACTGGGTTGCTGTACCACTCTGGCGCGGAACGTACTCTGGTTGACCTACGAGGTTCAGTAGTAACTTGATCCAAAGTTTCATGATCATCTAATTATCTTCGTCGCTAACTGGTGTAGGAATCGCTGGAACTAGTTTATGTGATGTGCTACTTTCCAATTTGGGAGAAGGTACAATTACCTCAGCAAGTTTTACTTTCCTCCCACTCACTTCTTTCGAGAGAAACTCCTTCTATAGAAAGGATCCATTCTTAGCAACAAATATCTTGCCTTCGGATCTGTGATAGAAGGTGTACCCAAGAGTTTCCTTTGGGTATCCTATGAAGACACATTTCTCCGACTTGGGTTCGAGCTTATCAGGTTGAATCTTTTTCTCATAAGCATCGCATCCCCAAACTTTAAGAAACGACAACTTTGGTTTCTTGCCAAACCATAGTTCATAAGGCGTCATCTCAACAGATTTAGATGGTGCCCTATTTAACGTGAATGCAGCTGTCTCTAAAGCATAACCCCAAAATGATAGTGGTAAATCGGTAAGAGACATCATAGACCGCACCATATTATCTAATAAAGTACAGTTAGGACGTTCGGACACACCATTACGTTGTGGTGTTCCGGGTGGCGTGAGTTGTGAAACTATTCCACAACCAGATCATAGAAATTTTATTTTCTTGTTACGATGATTCTCTACTTCACTCTGAAATTCTTTGAACTTTTCAAATGTTTCAGACTTGTGTTTTGATACGTCTCCAACGTATCTATAATTTTTGATTGTTCCATGCTATTATATTATCCTTCTAGGATGTCTTCTGGGCTTTATTATACACTTTTGTATGATTTTTGGGACTAACCTATTAACCCAGAGCCCAGTGCCAGTTTTTGTTTTTCTCCTGTTTTAGGGTTTTACAGAAAAGGAAAATCAAACGGAGTCTGACGAGCCAATTTTTGACGATTTTTTCTGGACCAAAAGAAGCCCCCGAAGCAAAAGAGTTGGGCCAGGAGAGCCACGGGCTGCCCTCGAGGGTGGGGGCCACGCCCTGGGCAGGGGGTGCGTCCCCTATCTCGAGGACGACTCGTAGCTCCCCTTTACTTGGCCCCGACTCCAAAAATTCCTATAAATACTGTAACCTTCGTAAATAAACCTAGATCGGGAGTTCCGCCGCTGAAAGCCTCTGTAGCCACCGAAAACCAATCTACACCCGTTCTGGCACTCTGCCGGAGGGGGGAATCCCTCTCCGGTGGCTATCTTCATCATCCCGGCGCTCTCCATGACGAGGAGGGAGTAGTCCACCCTCGGGGCTAAGGGTATGTACAATTAGCTATGTGTTTGATCTCTCTCTCTCTCTCTCTCTCTCTCTCTCTCTCTCTCGTGTTCTTGAGATGGCACGATCTTGATGTATCGCGAGCTTTGCTATTCTAGTTGGATCTTCTTCCCCCCCTATACTCTCTTTTAATGGATTGAGTTTTCCTTTTGAAGTTATCTTATCGGATTGAGTCTTTCAGGATTTGAGAACACTTGGTGTATGTCTTGCGCGTGTTTATCTGTGGTGACAATGGGATATCATGTGATCTACTTGATGTATGTTTTGGTGATCAACTTGCGGGTTCGTGACCTTGGGAACCTATGCATAGGTGTTGGCACACGTTTTTGTCTTGACTCTCCGGTAGAAACTTTGGGGCACTCATTGAAGTTCTATATGTTGGTTGAATAGATGTTTCTGAGATTGTGTGATGCATATCGTATAATCATGCCCACGGATACTTGAGGTGACAATGGAGTATCTAGGTGACATTAAGGTTTTGATTGATTTGTGTCTTAAGGTGTTATTCTAGTACGAACTCTATGATAGATTGAACGTTACGACGGACTCTTGAATAGATTGAACAGAAAGAATAGCTTTCAGGTGGTTTCGTACCCTACCATAATCTCTTCGTTTGTTCTCCGCTATTATTTACTTTCGAGTGACTCTTTGTTGCATGTTGAGGGCTAGTAATATGATCCAATTATGTTATCCTTGTTGAGAGAACTTGCACTAGTGAAAGTATGAGCCCTAGGCCTTCTCTATTATCATTGTAATACTGTTTATGCTCACGTTTAACACTTGCTACCTTGCTGTTTTTATATTTTCTTATTACAAAAACCTATATCTACCATCCATATCACACTTGTATCACCATCTCTTCACCAAACTAGTGCACCTATACAATTTACCATTGTAGTGGGTGTGTTGGGGACACAAGAGACTCTTTGTTATTTGGTTGCAGGGTTGTTTGAGAGAGACCATCTTCATCCTACGCCTCCCACAGATTGATAAACCTTAGGTCATCCACTTGATGGAAATTTGCTACTGTCCTACAAACCTCTCCACTTGGAGGCCCAACAACGTCTACAAGAAGAAGGGTGCGTAGTAGACATCAAGCTATTTTCTGGCACCATTGCCGGGGAGGTTAGCGCTTGAAGGTATATCTTTAGATCTTGCAATCGAATCTTTTAGTTTCTTGTTTTGTCACTAGTTTCGTTTATAAAAGAAAACTACAAAAAAATGGAATTGAGGTTACCTCATATGCTTCATCTTTTTAATATCTTTCGTGAGAATGATGGGAAGGAAAATTGTGCTCAAGTGCTAGAAAAAGAATTACATAGAATGCTTGGCATAAAATATGTGCATGATGAGCATGATTGCAATGTTGTTAGTATGAATCCCTTGAATATCCATGATGCTAATGATATGCAAAACCACAAGCTTGGGGAAGCTATGTTTGATGAAGATGATATGTTTAGTCCCCCAAGTTTGGATGAGCAAATTTATTATGATGAAAGCATGCCTCCTATTTATGATGATTATATTGATGAAAGTGGATTTGGAGAGGTCATGACTTTATTTAGTGATGAATCCACTATCTTGGATGAGGTTCCAATTGGTAATGAGAACAAAGTTGCTATCTACGATGATTATTGTGATGACTTGTATGCTATTAAGAATAATGATAACCATGAAACTTGTCATCATGATTTTAGTTTTCAATTGGATTATGCTTCACATGATAGTTATTTTGTTGAGTTTGCTCCCACTACTATTGATAAGGATAAATTTGCTTATGTGGAGAGTAGTAAAATTTCTATGCAAGTAGATCATGGCAAAAATGCTTTATGTGCTGGTTATATTGTTGAATTCATCCATGATGCTTCTGAAAATTATTATGAGAGAGGAAAATATGCTTCTACATATTCCAATAATATCAAGTTTCCTCTCTATGTGCTTAAAATCTTGAGGTTATGCTTGTTTTCCCTTCCTATGCTAGTTGATTATCGTTCCCATAAGTTGTTTGCTTACAAAATCCCTATGCATAGGAAGTGGGTTAGACTTAAATGTGCTATTCATATGCTTCATGATGCTCCCGTTATGTTTCAATTCTTATCTTTTATGAGAGCATCATTATGCCTAGCTAGGGGCGTAAAACGATAGCGCTTGTTGGGAGGCAACCCAACTTTATTTTAGTTTTCTTTGCTTGCTGTTAGGGAATAAATATTGCATCTAGCCTCTGATTAGATGTGGTTTCATGTTTTTTTTAGTGTTTGTGCCAAGTAGAACATTTAGGAAGACTTGTGTGAAGTTTATGTGATCTTGCTGTGAAAAACAGAATCGTTAGCGCTCGCTAAAGTAGTCGTGGGATTTTACTGGAGCGTGATTTTTAGTTGATTCCTTTTGCATATGATTGGTAGACAAATTGCGCAAATTTATCAATTTAGTTTGAATTTTTTGGAGTTCGATAAGTAGGCTAACCCTGCAGATTACTACAGACTGTTCTGTTTTTGACAGATTCTGTTTTTCGTGTGTTGTTTGCTTATTTCAATGCATCTATGAGTAGTATTGGAGGATATGAACCATAGAGAAGTTGGAGTACAGTAGGTTTAACACCAATATAAACAAAGAATGAATTCATTACTGTACCTTTGAGTAGTGGTTTGCTTTCTTATACTAACGGAGCTCACGGTAATTTTCGTCTAAGTTTTGTGTTGTGAAGTTTTCAAGTTTTGAGTATTGCTTTGATGGACTATGGAACAAGGATTAGCAAAGGACTAAGCTTGGAGATGCCCATGGCACCCCAAGTAAATTCAAGATAATCAAAAGCCTAAGCTTAGGGATGCCCCGGGAAGGCATCCCCTCTTTCGTCTTCATCCATCGGTAACTATACTTGGAGCTATATTTTTATTCACCACATGATATGTGTTTTGCTTGGACCATCAATTTAGTTTATTTTGTTTTGCTTGCTGTTTGAATAATATCCCAAGATCTGAAGTTCTTAAATGTTAGAGAGTCTTCACATAGTTACATAATTATCCAACTACTCATTGATCTTCACTTATATCTTTCGGAGTAGTTTGTTGTCTGCTCTAGTGCTTCACTTATATTTGTTAGAGCACGGCGGTGGTTTTATTTCGAAGAAATAGATGAACTCTAATGCTTCACTTATATCCTTTTGAGAGTCTTTTAGGACAGCATGGAAATAGATAAAACTAGTCTTCACATGATAGACATCAAAAATCAATGTAGTAAAAACTTTCACACTAAGTGCATTGAATATGATGAGAAGTTGGATGCTTGATAATTGTTTTGAGATATGAGGATAGTGATATTAGAGTCAAGCTAGTGGAGTTATTATGAAATTGAGAAATACTTGTGTTAAGGCTAGTGATTCCCGTAGCATGCACGTATGGTGAACCGTTGTGTGACTAAGTTAAAGCATGATGTATTTGTAGAGTGTCAACCTTTGTGTGGAAGTCGGGGGCACGCGATGGTTAACTCCTACCAACCTCCCCCCTAGGAGCACGCGTTGATTGATTTGTTTTGATGACTTGTAAATTTTTGCAATAAGTATATGAGTTCTTATGACTAATGTTGAGTCCATGGATTATGCGCACTCTCACCCTTCCACCATTGCTAGCCTCTCTTGTACCGCGCAACTTTCGCAGGTGCCATAAACCTACTATATATCCTTTTTCAAAACAGCCACCATATTGTTCCTAAAAACAGCCACCATACCTACCTATCATGGCATTTCCATAGCCATTCCGAGATATATTGCCATGCAACTTTCCACCATTCTGTTCATATGACACGCATCATATTGTCATACTGCCTTTGCATGATCACGTAGTTGACATCGTATTTGTGGGAAGGCCACCATGCATAACTTTTTTTATACATGTCACTCTTGTTTCATTGCACATATCGGTACACCGCTGGAGGCATTCATATAGAGTCATACTTTGTTGTTGTAGTATCGAGTTGTAATAAAAGTGCGATGATCATCATTTTTAGAGCATTGTCCCATGGGAGGAAAGGCTGAATCTATAAAGCCCCTCCGCAAAAATAAGAAAAAAAGGAAAAAAGGGAAAGGCCAAAGGAAAAAAAGGCCCAAAAAAAGAAAAAAAAGAAAAGAAAAAAGGGACAATTGCTACTATCTTTTTCCACACTTGTCCTTCAAAGTAGCACCATGTTCTTCATCGTAGAGAGTCTCATGTTTAGTCACTTTCGTATACTAGTGGGAATTTTCATTATAGAACTTGGCTTGTATATTCCAACGGTGGGCTTCCTCAAATGCCCTAGGTCTTTGTGAGCAAGCAAGTTGGATGCACACCCACTAGTTTCTTTTGTTGAGCTTTCATTCATATTTAGCTCTAGTGCATCCGTTGCTTGGCAATCCCTACTCACTCACATTGATATCTATTGATGGGCATCTCCATAGCCCATTGATACGCCTAGTCGATGTGAGACTATCTCCCTCCTTTTTGTCTTCTCCACAACCACCTCTATTCCACCCATAGTGATATGTCCATGGCTCACGCTCATGTATTGCGTGAAAGTTGAAAGGTCTGAAAAGATAGAGTATGAGAACAAGTGCTTGGCTGAAATTGGGGTTGTGCATGATATGAATATTTAGTGTGATAACGAGGGAGCATAGCCAACACTATATGATTTTGTAGGGATAACTTTCTTTAGCCATAGTATTTTGAGAAGACATGATTGCTTTGTTAGTATGCTTGAAGTATTATTGTTTCTTATGTCAATATAGACTTTTATCTTGAATCTTTCAGATCTGAACATTCATGCCACAATTAAGAGAATTACATTGAAAAACTATATTGCTTAGCATTCCACATCAAAAATTCTGTTTTTATCATTTACCTACTCGAGGACGAGCATGAATTAAGCTTGGGGATGCTGATACGTCTCCAACGTATCTATAATTTTTTATTGTTCCATGCTATTATATTATCCTTCTAGGATGTCTTATGGGCTTTATTATCCACTTTTATATGATTTTTGGGACTAACCTATTAACCCAGAGCCCAGTGCCAGTTTCTGTTTTTCTCCTATTTTAGGGTTTTACAGAAAAGGAAAATCAAAGGAGTCCAATTGACGAGCCAATTTTGATGATTTTTTCTGGACCAAAAGAAGCCCCCGAAGTAAAAGAGTTGGGCCAGGAGAGCCACGGGCTGCCCTCGAGCGTGGGGGCCATGCCCTGGGCAGGGGGGTGCGCCCCCCTATCTCGAGGACGGCCCGTAGCTCCCCTTTACTTGGCCCCAACTCCAAAAATTCCTATAAATATTGAAACCTTTGGAAATTAACCTAGATTGGGAGTTCCGCCGCCGAAAGCCTCTATAGCCACCGAAAACCAATCTACAGTCGTTCTGGCACTCTGCCAGAGGGGTGAATCCCTCTCCGGTGGCTATCTTCATCATCCTGGCGCTCTCCATGACGAGGAGGGAGTAGTCCACCATCGGGGCTGAGGGTATGTACAATTAGCTATGTGTTTGATCTCTCTCTCTCTCTCTCTCTCTCTCTCTCTCTCTCTCTCTCGTGTTCTTGAGATGGCACGATCTTGATGTGTCGCCAGCTTTGCTATTCTAGTTGGATCTTCTTCTCCCCCTCCACTCTCTTGTAATGGATTGAGTTATCCCTTTGAAGTTATCTTATCGGATTGAGTCTTTAAGGATTTGAGAACACTTGATGTATGTCTTGTGCGTGTTTATCTGTGGTGACAATGGGATATCATGTGATCCACTTGATGTATGTTTTGGTGATCAACTTGCGGGTTCGTGACCTTGGGAACCTATGCATAGGGGTTGGCACACGTTTTCGTCTTTACTCTCCGGTAGAAATTTGGGGCACTCTTTGAAGTTCTATGTGTTGGTTGAATAGATGTTTCTGAGATCGTGTGATGCATATTGTATAATCATGCCCACAGATACTTGAGGTGAAAATGGAGTATCTAGGTGACATTAGGGTTTTGGTTGATTTGTGTCTTAAGGTGTTATTCTACTACGAACTCTATGATAGATTGAACGTTACGACGGACTCTTGAATAGATCGATCAGAAAGAATAGCTTTGAGGTGGTTTCGTACCCTACCATAAGTTCGTTTGTTCTCCGCTATTAGTTACTTTGGAGTGACTCTTTGTTGCATGTCAATTATGTTATCCTTGTTGAGAGAACTTGCACTAGTGAAAGTATGAACCCTAGGCCTTCTCTACTATCATTGTAATACCGTTTATGCTCACATTTACCACTTGCTACCTTGCTCTTTTATATTTTCTTATTACAAAAACCTATATCTACCATCCATATCGCACTTGTATCACCATTTCTTCGCTGAACTAGTGCACCTATACAATTTACCATAGTATTGGGTGTGTTGGGGACACAACAGACTCTTTGTTATTTGGTTGCAGGGTTGTTTGAGAGAGACCATCTTCATCCTACGCCTCCCACGGATTGATAAACCTTAGGTCATCCACTTGAGGGAAATTTGCTACTGTCCTACAAACCTCTGCACTTGGAGGCCCAGCAACGTCTACAAGAAGAAGGGTGCGTAGTATACATCATGTTTCATTAAGTAGATATACCCATATCTGCTCAAATCATCCGTGAAAGTCAGAAAATAACGATACCCGCCGCGAGCGTCAACACTCATCGGTCCACATACATCAGTATGTATGATTTCCAACAAATCAGTTGGTCACTCCATTGTTCCATAGAATGGAGTCTTAGTCATCTTGCCCATGAGGCATGGTTTGCAAGAACCAAGTGATTCATAATCAAGTGATTCCAAAAGTCCATCAGTATGGAGTTTCTCAATGCGCTTTACACCAATATGACCTAGACGGCAGTGCCACAAATAAGTTGCACTATCATTATCAACCTTGCATCTTTTAGCCTCAATATTATGAATATGTGTATCACTACGATCGAGATATAACAAGAATAGACCACTCTTCAGGGGTGCATGACCATACAAGATATTACTCGTATAAATAGAACAACCATTATTCTCTGATTCAAATGAATAACCGTCTCGCAATAAACAAGATCCATATATAATGTTCATGCTCAATGTTGGCACCAAATAATAATTATTTAGGTCTAAAACTAATCTCGATGGTAGATGTAGAGGTAGAGTGCCGACGGCGATCACATCGACTTTGCAACCATTTCCCACGCGCATCGTCACCTCGTCCTTAGCTAATCTTTGTTTAATCGGTAGCCCCTGTTTCGAGTTACAAATATTAGCAACCGAACCAGTATCAAATACCCAGGTGCTACTACAAGCATTAGTAAGGTACACATCAATAACATGTATATCAAATATACCTTTGTTCACTTTGCCATCCTTCTTATCCGCCAAATACTTGGGGCAGCTACGCTTCCAGTGTCCAGTTCCTTTGTAGTAGAAGCACTTCGTTTCAGGCTTGGCTCCAGACTTGGGTTTCTTCGCAGGAGTAGCAACGGTCTTGCTATTCTTCTTGAAGTTCCCTTTCTTTCCCTTGCCCTTTTTCTTGAAACTAGTGGTCTTGTTAACCATCAACACTTGATGCTCCTTTTTGATTTCTACCTCCGCAGCTTTGAGTACAGCGAAGAGCTCGAGAATTGTCTTCTGCATCCCTTGCATGTTATAGTTCATCACGAAGCCTTTATAGCTTGGTGACAGTGATTGAAGAACTCTATCAATAACACTATCTTCGTCAACTTTGCAACCAAGTTGAGTCATATGATTGTAGTACCCAGACATTATGAGAAAGTGTTCACTGATAGAACTATTCTCCTCCATCTTGCAGCTATAGAACTTATTGGAGACTTCATATCTCTCAATTCGGGCATTTGCTTGAAATATTAACTTCAACTCTTGGAACATCTCATATGCTCCATGGCGTTCAAAACATCGTTGAAGTCCCGATTCTAAGCCGTAAATCATGGCACACTGAACTATCGAGTAGTCATCAGAACGAGTTTGCCAGACGTTCATAACGTCTGGAGTTGCTCCTGCAGTAGGCCTGTCACATAACAGTGCTTCTAGGACATAATTCTTCTGTGCAGCAATGAGGATAATCCACAAGTTACGGACCCTGTCCGTGTAGTTGCTACCATCATCTTTCAACTTAGCTTTCTCTAGGAATGCATTAAAATTCAAGGGAACAGTAGCACGGGCCATTGATCTACAACAACATAGATATGCAAAAACTATGAGGACTAAGTTCATGATAAATTAAAGTTCAATAAATCATATTACTAAAGAACTCCCACTTAGATAGACATCCCTCTAGTCATCTAAATGATCATGTGATCCAAATCAACTAAACCATGTCCGATCATCACGTGAGATGGAGTAGTTTTCAATGGTGAACATCTTATGTTGATCATATCTACTATATGATTCACGCTTGACCTTTCGGTCTCCAGTGTTCCGAGGCTATGTATGTACATGCTAGGCTCGTCAAGTTTAACCCGAGTATTCTGCATGTGCAAAACTGTCTTACACCCGTTGTATTTGAACGTAGAACTTATCACACCCGATCATCACGTGGTGTCTCGGCACGACGAACTTTCGCAACAGTGCATACTCAGGGAGAACACTTGTACCTTGAAATTTTGTAAGGGATCATCTTATAATGCTACCGCCGTACTAAGCAAAATAATAAGCATAATAAGATAAACATCACATGCAATCAAAATATGTGACATGATATGGCCATCATCATCTTGTGCTTTTGATCTCCATCTCCAAAGCATCGCCATGATCTCCATCGTCACCGGCTTGACACCATGATCTTCATCGTAGCGTCGTGGTCGTCTCGCCAACTATTGATACTACTACTATCGCTAACTCATAGTGATGAAGTAAAGCAATTACATGGCATTCACAATTCATAAAATAAAGAGACAACCATAAGGCTCCTGCCGGTTGCCGATAATTTACAAAACAAGATCATCTCATACAATAACGTATAACTTATCACGTCTTGACAATAGCACATGACAGCATGCCCTGCAAAAACAAGTTAGACATCCTCTACTTTTTTTGCAAGTTTTACGTGGCTGCTACGGGCTTAGCAAGAACCGTTCTTACCTACGCATACAAAAACCACAACGATTTTTCGTCAAGTATGTGCTGTTTTAACCTTCACAAGGACCGGGCGTAGCCACACTCGATTCAACTAAAGTGAGAGAGACAGACACCCGCCAGTCACCTTTAAGCAACGAGTGCTCATAACGATGAAACTAGTCTCGCGTAAGCGTACGCGTAATATCGGTCCAGACCGCTTCAACTCACAATATCGCCGAATCAAAGTATGACATGATGGTAAGTAGTATGATTATTATCGCACACAACTCATTGTGTTCTACTCGTGCATATCATCTACGCATAGACCTGGCTCTGATACCACTATTTGGGAACGTAGTATTTCAAAAAAATTCCTACGATCACGCAAGATCTATCTACTAAAAGAATAGAAACGAGCGGGGAGAGTGTGTCTACGTACACTCGTAGTCCAAAAGTGGAAGCGTCTAGTGACGCGGTTGATGTAGTCCAACATATTCGCGATCCAACCGATCCAAGCACCGAATGTACGGCACCTCCGCGTTCAGCACACGTTCAGCTCGATGACGTCCCACGAGTTCTTGATCCAGTTGATCTTCACGGGAGAGTTTCGTCAGCACGACGGTATGGTGACGGTGATGATGAAGCTACCGGCGCAGGGCTTCGCCTAAGCACTGCAACGATATGATTGAGGTGTGTATCTGCGGGGAGGGGCACCGCACACAGCTAAAATCAACTTGTGTGTCTATGGGGTGCCCCCTCCCCACGTATATAAAGGAGTGGAGGAGGGGAGGGGCCAACCCTCTCTATGGCGCGCCCTAGGGGAGTCCTACTCCCACCGGGAGTAGGATTCGGCCCCCTTCCCAAGTTGGAGTAGGAGAGGAAGGAATGAGGAGAAGGAGAAGAACGAAAGGGCGGTCGGCCCCCTCCCAATTTGGATTGGGCTTCTCGGGGCACGCCCCCACCTTGGCCGCCTCCTCATCTTTTCCACTATGGCCCATTAAGGCCCATTAACTCCCCGGGGGGTTCCGGTAGCCCCCCGATACTCTCGTAAATGCATGAACTCACCTTGAACCATTCCGATGTCCAAATATAGGCTTCAAATATATTGATCTTTATGTCTCGGACATTCCGAGACTCCTCGTCATGTCTGTGATCACATCCACCTTCGGAACATCAAAACACATAAACTCATAATACCGATCGTCATCAAACGTTAAGCGTGCGGACCCTACGGGTTCGAGAACTATGTAGATATGACCGAGACTCATCTCCGGTCAATAACCAATAGCGGAACCTGGATGCTCATATTGGTTCCTACATATTCTACAAAGATCTTTATCGGTCAAACTGCATAACAACATACGTTGTTCCCTTTGTCATCGGTATGTTACTTGCCCGCGATTCGATTGTCGGTATCATCATACCTAGTTAATCTCATTACCGTCAAGTCTCTTTACTCGTTCTATAATACATCATCTCGTGACTAACTCATTGGTTGTTTGCTTGCAAGGCTTATTCTGATTTGTATTACCGAGAGGGCCCAGAGATACCTCTCCGACACTCGGAGTGACAAATCCTATTCTCGATCTATGCCAACACCACAAATACCTTCGGAGACACCTGTAGAGCATCTTTACAATCACCTAGTTACGTTGTGATGTTTCATAGCACACAAGGTGTTCCTCCAATATTCGGGGGTTTCATAATCTCATAGTCATAGGAACATGTATAAGTCATGAAGAAAGCAATAGCAGTAAAACTAAACGATCAAGTTGCTAAGATAACGGATGGGTCTTGTCCATCACATCATTCTCCCAATGATGTGATCATGTTGATCAACTGACAACTCATGTCTATGGCTAGGAAACATAACCATCTTTGATCAATGAGCTAGTCTAGTAGAGGCATACTAGGGAGACTCTATTTTGTCTATGTATTCACACATGTACTAAGTTTCTGGTTAATACAATTCTAGCATGAATAATAAACATTTATCATGATATAAGGAAATACAAACAACAACTTTATTGTTGGCTCTAGGGCATATTTCCTTCACCTAGGGCTCCACCAACCTCAACTCCAACTCTATATATTCACTTTCGGGGAGAAAAAAATAGAAAAGAAAAATTCATCGCGTTTTACGATACGGAGCCGCTGCCTAACCCTAATCTTCTTCGGGAGGGCTGATTTGGAGTCCGTTCGGGGTTCCGGAGAGGGGAATCCGTCGCCATCGTCATCATCAACCATCCTCCATCACCAATTTCATGATGTTCATCGCCTTGCGTGAGTAATCCCATTGTAGGCTTGCTAGACGGTGATGGGTTGGATGAGATTTACCATGTAATCGAGTTAGTATCCATTATGTTCTGAGATTGATGTTGCTATGACTTTTCTATGCTTAATGCTTGTCACTAGGGCCCGAGTGCCATGATTTCAGGTCTGAACCTATTATGTTTTCATGAATATATGTGATTTCTTGATCGTATCTTGCAAGTCAATAGTCACCTACTATGTGTTATGATCCGGCAACCCCGAAGTGACAACAATCAGAACCACTCCCGGTGATGACCGTAGTTTGAGTAGTTCATGTATTCACTAAGTGTTAATGCTTTGGTCTGGTACTCTATTAAAAGGAGGCCTTAATATCCCTTGGTTTCCAATAGGACCCCGCTGCCACGGGAGGGTAGGACAAAAGATGTCATGCAAGTTCTTTTCCATAAGCACGTATGACTATATTTGAAATACATGCATACATTGCATTGATGAACATGAGCTAGTTCTGTGTCACCCTATGTTATAACTGCTGCATGAGGAATCACATCCGACATAATTATCCATCAATGATCCATTGCCTACGAGCTTTTCACATATTGATCTTTGCTTAGTTACATTTTCATTGCCACTATTATAATTGCTACAAGACCGCTACTGTTACTTTTGCCACCGTTATCGTTACTTCCATACTACTTTGCTACTAAATACTTTGTTGTAGATATTAAGTATTTTAGGTGTGGTTGAATTGACAACTCAACTGCTAATACTTGAGAATATCATTTCGCTCCCCTTGTGTCGAATCAATAAATTTGGGTTGAATACTCTACCCTAAAAAACGGTTGCGATCCCCTATACTTGTGGGTTATCAAGTCTCCATAGGACCAGCGCACCAGAACAACAACCGCCGCTGATGAAGAGTAGCGTAGATCGAAAGAATCCAACCTGAACACACATGAACGTATACGAACGACGACCAGATCCGAGCAGATCCACCAAAGACAAATCCACCGGAGAAACATCTCCATGCTCCCACCGATGATGCTAGACGCACCACAGGAAAGGGGTCTAGGTGGGAAGAATCTTATTTCATCTTCAGGGAGCCGCTGTCGCCTCACCTTTTTGAGCAGGACATAAACCCTAACAAAAAAAATCAAAGAAACATATAAAAACGGATCCCACCAACTGGCAAGGGTCGCGATCCACCACACCCCCATGGCCCTAAGGCCACCGGAGACGAGGCGGACTGGCGGCAGCGCCAGTGGGAGGCGGAGTAACCCTAAGTTTTTTGGGAAAAAAATTATCACATTTGAAGGCCTCTTTGGATTACAGGAGGAATAGAAAGGGGGAGATGATGAGATGTCACGAACCATGGAAATTTGTATGATCTTTATAATGCTAGTAATATGTGCATTTGGATGGTACTTAGGACACAAACACATGAATTTTAGATAATTGAGGAGAGCAGATGAGAGACAGAGTAAAAGTGGATTGGACTTTTTATAGGAAATTAAATGAGGATCGGGGCATAGGAATGGATTTCATAGAAACTCAGTAGTCTCAATCCTATCATCTAACACGTTTTCATCGGGGGGGAGGGGTCCTTGGAATTCAAATTTTGTAAGGTTCTTATGAAAATTGTACAAATTAAAGATGCCCTAAAGGAATTATGATAATCTTTTGTGTCTGAATTGTCTTTTGTATAAATTTGTTTCCTTAATCAATTTTTTTATTTTTTATTTTAGGCAACATGTGACAAAATAAATTTTAATTCTAAATTGAACATTATCAAATCACAATCATAAGCATTTAAGTACAACCGCATAAAAATCTATCTTGTCGTTGCATAAATTTTGATTCTGCTCTAAGCATTATCGAATCACAATCATCGACATTTATCTTGTTTTGCAGCAACAACTATTGTTCACTACCCGCAAAAAACTATTGTTCGTCAATGCATAATTTATTTATCTGACGTATTTGAACCTTGTTAAAAAAATTCTATGCAGTACTTAAAAAATAGTGTATATACATTTTTACACAGAACTTGAGGTTGCAAAAATCTCAACTAAAAAGGCAATCATCATTTGTGTGTCATGTACACCAACAAGAATGAATATGAAAATCCAGGGGGGATAATATGCAAAAATTCTGGAAACAATGCAGTGAAATAATACAAGGCCACTAATACATCTCCAACGTATCTATAATTTTTTATTGTTCCATGATATTATATTATCTGTTTTGGATGTTTAATGGGCTTTAACATGCTCTTTTATATTATTTTTGGGACTAACCTATTAACAGAAGGCCCAGTGCCAATTCCCATTTTTTTGCCTATTTCAGTGTTTTGCAGAAAATGAATACCAAACGGAGTCCAAACGGAACGAAACCTTCAGGAAGATCTTTCTTTGACCGAAAGCAAACCAGGAGACTTGGAGTTGAATTCTGGAATGCCACGAGGCGGCCATGAGGCAGGAGGGCGCGCCCAGGGGGTAGGCACGTCCCCCACCCTCGTGGGGCCCTTGTAGCTCCACCGGCGTACTTCTTTCGCCTATGTATACTCTTATACCCTAGAAACATCAGGGAGAGCCAAGAAATCACTTTTCCACCACCGCAACCTTCTGTACCCGTGAGATCCCATCTTAGGGCCTTTTTCGGCGCTCCGCCGGAGGGGGAATCGATCACGGAGGGCTTCTACATCAACACCATAGCCTCTTCGATGATGTGTGAGTAGTTTACCACAGACCTTCGGGTCCATAGTTATTAGCTAGATGGCTTATTCTCTCTCTTTGATTCTCAATACAAATTTCTCCTCGATGTACTTGGAGATCTATTCGATGTAATATTCTTTTACGATGTGTTTGCCGAGATCCGATGAATTGTGGATTTATGATCAAGTTTATCTATGAATAATATTTGGTTCTTCTCTGAATTCTTATATGCATGATTTGATATCTTTGCAAGTCTCTTCAAATTATCGGTTTAGTTTGGCCTACTAGATTGATCTTTCTTGCAATGGGAGAAGTGCTTAGCTTTGGGTTCAATCTTGTGGTGTCCTTTCCCAGTGACAGCAGGGGAAGAAAGGCATGTATTGTATTGTTGCCATCGAGGATAAAAAGATGGGGTTTATATCATATTGCTTGAGTTTATCCCTCTACATCATGTCATCTTGCTTAATGCGTTACTCTGTTCTTATGAACTTAATATTCTAGATGCATGCTGGATAGTGGTCGATGTGTGGAGTAATAGTAGTAGATGCAGAATCGTTTTTGTCTACTTGACACGGACGTGATGCCTATATTCATGATCATTAGATATTCTCATAACTATGCGCTTTTCTATCAATTGCTCGGGGGTAATTTGTTCACCCACCGTAATTTATGCTATCTTGAGAGAAGCCACTAGTGAAACCTACGGCCCCCGGGTCTATTTTCTATCATATAAGTTTCCTATCTACAAGTCTAGTTTCCTATTTATTTTATTTTGCAATCTTTACTTTCCAATCTACATAAAAAAAATACCAAAAATATTTATCTTATTATCTTTATTAGATCTCACTTTTGTGATTGGCCATGAAGGGATTGACAACCCCTTTATCGCGTTGGTTGCAAGGTTCTTGATTGTTTGTGCAGGTACTAGGTGACTTTCGTGTTATCTCCTACTGGATTGATATCTTGGTTCTCAAAAACTGAGGGAAATATTTACACTACTTTGCTGCATCACCCTTTCCTCTTCATGGGAAAACCAACACATGCTCAAGAGGTAGCAGCCACAAACTCATATCATAGGTACCAAGGTAAAATTTAATTCATATTTTTCATATAACTTTTTATTTCATTTATTGGGATCATTAATACGCCATATGCATGCAAGAAAACTAAGTGGAGAAAGTAGCTAGTGTCATTATGACTACATGCATCCAAGTATTAGGCTGGCCACAGTGGGGGTAACATAAGTAGTATCATGCACTTGGGACTCACAAACATGCTTATGTGGCAGGTAATTAAAGAAGAGAGAGATGGTTAGGCCTGTGCCAATGCATTGTATCTAAGCACGTTATCATAGAAGCATTAAAAGTTTAAGAAACAAGTAGTACAATGCATTGTATTTTATGTGTTGTATCTTAATTAATTATTTAGTCCTAATGCATGCATGTGATTGGGCTAAACACTTCTTTTGTCTATGGCCACGTGCAAGTGTTGTACCTTAGCTAAGCTACAACCTCACTCTCTTTCTTCATTAAATAGTATGCCACATATGCAAAATGCCTATGAAACCGCGCTAAGAAACTAGCATTGGCACACGCCTTATAGTAACATAGGTAGATACCGTAACATAATAAATGTGATCCTACTATGTGTCATGCATGGCAATAAATGAGACCATCTATGATACTACCTCCTTTCCGGTTTATAAGGCTTGCACGTATATCTAGTTTGACAAATAAACCAACGTAATACAAATTATGTGTCCTAAAAATTATATCATTAGAAACTTCAGATCTTGTACTTTCTAATGATGTAATTTTTAGACTATACAACTCATTTTACGTTGGTCAAATTATAGACCTAGGGATACGCACAAGCCTTATAAACCGGGAAGGAGGTAGTAATAATCTATGATACTATGCACTATGGATGTAGTATCATACACTAGTATCATATGCATGATACTAGTATATGATACTCCCCACTATGACCAGCCATAGACATGTTGCTAGTACGAGCAAATATCATTAATTCTTTTTCTTGATTACTGTTGGTGGCCTTATATAGATGCAAAATGTATATTCCATAGTGGCCTTGTATAAGTAAATGGAGGGAGTAATAATTTACTATAAAATAGGCAAGTATGACTATTATACCAAAAGGACTACATTTTCAAGTGAGTTTTGATAACCTAGTTATGACGAAACCATCCTTTTTATGTCAAATGAATTGAGAGCACCTCCAAGAGACAACCAATGAAAAATCCTCCGATAAATGGTTACTAGGGGCATCCCAAAAATTTAGGGAGGGTGCAGTTGGGATCCTTCCCGTCACTTTCCGTACTCCCCTAGCTACATTGTCACACACAACATGACTAGGATTTTTGTTGGGTCGAAACATGTAGGGCGAGGCCACAGACATAAAGCGCACTGGGGTTAAAGCAGAGCGTGCACCACCTTCATCACGGGAGGACCGGGCGACTAGCAGCAAATACACGGAGGGAAATCCAGAGGGCAACCCCAGCGGTGTGCCGGGAGATGTCAGGGCCTTTGCACGATATATCATGGTGTACGTTCGGCCTGGGCCTGAGGTGAGGGGCCATGGGAAAAGAAAGAGTGGGACACAAACATGTGAAATGTCATAGTGAGCCTGCATGGAAACTGGTGGGAAAATAGTGATAGCATACTAGTGGCAAATAGTGATGTCATGGTCGGGGAGCCGGGGTGGGTCAGGTCAATGTTTCTTTCTCCATCGTACCATTTTGATTGGGACGAGCATGCGAGGAGGCGACGGTTGGAAGTGTCAAGGGTGACGATGATGATGGGTTTTGTTGTCCATGAGTGGCGTTGCTCGCGTTGGGCGTTTCTGGTTGCCATTGATAAGTGTGCATCTGGAAACGGGAGTCAAATCGTGTGGCTAACACAAATTGTGGGTGTCGGTGTCAAAACTGGTGGATCTCGGGTAGGGGGTCCCAAACTATGCGTCTGAGGACCGATGGTAACAGGAGGTTGGGGACAGGATGTTTACCCAGGTTCGGGCCCTCTCGATCAAGGTAATACCCTACTTCCTGCTATATTAATATGGATGAATATGATTACAAGAGTTGATCTACCTCGAGATCGTAATGGCTAAACCCTAAAGTCTAGCCTATGAGGATGTTATGATTCTCTATTAGCCTCTACGGACTAAACCCTCTAGTTTATATATGCACCGGAGGGCCTAGGGTTTGTACATAACTGACTTGCAGAGGAAGGAAATATTACACCCGAACCTAAAACCTGCCATTATACGAATACATGAGTCCTATCTGGATACGAGAGATGATCTTCAATAGTGATCTTCACGACCCACCAGTCCGGCCCACCACGAGTTATCCGGCCACATGAGGACCCCTCAATCCAGGACTCCCTCAGTAGCCCCTGAACCTGTCTTCGATGTCGATGAGTTCGGCTTCTGTATTGTCTTCGGCATTGCAAGGCGGGTTCCTTCTTCCAAACATATCTTCTACAATAACGTACCGTGTCCGGCTCTGCAAGGTTAGTACAACCCTTAGCCTCGAAGGCAAGGCTTTTGAAAGAAAATGAATAATGTGTCTCTACTGACAACTTTTGGGTGAAGCGTCGCGTCCATCCCACTAACATATCGAACCATTTTATTTGGTCCTAGTTTCGTGTTTCGAGGTATATCCTCATTGACACGTCTTATCAGAATAGAGATCGTGCCCGCTTATTGTGGGATCCTTATCAATGTGACGTGGGCATCCACACCGCGCATTACGCATGGCCACTTTGGGAACCGGCGAGGTTTATGGCTAAAGTGGGGGGACGTTATGTATTCACAACAATATAAAAGTCAATCCCTTTCATCAGCCCCACGCTTCCCTCAAGCTCGAGTTCCCCAATCTCCCTAGCACCAGCTTCCTCATCGCATGTGCCCACCGTTCTTCGCCCTTCGACCACTACTTCCTTCCCCAGCAATGGCTGGATCCGGTGCCAAGGGCAAGTGGGAGGCCTCTACGGTTACTGAAAAAACCGTGGAGGATCTTCGGAGCGCGGGCTATCTCGCTGCCGATATTGCGCACCGAGTCCCCGTCAAGGGCTAGGTGGTTCCTCTCCCGGAGGCGGGTGAGAGAGTTGTGTTTCTCTCGCACTTTGTTAGGGGGCTAGGGTTTCCGCTCCACCCCTTTGTTCGGGGTTTGCTGTTTTTCTACAGGCTAGATTTCCATGATCTAGCCCCGAACTCAATTATCCACATCTCCGCTTTTATAGTGGTGTGTGAAGCTTTCCTTCATGTCCCTCCTCACTTCGGCCTATGGCTCAAAACCTTCGACGTGAAGCCAAAGGTGGTGGACGAGCAACACGCGAAGTGTAGGCGTGCTATGATTAGAAAGCTCCTGAATACCACATGGCCAAAAGGGTCGTTCGTGGAAACGAACAAGGTCTGGCAGTAGGAGTGGTTCTATATCACTTAACCCCGCGATGCCAAATGGGTGGCGGAACCTGCTTTCAGATCTGGACCCCTGCAGAGGTTGACCTCCTGGACTGAAAAGAGTCTGAACTGGGGGTCGCAGGTTGAGGTGACGTCACTCCAGGGCCTTGTGTCCGGCGTGATTTCCAAAGGCTATTAGCTCTCGACCGTAGTCCAGGTAATGCTGGCACGGCTTGTCCTTCCTTACCAAAGCCGGGACTCCTCCCTATGGGAGTTTGATTCGGCAGGAGACCGGCCTCTGAAGCATCTCTTTGGCTTTACGCACAAAGAGATCTGGAAGCATCTCTTTAAGAGCCAGAAGGAGTGGCCGAAGGAAACCGAGGATGTGGGCTATAGTATCATGTTCTCCGCCCCAGAGGTAATAGAAAATTCTGCTGAACATAGGTCCTCTTTTGTATTTAATAATAACAGGAATTGTAGCTTTTGCGTGATCTACACGGCTGGGCGAAGAAGGCAATCCGGATTAAGTATCCGGCGCCCTTTCTTGAAGACCCAGAATGGCCTTGAGTGACGGCGATGTTGGTCCCGGTGCCATACAAGACGTCGGTCAAGAAGCCCAAGAAGAAAAGCAAGGAGGCCAAAGACGGCCCCCACCCTGTGGATGAGAAGTCTGAGAAGATCAACATCCTCTCCTCCGAACAGGAGGACAACGACAACGTAGAAGAAGAAGAAGAAGAAGAAGAAGAAGAAGAAGAAGAAGAAGAAGAAGAGACCCCTGCACAAGGCAGGGGGAAGAAGAGGGCGGCTGCTGCTGACACATGCACGGACACACCCCCGGAGGAGGCTGAACCTCTCTGCTCGTTCGGACTCATCGTCTGAACAGAGCTTTGTGGTGAATCCTAGGGAGAAACCCCCGACCAAAACGTAAGTTTGTCCGGATATATTAATTGTTGCACCTTGTTTGTTTTAGCATTTTGATGATTACTTAGTATTTTTCACCTGCTGTCCTACAGCCCTCCCCGAGCACACCCCGACGCCTCCATATCAGAGGCGAATTCTCTAGCACCTGGGGAGATGAAGAGTGACCCGCTGGTCTGAGCTCCATCGCTCTTGACCGGCGGGGACGTCAAAGTGTCTTCCCAGTGGGTGTCCTCTGCTCAAGGAGATGGGGGCGGGCAAGTGACCGGGCGACCGAGGGTAATGCCTTGGCTGCCGCTGACCATGGGGAAATAATCCCCATGGAGACCGAAGACGGGCGGCCCAAACAATCTGGGGCCCCGCTGAATAATAACCCGGAGCCTAGCGCAGCTCCAGGGTCCAAAGACAAGACTCCCCGGGCGGGGGAGGATATGACCGCCCAGAGTCAATCCGGAGGCGCCGAACCCTATGGAAAGAGCACTGCAAAGTGCTTCCATCGTGGAGGAGCACCGCACCGTGATGGGTGCAGTTATGAAGAAGATTCAGTCCGTCAAAGGCGGACTGAATGAAGCCTTCAACAGCCTGTTAACAGGCTTTGTGGTAAGCAATGTAATGTTCTTTATGGAACTTTTATTTGTTTTATACGCACATAGATAGCCAGTAGCCCCTTATGCTTTGTGTGATTCTGAACAGAATCAGACGAAGTATCCATAGTGTAGCTTGCTTATAGAGTTGAACTGTTGTGCAGGCTTCACTAGTTACGGCAACTGCACAAGATGCAGAGGTTGCCGAACTAAACCGGAAGCTCTTGTTGGCCAACGCGGACCTTGACCACATCAACCAGCGTTTAGATGAAACGCAAGGTATGTGGATTTAAAAAATTAAGATGTCAAGAAGACTAATAATATTAATTGAGTATGGGTATAAACGCTTTTATTATATTCTGTATTACACAGTTAGTGCCACTGAGCTCGAGGCCCTCAAGGGTGAGCTCGCGAAGGCCAAGGAGGAGGCCGAGGCAAGCCAAGCGATCTCTAATAAAGCGGTTGCCGAACTAGAGGCCGAAAAGGCCGCGTGTGAGAAGCACCAGGCTTGGGTGTCCGAAGTCGAGGTTGAGCTCAGCGATGCCATTCGCAAACGCGAGGCATTGGAAGAGAAGGCTTCGGAACAAGCTTCCAAGCTCGCTGAGGCAGTTAAGGCTGCCCAGGATGCGAGAAGCGAGTCGAGCAATGCCTGTGAAGAAATCAAGCAAGCACGATAGATAGCATCTGGTAAGGCCTTTCTCTTACGGAGCATCTTCGGAGGGCAGAAGTATCTTGGGATGACACGGTTATGGAGTTCTCCAGACATGTTTGCTGATCTTCCGAGGAGCAGTGCTGACGCTGCCCAATACTTCGAGCCCAGGAGGGAAACGACACGGGGCAGTTGTTTTGGTCGCAGTTCTATGCGCCAAAACATCTGGTGCCCCTCAACGACCAGATAAAGCAGCTGGTCGAGCTGCACAATATGGTGGGTTCCGCCATGAAGGATTTGATAGTCCGGCTATGGCCCGCTGATCCACTCCCAAGTAGCTACTTCGGATTGGTGAAGCGGCTCATCGAGGTGAGTCCATGGGTCGACGCATTGACGCGTTCGGCCTGCATAGATGGTGCTCGGATGGCCTTCGCTCGTGTAAAAGTGCACTGGGCGAAGATGAGGGTGGAGCATATAGCTACTATTGGCCCGCCCAAAGGCAAGGAGCACCGCAAGCCGGAGAAATACATCGATGATGTCATAGAAGGCGCTTGCCTTGTAGAAGGCCAGTGCTCAAAAGATGTTATCTTTGAGTAATTGTATCCGGTTGTAAAGACTTTAATCTTATGAACCAATGTATATAACTTTTGCGCTATTATAATGTGAGCGACTTTTACCTCCTATGTGACTATTTATGTAAATCTGAAAGTTTCCAATCATCGGCTTCAGACCCCATGTACATAGTACTGGGGTGTTCGGTCATATGCATATATACTCTTTATCCAACGTCTTGGTCTGTGTAGGAGGTGTATGCGGAGTGAACCAGGCAATCAGACTATGTGGCGTTATTGCTTTCACTTAGTCGTAGGAGTTTGACAGGTGGGGCTAGGTACTAGCCCCTAGTGCGGATATGATATTCCCGAATTAAGGTATCCAATTGCACCTAGCTGGGCGAATAAACCAACCTTTCGTATAATACGGGGTAGATCTCTATCGATCATAGTATAAAACTAAGTCACCGGATTGCGGACCAGGTTCTCGCCTATCATGACAGTTAGTTTTCGGCTTTCTCTACTGAGGTACTTCACCGGACGAGCTGGGACTACAATCGTAGTAGTTCTCCCTTTACACCCTAGCCGAACAATCGGGAACTTAGGGGTAAGCACAGGATCCGGGCAACCCAACTATTGACCCAAGACATGATTCAGAACTGATGCATATAGGGCAAATAATCAAGACGCCGAACACTGCTTATAGGAGTTCGGACTTTTTGACATATACCGGGCTGAATACAGCCCCTGGTAATAGACCCTGTTGTCAAGGCACATGTGGCAATCTGATATGGGGAGAGAACACAGGTGGTGAGAGAATAAAGCTCCAAACATAATATAAGCTAAGCTGTTTCGAAAAATATCCCTTTATAGTACGGCGAGCCGTATGTTTACAGATAATGCCGATAACTTCATTGGACATTTTACATGCCAGAGAAGTACAAAACAAAGAGAGAGAAAAAGGTTTACACAGGGTCTTAATCTTAAAAGAAACCTTAGCTCGGGTCCCTGCTGCACGTCTACGCCGTTTTCTTCTTTGTGATGTGTCCTTGAAGGGGGGGAGTATGATGGCCATCTGTAAAATAGAAAAAAAACCTGGAAAAGAAAAGAAATCCAGTGTGGCCATAAACAAAAATGGGTTCCTTTAGTGAACCTTGAAAGATAATTCTTACAGTCTGAATAGGGTCGAGCCGAACTATGGACTATTCGTATGCAGTGTGCCCCCAGCGCCGCCCAAGGGATTTTGAGGGCATAATTATGTACACGGGCACATATGCTATCACCTTATGGGGCAGTCAATGGGGGCATAACTGCTAATCGAGCTCAGGTTCATCTGATCTGCCGCACTAATGCGTGTGCCAGACACGTTTAACTGTTGAAATGATCGATATGGTTGACTAGAGGGGGGTGAATAGGCAACTAACAATTTTTAGCTTTTCTTAACCAAATTAAACTTAGCAACAAAGTAAGTTGTCTAGATATGCAACTAGGTGGACAACCTATAGGAGGCAACAATAACACCCACACAAGCAAGCAAGTTAAGGTATACAAAGAAAGCTTGCACAAGTAAAGTTAAGAAATAACCACAAGTGGAGTCGGTGAAGAGGAGGATGTGTAACCGAAGTTCCTTCCCTTTGAGAGGAAGTACTTCTCTGTCGGAGCGGTGTGGAGGCACAATGCTCCCCAAGAAGCCACTAGGGCCACCATATTCTCCCCACGCCCTCTCACAATGCAAGCTACTATGATTTCACTAGTGGTGCCCTTGAAGGCGGCGACCGAACCTTTACAAACAAAGTTGGGGCAATCTCCACAACCGAATTGGAGGCTCCCAACGACACCACGAAGCTTCACCACAATGGAATATGGCTCCGAGGTGACCTCAACCGTTTAGGGTGCTCAAACCACCCAAGAGTAACAAGATCCGCAAGGGATTAGTGGGGGGAATCAAATTTCTCTTGGTGGAAGTGTAGATCGATGCCTTCTCAAGCAATCCCTAGGAAATCAACAAGTTTGATTGGCTAGGGAGAGAGATCGGGCGAAAATGGAGCTTTGAGCAATAATGGAGCTTGGGGAGGAAGAGGTGAGTCTTCTTGGGGAAGAAGACTCTCTTTATATAGTGGAAGGACAAATCCAACCGTTATCCCTCAATTCTGCCCGCAAAGCACGGTACTACCGCACTTAACGTGCAGTACTACTGCTGGCGCGGTACGAGCCAGAACTAGCCCCTGTTGCGTTAAAACACCGGGCGGTAGTACTGCCGGAGCGGTACTACCGTACGTCCTTACGGTACTACCGCAAGGCAGGGTCAGACTGGCCGAGGAAGAGTGCGGACTAAATAAATTACGTTCGCAGGTACTTCCGCAGAGTTACGGTCGATGCAAAAACCCGATACGGTACTACCGCTTGCACGAAGCGGTACTACCGCGTAGGACGCGGAAGTAAAAAATTACTTCCGCTACTACTACTGTACTACTTACGACGCTGGACCGGTCACAGGGTATTACCGTGTCCTTGGTACGGTACTACCGCATGGTGCGGCACTACCGTAACCCTGGAGCGGTACTACCATGGGGCCGTGCGGTACTACCGCCTTCTTTGAGCGGTACTACTGCATGCCAAGCAGTAGTAGTAGTAGGACGCCACTGTTTTTTGTAACGACAAGGAAAAACAGCCGGAGCTCCATAGAAGCGAAAGAAAGGTGGTGCGAATGAATAGACGTGTACGTGTTGATTCCACCCAAACCTTTCTGAAGCGGACCCCTCTTAATAGTACGGCTTTCCTATGGCTCAATTCCGCCGAAAAGAAACAAAAGGAAACCCCATCTTCCATAGGTTCCGAGGGGCACTTAATCGTCTTGTGCCTAGGTGTGATATATCTGAAAAGCTCAGTGCACACGATTAGTCCACAAAATCATTGTCATCAATCACCAAAACTACTTAGGGAGAAATATGCCCTTACAATCTTCCCCTTTTTGGTGGATTGATGACAATACGGGATTTGCACAAAGATATATATAACAAAATAGTAAGCAAACCCAGCATGATTATAAAATATAGGTAAGCTCCCCCCTAGATGTGTGCATACATATGAAGATGCTTTGGACTGCACAACACACATACTAGGATCAACGCTCCCCCTATATTTTATAAACAACATACTCTTTGCAACAAAGAATAAGACTCTACGCATGGATGCAAGGAGGATATCGTGAGCACATATTAACAGGGCAAGTGAAGCAAACGCCCACAACCTAGCAGATAGCATAGACATAATAATGAGATAAGGAGCAGAGTGCATATGTCTCACACCATATGAAAGGTGTCACACACACACGACACAAAGCAACGAAAGCAGACAAGGTTCGACCAACGAAAGCAAATAAACCACGACACAAGACACACGCAAATCCTACACTCTCTCCCCGTTTGGCATCGAGACACCACAAAGGGGAAAGAGGACACCTAAGACATGAGTGGTAGCTCAGGCGGAAGAGATCAGTCGTCACGCGCCTCGTCAGACTCCTGCTCCTCCTCCTCGGAATCAGACCACTTGTAACCCTGCTTGACAATCCACTCAGCCTCTGGAGTAATGTTCTCCTCTCACCCACTAGACACATTCTCACCAAAGATCCTTAATATCTTCTTGTCACGCTGGCAAACCTGCTTCTGAGTCACATGAGCCTTGTATTGCCCCTTGGCCTGCATACAAAACAGAGCCTTCATCTTGCTCTTCAGCTTTTTAGCCCTCGAGGGCTCAGACGATGGGGGGAGCATACCCTCCAGAACTGTCCTCATCAGCAGCCTCCTCCGCAGCTTCCTCCTCATCCACATCCATCTTAGCTGCAGCAGCCTCTGCACGGGTAGTGGTGTTAGCCCATCGACTCTTGATGCGAAGCCTGATAGGCTCATGACGAAACCAGTGAGGGGCCTCAAACTCTTCATCAGGATAGAGCTTCTCCCAAGTCTTGGTGCTCAGCAAAAACAGATATGGACCGTAGATAGGCACTTTGCGGGTGAATATCGCAAAGCGGAGCTCACACCACATGACATGTGTGATATCAAGTGGTTGAGTCTGAGCACTGCGGGCCTCCTCACACATAAGCATCATGTCCACGAGGTATGAATGTACCTTGTACTTGTCCCCAATGCGAGGAAACAGTGAGTTGCGTAAGATCCTTTGCATAATATCTAGAAAGGGGTTCATCACCCAAGTCTTCTTGCCACTTGCGAGCGTCTTCTCCACATAGTAAGGCAGCAGCCGGTCCTTGTTGACAGACTCTTCATTGGCATGAGGGCGAGCTCCAAAAGAAGTGTGGAGCCCCTCATCAGCAACCTGAAGCAGATCCATGAAGTCCTTCCATGTAGCAGTCATCTTATGTCCATTGGTCATCCAAGTCATGTTGCGTTCCTCCTTAGGATGGAAGTGAATCGAAGCAAAGAACTGTGACACAATTTCTGGGTCAAAGTCCATATGAAACGACATGATATGCTCAATGCCAAACTGCTCCACAAGATCTAGAGCCTCAGCAAAATAGGCCTGGTGCTCCTCCTTCCTCATGTGATTCATGTCAATCCAGTGTGCATCCACATATAAGTTGTGTTTGCTCTTGAGCACTTCTGTGAAGATACGATATTGCTGCTTGGTCCAGAACAACTCGTCTCCATGGAACTGAGCCCGGGGATCTGCATAAGGATTGATCTTCCTCCTAGCAATGAACTCATGTGATGGAATCTCGTCTATGCTGATGTCTACACACGCTTCTATTCTTGTAGACAGTGTTGGGCCTCCCAGAGCAGAGGTTTGTAGGACAGCAGCAAATTTCCCTTAAGTGAGTAACCCAAGGTTTATCGAACTCAGGGAAGTGGAGGTTGAACGTACCCCTTTCAAGCAACCCTGCAATCAAGATACAAGAAGTCTCTTGTGTCCCCAACACACCTAATACACTTGTTAGATGTATAGGTGCACTAGTTCGGCGAAGAGATGTTAAATGGCAAGTGATATGGATGGCAAAACAAAGTAATATAAATCTGTAATAAAAAGTGCAGCAAGCAAACAAATGGTAAACGTGAGCACAAATGGTATTGCAATGGTGGAAACAAGGCCTAGGGATCATACTTTCACTAGTGGCAACTCCCAACAACATTAACATAATAGAATCACATGATATTTCCCATAAAACATGCAATGGAGACGCACCCGGAGGTCATTCCTTCGTGGTCAAGAGAGGACGAGAATTATGTAAGGCTACAAAAGCACACCTCAAAGTTCGTAGTTCTCAATCTATGGATTTCCCAATGTCACCGCGGCCATCCAAAGAGAGTACCACAATCATCACAACATATCTAAAGGATAGTCAAAGAAAAGCACCAAGAGACTCTCAATCTTCAATCAACACACAAAAGAGGAAATCACTCATGAAAATATTCTTCTAATCCATGTCCAATAGACCGCTGTCACTTTGGTCTCGGGGATTATACTAGATAAAGACAAGTGAGTACATCAATCCAATACATAGAGGAAGGGGAAATATCATGGGATCACCCTAGATTAACATAGCCTATGATCACAACGAAGATCACATCATGGGAGAGAGAGATAACCACATAGCTACACGTACAAGCCCTCAGCCCCAGAGAAAACTACTCACGCATGGACATGGTGAGGAGGAGGTTGATGATGGTGTTGATGGAGAGGTGCAGCCCCGCGAGGAGGAGACGGCCGGCGGCAGCCACGGAGGCGGCGGCGGCGGCCCTTGGGGGCGCGGCGGCCCTAGGGGGCACCGGCTCCTTGGCCCCCTTCTTCCTTGTGGATGGTGCTGCAATGGTGCTGGTCCTCCCCTCCAAGACGGCGGCTCGGGAGCAGGAAAATTCGTGGCCCCTTGGTGACCTAGGTTTCCTCTCTTTATATAGACTCTCGGATTCCCGTCATCAGATTTTGGGCCTCAGTAAAACGGGCTTTACTCGGCCGTCCGGACTCCGATTTGGACGAATTTTATATCCAGAAGCATCGCCTCGAAATTCCCCACAACTTTCGCAACTAGACTTTTTCCGTTTGACGTCGTATTCGGGCCGGAACGTGACCATCTTTAAAAAACGTTCTCAGATAGATTTCAGGAAAGTCAGAGTCCTACTCCAATACGACTCCTTTTGCGTTTTTGTCAATCTCCAAGTAATTCCTACACAATAAAGTGTAAAACAAGAACATTGTGCACTTTTGCAACAATTAGTAGGTTAGTCCAAATATGATCAAAAGTGTATGGAAGTGCATAAATATCATAGCAATATCACACAAAAAAGGCATGGAGCAAGCAGAAATTATAGATACGTTTTGGACGTATCACATGCCCATTGTTGGTTCCTTGTTCTTGGTGGTAGAGGTCTTGGTTCCGCGTTGGGGGGCATTGGAGCCCTCAGGAACATCACTTTGGGTGCGCAGACGCTTTGACCCTATGTCACGGCTGGGATTTGAGCGACGAACATTGGAACCGGAGGCACCACCTATGACACAAACACAAGAGCACGAAAGAGAAACAGAGAGAATCAATGAAAAAGCCACAACAAGGCACAAGAAACATGTAAAAATGATAATAAGTATGGGCTATGAAGAAGGTGTGAAGTGAACGGTAGTACTGCTCGACGAAGCGGAAGTAAAATTTTAGTGCCGCTCCGGGGGCGGTAGTACCGTACTGGAGTGGTACGGTAGTACCGCATCAGGAGCGGTACTAAAAATTTACTTCCGTGTCTGTTGCGGTAGTACCGTGTCAGGAGAGCGGTAGTATCGTCACACGTCAGAGCGGAGTACCGCGGGCAACCAGCGGTAGTATCGCTCGGGGTCAGATCCGAATGCGGATCTGAACAATGAACGCGTAGGACACGAAAACGGTACTACGGTTGATCTCAACTACTTTGTAGCAACATACTCATTAGCATTTCTACTGCACAACAACTCTCCTACACCCTAATCTTCCATGGATAAGGTCAACAAGAACACAAGAACAACATGCATCTCCCCAAAACCTAGAAACAACAAAAGGGCAGAGGAAGAAGGGATTTTGGGGAGAAACCTTGATCCATGGCGAGAGGTCGAGGTGGGGAACGATCCCACCGGTCGGAATGCGAGGAGAGTGTCCGGAGACGGAGATCTGGCGAGGTCCTCCCGCGCCGTTCTTGAGAGAGAGAGAGAGAGAGAGAGAGAGAGAGAGAGACGACATGGGGGAGACGAGTTGAATGGGTATGGGGGAGTTAGAACTCCCCCTGCCCGCTTATATCCCCCACTCGTTAAAAACGCGGCAGTACTGCGAGTCATTACGGTAGTACCGCCCGGGCGGAAGTAAAAAATTACTGTTGTGCTGGTTGCGGTAGTACCGGTATTCTCTCTTGCGGCAGTACCGTGACTAATCACGGTAGTACTACTCCCCCAAGAAAGTGCAAGTTTCGACAAGGAAGGCTTAAGCAAAGCAACTGCGGACAAGAGCACAAACACACGGCAACAGGAAAGAAAGACAACAGACCGCTGGAACAACACACGAGACTCTCCTCTTTGAAAGAGGTCGGTGGCCGAAGCCACCTATGTTTGAGTTATTTGGTATGGCACCGCGAAGAATTTTCCTTGGGCCCATGACCGACACTCGTCTAGAAGCACTCGTACCTTCTAACATGGCAAACAATAAAGACTTGATCGATTTATGCATAACAGGGGGAGGAAGAGTTCATTGAGAGAACAATACTCCCCCTATGTCCATGCCTACACCTAGGCAAGATAATCATGTTGAGTGGGAGGAGAGTGTGCAGGGTTTCAATCCACATTGCTCAAATCTATGAAATTTAGCTCATGCCTTAACTCGCGAAATCTTGCTTCATCCAATGGCTTTGTGAAGATGTCTGCAAGGTTATCATGAGTATTAACATAATGAAGCTCTAGTTCTCCTCGCCGAATATGATCACGGATGAAGTGATATCGAATCTCAATATGCTTCGTCTTGAAGTGCTGCACTGGGTTGAGAGAAATCTTGATGGCACTTCCATTGTCACACCAAAGAGGCACTTTGTCACAAGTGACACTGTAATTCTTTAAAGTTTGCCTCATCCATAGAAGTTGTGCTCAACAACTGCCAGCTGCCATATATTTTGCTTCGGTGGACTTCCTATCCACTTTTTCTCCCGCCCAATCCGAATCAGAGAAACCTACAAGGTTGAAGTTTGCTCCTCTTGGATACCATAAGCCAAAGTTTGGGGGTATGAGCCAAATATCGAAAGATTCGCTTGACTGCCACAAAGTGACTTTTCTTAGGTGAGGCTTGAAACCATGCACAGATTCCCACACTCAACATAATATCCGGTCTAGATGCACAAAGGTAAAGCAAGGAACCAATCATAGAACGATATACCTTTTGATCCACCGCTTTACCATTGGGATCAATGTCAAGTTGGCACTTGGTAGGCATTGGAGTAGTAGCCGGCTTGACATCACTTAGATTAAACCTCTTGAGCATGTCTTGAGTGTATTTGGCTAGTTTGATGAAGATTCCTTCTCTTCTTTGCTTAATCTCAAATCCAAGGAAGTACTTCAACTCTCCCATCATGGACATCTCAAAATGCGTGGTCATGAGTGCGGCAAACTCATCATTGAAAGCTTTGTTAGGTGAACCAAAGATAATATCATCAACATATAGTTGGCAGACAAACAACTCCCCTTTGACCTTCTTACTAAAAAGAGTAGGATCGATTTTCCCAATTTCAAACCCACGATCTTGCAACAACTCGGTAAGATGCTCATACCACGCACGTGGGGCTTGTTTAAGGCCATAGAGCGCCTTATCGAGTTGATACACATGATTGGGGAACTTAGGGTCCTCAAACCCCGGGGGTTGTTTGACATACACTAACTCATTAATAGGACCATTAAGAAACACACTTTTCGCATCCATTTGTTGCAATTTAAAGTTATGATGAGAAGAATAGGCAAGCAACAGACGAATAGATTCAAGGCGAGCAACGGGGGCAAAGGTTTCACCGTAGTCGATACCCTCGACTTGGGAGTAGCCTTGAGCCACCAAACGCGCCTTGTTGCGAATGGCAATGCCGTGAGCATCCTGCTTGTTCTTAAAGATCCACTTGGTTCCAATGACATTATGGTTCTCCTTTGGCCTTGGCACCAGATACCACACTTTATTGCGCTCTAAGTTATGGAGTTCTTCATGCATGGCATTGAGCCAATCGGGGTCTTCGAGCGCCTCATAGACCTTTTGAGGTTCAACACAAGAGACAAAAGCTTGATGAGCACAATAGTTTGCTAATTGTCTACGAGTGCTTACCGCCTTTGTGATGCTTCCAAGAATATTCTCCATGCGATGTTCTCTAGAAGCAAGCGTGGAAGCAACTTTAGCAGCACAACGCTCCAATTGCTCTTCAAGTGATAATTGAGGAGCACTGGGTTGATCATCTTGAGCGACGTCAAGAGCTTGATCTTGATCTTGAGCATCCTCTTGATCTTGATCTTGCTCAGAGGAGAGAACTTGGCCTTGTGCATCATTTGGTGGCTCACCACCATCTTGTGATTGATCTTGCACTTGGCCTTGTTCGTCCGGTTGAGGGCCTTCACTTTGTTCTTCGGAAGCGTGTGGGTCTTGGGTTGATGATGGTTCCACTTGTGTTGGACATTTTCCTTCTCCTTCGGCCACAAGGGGTTCCTCAATGGGTAGGATATAGCCAACACCCATTCTTCTTATGGCTTGAGGAGGAATTTCATCACCTACATCACAAGTACCACTTTGCTCCACTTGGGAGCCGTTATTCTCATCAAACTTTACGTTACACGTCTCCTCAATGAGTCCATTGGACTTGTTGAGGACACGGTAAGCATGAGAGCTTGTAGCATAACCAACAAATATGCCCTCATGAGCTCTAGACTCAAATTTAGACAAATGAGCACCTTTCTTGAGGATGAAACACTTACACGCGAACACCCAGAAGTACTTGAGATTGGGCTGGTTACCGGTAAGAATCTCATACGGAGTCTTGTTCAAGCCTTTGCGGAGATAGAGCCGATTGGATGCATGACAAGCGATGTTGATGGCTTCGGCCCAAAAGTTGTATGGAGACTTGAATTCTGCCATCATGGTCCTTGCCGAGTCTATCAATGTCCGGTTCTTTCACTCCGCTACACCACTTTGTTGAGGGGTATAAGGTGCGGCATATTGATGTTTGATCCCCTCATCACTAAGAAACTATTCCAAGGTGTAGTTCTTGAACTCGGTGACGTTGTCACTTCGGATCATCAAGATCTTTGCCTCATCTCTATGTTGAGATTCATTTGCAAAGTTGATGACAGTTTGTTGGGTCTCACTCTTCTTCTTGAAGAAATATACCCAAGTGTATCTTGAATAATCATCTACAATCACCAAGCAATACTTTTTGCCCCCAAGACTATCAAAGGATGGAGGCCCAAAGAGATCCATGTGAAGGAGCTCTAACGGTCTTTTTGAGTAGATGATAGTCGTGGGAGGTTGAGCCGTCTCATGTAACTTTCCTTCAATACAAGCACTGCAAGCACGATCTTTGGCAAAGCTAACATTTTTTAGTCCACGGACATGGTCCCCCTTGAGAAGACTTTGCAAAGATCTCATATTTACATGGGCTAACCGGCGATGCCAAAGCCATCCCACATCAACTTTAGCCATTAGGCATGTCGCGGTCTTAGTGGGTTGCTCCGAGAAGTTAACCACATAGAGACCGTTCTCGACATGTCCAACATAGGCTACTTTAAGAGTCTTGCTCCACAAGAGGGCCACGGTATCAATATCAAAGAATGTGGCAAAGCCCATGAGTGCAAGTTGACGAACAGAAAGTAAGTTGTATGCAAGGGACTCAACAAGCATGACTTTCTCGATCGTGAGATCATGAGAAACAACAACCTTGCCAAGCCCCAATACCTTAGAATATGAAGCATCACCCCATTCGACGTTGGTGTCCATAGATGAACCTTGATGCACGTCCACCACCAAGTCTTTGCTTCCGGTCATATGATTTGTGGCTCCACTGTCGAGCAACCATGATCTCCCACCGGAAGCAAACTCCTACACGAGATCAATGCTTGGATTTAGGTACCCATTTGGTAATGGGTCCTTTGAGGTTAGTAACAAGGGTCTTAGGAACCCAAATAGACCATTCAATGTACTCATAAGAAGAACCAACAAACTTAGCAAAAACATGTCCATCACTAGCATGGCATAAAACATATGAAGGATTAATGTCGCTGGCTATGTTTGATGTCATGGTGGGGGTTTTCTTGACTCCACCACTCTTCACATTGTTCTTATTCTTAGGAGCACACTCTCCCTCTTTCATATAGGTTTGCTTGAGAGGAGGAGGTTGCTTGGTCTTGTCGTTCTTCTTCTTCTTGGGCTTGGGAGCAAACCCAATTCCTTCATTTGCAACACCCTCATTTTGATTGCTCAAAAGATCGTTGAGGTTCTTCTCACCTTGTATACATGACACAAGGCCTTTCTCAAGTTGCTTCTTTAACTTGGCATTCTCTTCAACAAGATGCACATGCTCGCAACATGGGTTAGTAACATTTGCATTATCAATCAAAACCATGCAAGGAAAGATAGCTTACTCCTTGGTTAGCGAAACTTAAAGTTGATCATATGACTCCTTGAGGGAAGTATGTACACCTTTCAAGACCTTGTGAGCCTTGTCAAGCATAACAAACACCTCATTGAGTCTAGCATGGTCAACCACAAGCTTTGCCTTCTCGGAATTGAGCACACGAGAGACAACTAAAGCATGATCAAGATCTTTCCTTAATTTAGCATGATCATCGTCGTGTGACTCCTCAAGAGCCAAAGGAAGACCATGCTCTTCCTCAATAGCATTAGAGAGATCCAATATCTCATCGGCATAGTCTCTACTATGACCCTCCATTTTAGAAATGGTCTCCTCGTGAGCCTCGATCATGTAATTGGCCTCACCGAGTTGTTCCAAGAGAGCAACGAAGTGCTTCTTGGGTTTTCCCTTGAGTTTACTCATAAACAACTCAAATTCATTTTCTTCCTCCTCTGCCCCCTCACTCTCATCAATACAATCCGTCAATGAAGGATTAGAGGTGATGGTAGTGTTGATGTTGGGAGTTACCTTGTTGGTGGCCTTAGCCATGAGGTACTTGGCGGTGATGTTCTCATTTGGTGAGTTAAAGAGAGATGAACGTGGAGTAGTTGCAATAGCAATGGTGGCCCTAGTGACCATCTCATCATCTTCATCATCCTCAACATATTCTTCTTGGGCCACCAACCCTTTGGGAGGGGTCTTCTTTTTGAGGTTGTTCTTGTTTGGATAAGACTTGGCATTGTCCTTTCGGATAAGCTTACCTCCATTGTCTTCTATTTTCTCATATGGGCAATCTACAACAAAGTGGCTCACATTCCCACAGTTGCATCACGTCCTCACTCATTTCTTGCCCTTGTTGCCACTTGAGTTGTTCTTTTTGAAGTTGGGCCTTGAGTTCTTCTGGTTGCCCCAAAATTTCAGTGATGCAAGAGCCATGTGCTCATGATAGGCATATTTGGTGTCCTCGGGGCAACTATCATCATCATCCTCTTCCTCCTATTCTTCCACACAAGCCTTGGCCTTCAAGGCAAGGTTAGGCTTATTTGATCGTTGAGCTCTTAATACCGCATTGTCGGCGGTCTTGTCCAAGATCCTCATGGCAACGAACTCATCCAACACTTCACTTGATGACAAAGTGTGGAAGTCCGGTCTTTGGCGAATGACGGAGGACATAGCCTTGTGATAAGGCATCATGGCCTTGAGAAACTTGCGCTTGATCCAATTGTCATCCGTGTCCTTGCTCCCATGATCTCGAAGTGAAACCGCAAGAGTGGTTAATCTCCGATAGAGTTCACGGGGATCTTCATCTTCGATCATAGCAAACTCATCGGCTTCATCTTGCACAACTTCATAGTTTGAGCGTTGAATGCTTGCACTTACCTTGTACATGGAACCAACATGCTCCCATGCTTCCTTGGCTACGGTGAAGGGTCTAAGATGTGCAATGTCTTCGGAAGGGATAGCATCTTAAAGTATGCAAAGAACGGACTCGTTGAATTGATGATCCGCAGCTTCTCTCGGAGTTAAGTTGTAGGGATCATGTGGGTAGAAACCTTGCTCAATGATTCTCCAAAGATTAGTGGAACAATGATTTAAATGACATCTAAAGCGAAACATCCAAGTAGCAAAATCTGAATTCTTCACAAACTTAGGAGGAGGACCAATGGAATTTAAATGCGGAGTAGGAACGGGTCCTCCATAATGGGTAGGAGGTGCGGAGTGGGCAAAAAATCCCACTCCCATTCTTAGTAACCGGGACTTGCTCACTACTAGCTTCTCCCTTATCGGGAATAACATTGGACACGTTGGTAGTGGGACGACTACTTCCAACGGTGCGGTGGATAATTTGAGTCCCTCAAGTAATTCCTTGAACATGCCTTTGACCTCGGTCACTAGTGAGTCTTTCAATGTGTCCATAGCCACGTTGAACTCCTCACGAGAGACCGTGGTTCCCCCATCGGACGTAGGCAAGGGTGGAGTTCCACCGGAGTGTCCCTCCGTCTCGACTATGTTTTCACCCATACTCTTTGGACAGTAAAGTCCTTAAAAAGAGACGAGGCTCTGATAGCAATTGAAAGGATCGATATGGTTGACTAGAGGGGGGTGAATAGGAAACTAACAATTTTTAGCTTTTCTTAACCAAATTAAACTTAGCAACAAAGTAAGTTGTCTAGATATGCAAATAGGTGGAAAACCTATAGGAAGCAACAATAACACCCACACACGCAAGCAAATTAAGGTATACAAAGAAAGCTTACACAAGTAAAGGTAAGAAATAACCACAAGCGGAGTCGATGAAGACGAGGATGTGTTACTGAAGTTCCTTCCCTTTGAGAGGAAGTACGTCTCCGTTGGAGCGGTGTGGAGGCACAATGCTCCCCAAGAAGCCACTAGGGCAACCGTATTCTCCTCACGCCCTCACACAATGCAAGGTGTCATGATTCCACTAGTGGTGCCCTTGAAGGCGGCGACAAAACCTTTACAAACAAGGTTGGGGCAATCTCCACAACCGAATTGGAGGCTCCCAACGACACCACGAAGCTTCACCACAATGGATATGGCTCCGACGTGACCTCAACCTTCTAGGGTGCTCAAACACCCAAGAGTAACAAGATCCGTAAGGGATTAGTGGGGGGAATCAAATTTCTCTTGGTGGAAGTGTAGATCGATGCCTTTGATACGTCCATTTTGCATCATGCTTATAAGTTGATAATTATTGCATTATGGGTTGTTCTTACATGTTTTGTCACAATACTTATGCCTTTTCTCTCTTATTTTACAAGGTTCACATGAAGAGGGAGAATGCCGGCAGCTGGAATTCTAGGCTGGAAAAGGAGCAAACTCTGGAAACCTATTCTGCACAACTCCAAAAGCCCTGAAACTCAACAGAACATCGTTTCGGAAAATATAAAAAATATCTGGCAAAAGAAACCCACGAGGGGGGCCATCGGCTGTCCACGAGGGTGGGGGCGCGCCCCCCTTCCCAGGGCGCGCCCCCTGCCTCGTGGGCCAACCGGCAGGCCCCCGGTGCCCATCTTCTCCTATATGAGGTGTTTTGACCTGGAAAAAATCAGAAGGAGGCTTTCGGGACCAGACGCCGCCGTCTCGAGGCGGAAACCAATCTAGGGCTCCGGCAGAGCTGTTCTGCCGGGGACATTTCCCTCCGGGAGGGGGAAATCGTCACCGCCGTCATCACCAACAACTCTCCCATCTTGGGGAGGGATACCTTCATCAACATCTTCACCAGCACCATCTCCTCTCAAACCCTAGTTCATCTCTTGTATCCAATCTTTGTACCCAAACCTCAGATTGGTACCTGTGGGTTGCTAGTAGTGTTGATTACTCCTTGTAGTTGATGCTAGTTGGTTTATTTGGTGGAAGATCATATGTTCAGATCCATTATGCATATTAATACCCCTCTGATCATGAACAATATTATGTATTGTGAGTAGTTACTTTGGTTCCCGAGGACACGGGAGAAGTCTTGCTATTAGTAGTCATGTGAATTTGGTCTTCGTTCGATATTTTGATGGGATGTATGTTTTCTCTCCTCTAGTGGTGTCATGTGAACGTCGACTACATGACACTTCACTATTATTTGGGCCTAGAGGAGGGCATTGGGAAGTAATAAGTAGACGATGGGTTGCTAGAGTGACAGAAGCTTAAACCCTAGTTTATGCGTTGCTTCGGAAGGGGCTGATTTGGATCCATATGTTTCAGGCTATGGTTAGGTTTACCTTAATACTTCTTTTGTAGTTGCGGATGCTTGCATTAGAGGTTAATAATAAGTGGGAGGCTTTTCCAAGTAAGGGAAGCACCCAAGCATCGGTCCACCCACATACCAAATTATCAAAGTACCGAACGCGAATCAGATGATCGTGATGAAATCTAGCTTGACGATAATTCCCATGTGTCCTCAGGAGTGCTTTCCTTTATATAAGAGTTTGTCCAGTATTGTCCTTTTCTACAAAAAGGATTGGGCCACCTTGCTGCACCTTATTTACTTTTACCGTTTGTCACTTGTTACCAATTACCTTATCACAAAACTATCTGTTACCTATAATTTAAGTGCTTGCAGAAAATACCTTACTGAAAACCGCCTATCATTTCCTTCTGCTCCTCGTTGGGTTCGACACTCTTACTTATCGAAAGGACTACGATAGGTGCCCTACACTTGTGGGTCATCAAGACTCTTTTCTGGCGCCGTTGCCGGGGAGTGAAGCGCATTTGGTAAGTGGAATTTGGTAAGGAAAAAATTATATAGTGTGCTGAAATTTAGTCACTTGTTACTATGGCTCAAAATCCTTTGAGGGGCTTGTTCGGGGTATCTTCACCCCGACCAGAAGAGCAAAGAGTTGCTCCTCAACCTACTGCACCTATTGAAAATGTTTGCTTTGAGATTCCTTCGGGTATGATAGAAAAATTGCTTGAAAATCCTTTTACAGGAGATGGAACACTGCATCCCGACTTACACCTAATCTATGTGGATGAAGTTTGTAGATTGTTTAAGCTTGCAGGTATGCCCGAGGATGTTATCAAGAAGAAGGTCTTCCCTTTATCTTTTAAGGGAGATGCATTGACATGGTTTAGGCTATGCGATGATATGGGATCCTGGAACTATAATCGTCTAAAGTTGGAATTTCATCAGAAGTTCTACCCTATGCACCAGGTTCATCGTGATCATAATTATATTTATAATTTCTAGCCACGCGAAGGAGAAAGCATCGCTCAAGCTTGGGGGAGGCTTAAGTCAATGTTATATTCATGCCCCAATCATGAGCTCTCACGAGAAATTATCATTCAAAATTTCTATGCTCGGCTTTCTCATAATAATCGCTCCATGCTCGATACTTCTTGTTCTGGCTCTTATATGATGAAGACTATTGAATTCAAATGGGATTTACTGGAAAGAATTAAACGCAACTCTGAATATTGGGATCTCGACGAAGGTAA
This sequence comes from Secale cereale, assembly GCA_902687465.1. Lineage (NCBI taxonomy): Eukaryota > Viridiplantae > Streptophyta > Magnoliopsida > Poales > Poaceae > Secale > Secale cereale. Next base: position 653,482,155 of record LR738712.1, read on the forward strand.
GGAGTCAGGTATGACCCCTAAGTTTGATTGTGTTAAAGCTTTTATGGATACCGATGTTTTCCGTGAGTTTAGCACTAAATATGGACTTGACTCTGAGATAGTAGCTTCTTTCTGTGAATCCTTTGCTACTCATGTTGATCTCCCCAAGGAGAAGTGGTTTAAATACCATCCCCCTATTGAAGTAAAACTAGTTGAACCTTTTAAAGTTGAAGAAAAGACTATCACTTATAATGTTGATCCTGTTATTCCTACCGCTTATATTGAGAAACCACCTTTCCCCGTTAGGATAAAGGATCATGCTCAAGCTTCAACTGTAGTTCGTAAGAGTAATACTAGAACACCTACACCCTCTGAGCAAATTAAAGTTGAACCTAGTGTTGCTATGGTTAAAGATCTCTTGGTAGAAGATTTAGATGGACATGTTATTTACCTCCAAGAAGAGTCTGCTAGAATAGCCAAACCCAATGCTAGGAACAAACATAAACCGGTTGTAGGCTTGCCTGTTATCTTTGTCAAGATAGGAGATCATTGCTATCATGGTTTATGTGACGTAGGCGCTAGTGCGAGTATTATCCCTTTTGATTTGTACAACGAAATTATGCATGATATTGCACCTGTTGAGTTAGAAGGGATTGATGTTACCATTAAGCTCGCTAATAGAGACACTATTTCACCAGTTGAGATTGTTAGAGATGTTGAAGTCTTGTGCAGGAAGGTTAAATACCCTGTTGATTTCCTTATTCTTAGTTCCCCACAAGATGAATTGTGTCACATTATATTTGGTAGACCCTTCTTGAATACTATTAATGCCAAGATAGATTGCGTGAAAGATATTGTTACTACTGGGTTACGGGATATGTCTCATTATTTTAACTTTGCTAAATTTCATAGACAACCCCTTGAAAAGGCACCACCCAGTAAAGATGAAATTGTTGGTCTTGCTTCTATTGCCATGCCACCTAATGATCCTTTAGAACAATACCTGCTAGACCACGAAAATGATATGCATATGAACGAGAGTAGGGAAATAGATGAAATATTCCTTACACAGGGACCTGTATTGAAAAACAACTTGCCTGTTGAAATCCTAGGGGATACTCCTCCACCCAAGGGTGATCCCGTGTTTGAACTTAAACCTTTGCCTGATAATCTTAAGTATGTTTATCTTGATGAAAAGAAGATATATCCTGTTATTATTAGTGCTAACCTTTCAGAGCAGGAAGAAGAAAAATTATTGAAAACTCTAAAGAAGCATCGTGCTGCTATTGGATATACTCTGGATGGTCTTAAGGGCATTAGTCCCACTATATGCCAATACAAGATAAAATTGGAAGAAAATGCTAAACCAGTTATTGATCATCAGCGACAGTTAAATCCTGAGATGAAAGAAGTGGTAAGGAAGGAAATACTAAAGCTCCTAGAAGCAGGTATTATCTATCCAGTTGTTGATAGCCAGTGGGTAAGTCATGTCCATTGTGTTCCTAAGAAAGGAGGTATGACTGTTGTCCCTAATGATAAAGATGAATTGACCCCGCAAAGAATAGTTACAGGTTATAGGATGGTAAATGATTTCCGTAAGTTAAATAAAGCTACTAAGAAAGATCATTACCCCTTGCCATTTATTGATCAAATGCTAGAAAGGTTATCCAAACATACTCATTTCTGCTTTCTAGATGGTTATTCTAGTTTCTCTCAAATACCTGTGTCAAAAGGGGATCAAGAAAAGACCACTTTTACTTGTCCTTTTGGTACCTTTGCTTATAGACGTGTGCCTTTTGGTTTATGTAATGCACCTGCTACCTTTCAAAGATGCATGATGGCTATATTCTCTGATTTTTGTGAAAAGATTGTTGAGGTTTTCATGGATGATTTCCCTGTTTACGGAACTTCTTTTGATGATTGCTTAAGCAACCTTGATCGAGTTTTACAGAGATGTGAAGACACTAACCTTGTCTTGAATTGGGAGAAGTGCCACTTTATGGTTAATGAAGGCATTGTCTTGGGACATAAAATTTCTGAAAGAGGTATTGAAGTTGACAAAGCTAAAGTTGATTCTATTGAAAAGATGCCATGCCCAAAGGACATCAAAGGTATACGATTTTTCCTTGGTCATGCCCAATAGGAGGTTCATAAAGGACTTCTCCAAAAACTCCAGGCCTCTGACTAATCTCTTACAAAAAGATATTCCTTTTGTCTTTGATGATGATTGTCTAGAAGCATTTGAAATACTTAAGAAAGCATTGATCTCTGCACCTATTGTCCAGCCTCCTGACTGGAATTTACCTTTTGAGATTATGTGCGATACTAGTGATTATGTTGTAGGAGCTGTTTTAGGGCAAAGAGTTGATAAGAAATTGAATGTTATCCAGTATGCTAGTAAAACTCTAGATAGTGCCCAAAGAAACTATGCTACTACTGAGAAAGAATTTTTAGCAGTTGTATTTGCTTGTGGTAAGTTTAGACCCTATATCGTTGATTCTAAGGTAACTATTCACACTGATCATGCTGCTATCAAATACCTTATGGAAAAGAAAGATGCTAAGCCTAGACTTATTAGATGGGTTCTCTTGCTGCAAGAATTTGACTTGCATATTATTGATAGAAAGGGAGCTGAGAACCCTGTTGCAGATAACTTGTCTAGGTTAGAAAATATACTTGATGACCCACAACCTATTGATGATAGCTTTCCTGATGAACAACTAGCTGTCATAAATACTTCTCGTACTGCTCATGGTATGTTGATTATGCTAATTACATTGTTGCTAAGTTTATACCTCCTAGCTTCACATACCAGCAAAAGAAAAAGTTCTTCTATGATTTGAGACATTACTTCTGGGATGACCCACATATTTATGAAGTAGGAGTAGATGGTATTATTAGACGTTGTGTACCTGAGCATGAACAGGAACAGATCCTACGCAAGTGCCACTCCGAAGCTTATGGAGGACACCATGTGGGAGATAGAACTGCACATAAGGTATTGCAATCCGGTTTTTATTGGCCTACTCTCTTCAAGGATGCACGTAAGTTTGTCTTATCTTGTGATGAATGTCAAAGAATAGGTAATATTAGTAGACGTCAGGAAATGCCTATGAATTATTCACTTGTTATTGAACCATTTGATGTTTGGGGCTTTGATTATATGGGACCGTTTCCTACCTCTAATGGTTACACACACATTTTAGTTGCTGTTGATTACATTACTAAGTGGGTAGAAGCTATTCCAACTAGTAGTGCTGATCATAACACCTCTATTAAGATGCTTAAAGAAGTTATATTTTCGAGGTTTGGAGTCCCTAGGTATCTAATGACTGATGGTGGTTCACACTTTATTCATGGTGCTTTTCGTAAGATGCTTGCAAAGTATGATGTCAACCATAGAATTGCATCCCCTTATCACCCACAGACTAGTGGTCAAGTAGAACTTAATAATAGAGAGTTGAAATTAATCTTGCAAAAGACAGTTAGTAGATCTAGGAAGAATTGGTCCAAGAAACTTGATGATGCATTATGGGCCTATAGAACTGCATACAAAAATCCTATGGGTATGTCTCCAAATAAGATGGTATATGGAAAAGCTTGTCACTTACCTCTTGAGCTAGAACATAAGGCATATTGGGCTATTAAAGAGCTCAATTATGATTTCAAACTTGCCAGTGAAAAGAGGTTATTTGACATTAGCTGCCTTGATGAGTGGAGAACCCAGGCCTACGAGAATGCCAAACTGTTTAAAGAAAAAGTTAAAAGATGGCATGACAAAAGGATACAAAAGCGTGAGTTTAACGTAGGGGATTATGTCTTGCTATTCAACTCTCGTTTAAGATTTTTTGCAGGAAACCTTCTCTACAAGTGGGAAGGACCTTACATTATCGAGGAGGTCTATCGTTCCGATGCCATAAAAATCAACAACTACGAAGGCACAAATCCGAAGGTGGTGAATGGTCAAAGAATCAAACATTATATCTCAGGTAATCCTATAAATGTTGAAACCAATATTATTGAAACAGTAACTTCAGAGGAATACATAAGGGACACTTTCCAGAACGATTCAGCCTCCAAAAAGGAAGAGGTATGTGATACGGTAAGTAAACCGACTCCAAAACAATTCTAAAGGCAATTTTTCTCCGTTTTGGAATATTTAGAAAAATAGAAAAAAAAACTGCAGACCGGAAGAGACACGAGGCGTCCACGAGGGTGGAGGGCGCGCCCCCTGCCTCGTGGGCACCCCGTGTGTCCCCTGGACTCCGTTTTCTTGTGGGTTACTCCTTTTAGTCGGGAAAAATTCATTATATATACTCCCGATGGTTTTGACCTCTGTATCACGCAAAAATCCTCTATTCTTGTTTCGAGCTGTTTTCTGCTAGGGTTTGTGAAGCCAGGCATCATGTCGTCTCCCTCCTCCAACAACGAAGGCAACGATGCTTGGTTAATGAAGATAAATCTGAAGAGGGAAGGACCCGAGGAGGACCGGCAGCGTGGAGACAAGACTCGAAGCAATGGAGTAACAAGTTTTCAAGTGCCAAGGTATGGTGGAACGAGGACTCAACGCCAACCACATGATGATCTCGGAGCTCGCCAACAACCTCAAGCTGGACTCAAGGATCTTCGGGGAAGCTATCTCTAATCTTCAAGAGAAGATCGAACACCTCCAAGCCCAGATCTATAACCTGCAAAACCAAAACTGTGAGTATGAATATAGATTCAAGAAGATGAGTTTGGCTGCAGATTTGACTATCCCGGAGACTCGATCATCCTCTATGATGGTGAACCCATGCCTTGGAAGGTGGACAACGAGCCTACATCGTCAACAACTCCATCATCACCACCCTCGAAGAAGGATACATAATCATATGGGTATGGCACTCCCCTTGGCAACTGCCAAGCTTGGGGGAGTGACCCCGGTATCGTATCACCATCACTCCTATCTTTACCGTTTTACTTAGTTCAATCCTTTTGGTAGTATCTTGATCTAGTAGAATAAAGTTAGCATGATCTAGTTGTGAGCTTTTGCTTTATGAACTTTACCCTTTGTAATCGAGTCCGTGAGCTATATAATAAAGATTAGTGTTGAGTCAAGGGCTTGATTTCCTCACTTGCGTCATGATAAAAAGAAAGAAAACATAAAGAGTATCAAAGAGATCATATTGATCTTATGGGAAGTAATGACTTCATATCCAAGAGTATGATAAATAAAAGTTGTTGGGGGTTGACAAACATAGTTTTGGTCATCGTGGAAATAAATAGGAAGTAATAAAAGAAGAGAGGCTTCACATACAAATACACTATCTTGGACATCTTTTATGATTGTGAGCACTCATTAAAGTATGACATGCTAAAGAGTTGATGTTGGACAAGGAAGACAACATAATGGGTTATGTCTTCTTATATCTGAAATAAAGTATATTGTCATGGATCATCCAACATGTTGAGATTGCCTTTCCCCCTCATGGTAGCCAAAACTCCTCGCACTAAGTAGAGATACTACTTGTGCTTCCATATATCCTTAAACCCAGTTTTTCCATGAGAGTCCACCATACCTACCTATGGATCGAGAAAGATCCTTCCAAGTAAGTTGTCATGTTGCAAATCCGCTAAAATATGTATGATTTATTAGTGTGGGAGAAATTAGCTTTATACGATCTTGTGATATGGAAGTAATAAAAGCAACGGACTGGATAATAAAGGTCCTTATCACAAGTGGCAATATAAAGCGAAGTCCTTCTATGCTAAGACTTTGTGCATCCAACCATAAAAACACATGACAACCTCTGCTTCCCTCTGCGAAGGGCCTATCTATTATTCCTGTCTTATAAGTGTCAAGGTGAAATCCACCTTTCCTTTTTACATTTTATCCTTTGGCAAGCACATTGTGTTGGAAAGATCCTAACATATATACTCACTTGGATGTAAGTTTTCATGATCTATTACTGTTGACATTACCCTTGAGGTAAAAGGTTGGGAGGCAACACCATAAGCCCCTATCTTTCTCTGTGTCTGATTAAAACTCCATAAACATAACTATTGCGTGAGTGTGAGCAATTGTGAAAGACTATATGATAGTTGAGTATGTAGGCTTGCTGAAAAGCTCTTATATCGACTCTTTCCGATATTACGATAAATTGCAATTGCTTCAATGACCGAGATCAAAGTTTGTTAGTTTCCAATGAAGTTTATGGTCCATACTTGATATTGTGGATGAATTGTTACTTTAGCATAAAGAATCATATGACTATATTTATATAAGTTGATGTTATGAGAATCATCATGATGCCCTCATGTCCGTATTTTGTTTTATCGACACCTCTATCTCTAAACATGTGGACATATTTTTTGATATCGGCTTTCGCTTGAGGACAGGCGAGGTCTAAGCTTGGGGGAGTTGATACGTCCATTTTGCATCATGCTTATAAGTTGATATTTATTGCATTATGGGCTGTTCTTACATGTTTTGTCACAATACTTATGCCTTTTCTCTCTTATTTTACAAGGTTCACATGAAGAGGGAGAATGACAACAGCTGGAACTCTGGGCTGGAAAAGGAGCAAACTCTGGAAACCTATTCTGCACAACTCCAAAAGCCCTGAAACTCAACAGAACATCGTATCGGAAAATATAAAAAATATCTGGCGAAAGAAACCCATGAGGGGGGCCACCGGCTGTCCACGAGGGAGGGGGGCGCGCCCCCCTTCCCAGGGCGCGCCCCCTGCCTCGTGGGCCAACCGACAGGCCCCCGGTGCCCATCTTCTCCTATATGAGGTGTTTTGACCTAGAAAAATCAGAAGGAGGCTTTCGGGACCAGACGCCGCCGTCTCGAGGCGGAACCGAGGCGGAAACCAATCTAGGGCTCCGGCAGAGCTGTTCTGCCGGGGACACTTCCCTCCGGGAGTGGGAAATCATCACCGCCATCATCACCAACAACTCTCCCACCTTGGGGAGGACTATCTTCATCAACATGTTCACCATCACCATCTCCTCTCAAACCCTAGTTCATCTCTTGTATCCAATCTTTGTACCCAAACCTCAGATTGCTACCTGTGGGTTGCTAGTAGTGTTGATTACTCCTTGTAGTTGATGCTAGTTGGTTTATTTGGTGGAAGATCATATGTTCAGATCCATTATGCATATTAATACCCCTCTGATCATGAACAATATTATGTATTGTGAGTAGTTACTTTGGTTCCTGAGGACACGGGAGAAGTCTTGCTATTAGTAGTCATGTGAATTTGGTCTTTGTTCGATATTTTGTTGAGATGTATGTTGTCTTTCCTCTAGTGGTGCCATGTGAACGTCGACTACATGACACTTCACCATTATTTGGCCCTAGAGGAAGGCATTGGGAAGTAATAAGTAGATGATGGGTTGCTAGAGTGACAGAATCTTAAACCCTAGTTTATGTGTTGCTTCATAAGGGGCTGATTTGGATCCATATGTTTCAGGCTATAGTTAGGTTTACCTTAATACTTCTTTTGTAGTTGCGGATGCTTGCATTAGAGGTTAATCATAAGTGGGAGGCTTGTCCAAGTAAGGGAAGCACCCAAGCATCGGTCCACCCACATACCAAATTATCAAAGTACCGAACGCGAATCAGATGATCGTGATGAAATCTAGCTTGACAATAATTCCCATGTGTCCTCGGGAGTGTTTTCCTTTATATAAGAGTTTGTCCAGGCTTGTCCTTTGCTACAAAAAGGATTGGGCCACCTTGCTGCACCTTATTTACTTTTACCGTTTGTCACTTGTTACCAATTACCTTATCACAAAACTATCTGTTACCTGTAATTTCAGTGCTTGCAGAAAATACCTTACTAAAAACTGCATATCATTTCCTTCTGCTCCTCGTTGGGTTCGACACTCTTACTTATCGAAAGGACTACGATAGATCCCCTACACTTGTGGGTGATCAGCCTTCTCAAGCAATCCCTAGGAAATCAACAAGTTTGATTGGCTAGGGAGAGAGATCGGGCGGAAATGGAGCTTTGAGCAACAATGGAGCTTGGGGAGGAAGAGGTGAGTCCTCTTGGGGAAGAAGACTCCCTTTATATAGTGGAAGGACAAATCCAACCGTTATCCCTCAATTCTGCCCGCAGAGCATGGTACTACCGCACTTAACATGCGGTACTACCGCACGGCCCAGCGGTACTACCGCTGGCGCGGTACGAGCCAGAACTAGCCCCTGTTGCGTTAAAACACGGGGTGGTAGTACTGCCGGAGCGGTACTACTGTACGTCCTTACGGTACTACCGCAAGGCAGGGTCGGACTGGCCGAGGAAGAGTGCGGACTAAATAAATTACGTCCGTAGCTACTTCCGCAGAGTTACGGTCGATGCAAAAACCCGACACGGTACTACCGCTTGCACGAAGCAGTACTACCGCGTAGGACGCGGAAGTAAAAAATTACTTCCGCTCCTACTACCGTACTAGTTACGACGCTGGGGCCGGCCACACGGTACTACCATGTCCTTGGTACGGTACTACCGCATGGTGCGGTACTACCGTAACCCTGGAGCTGTACTACCGTGGGGCCGTGCGATACTACCGCCTTCTTTGAGCGGTACTACCGCATGCCAAGCAGTAGTAGTAGTAGGTCGCCACTGTTTTTTGTAACGACAAGGAAAAACAGCCGGAGCTCCAGAGAAGCGAAAGAAAGGAGGTGCGAAAGAATAGACGTGTACGTGTTGATTACACCCAAACCTTTCTGAAGCGGACCCCCTCTTAATAGTACGGCTTTCCTATGACTCAATTCCACCGAAAAGAAACAAAAGGAAAGACCGTCTTCCATAGGTTCCGAGGGGCACTTAATCGTCTTGTACCTAGGTGTGATATATCTGAAAAGCTCAGTGCACACGATTAGTCCGCAAAAGCATTGTCATCAATCACCAAAACTACTTAGGGAGAAATATGCCCTTACAACTGTGTTCGCGGTTTTAACGATCGATAAGTTGTCCGGCTTGAATAGGCCGTTTTGGACTTCGGATGCTAAGGCCGCAGTGTCCTCCTCTATGTGGAGAGAGCGCTCCATATTTCCATTGACCATGATAACGCCATGTGGTCCAGGCATTTTAAGCTTTAGATAGGCATAATGCGAGACTGCATTTAAGCGGGCGAAGGCCGCTCTTCCGAGTAGTGCATGGTAGCCACTTCAGAATGGAGCTATGTCGAAGATTAGCTCTTTGCTTCGGAAGTTATCAGGAGAGACGAATACGACCTCCAATGTTAAAGAGCCCGTGCAGCGGGCTTCCATGCCCGGTATCACTCCTTTAAAGTTCGTGCTGCTTGGCTTGATTCTTGACGGGTCGATCCCCATCTTACGGATAGTGTCCTGATATATCAGATTAAGACTGCTACCACCGTCCATAAGGACTCGGGTGAGATGGTATCCATTGATTATTGGGTCGAGCACTAGGGCAGCCGAACCCCATGACGGATACTAGTTGGATGATCCCTGCGATCGAAAGTGATCAGACATGCCGACCATGGATTGAATTTGGGAGCAACAGGCTCAACGGCGTAGACATCTCAGAGTGCGCGCTTGCGCTCCCTCTTTGGGATATGAGTGGCATATATTATGTTCACTGTTTTGATCTCCGGTGGAAATTTCTTCTGTCCCCCTGTGTTCGGCTGGCGAGGTTCATTCTTGTCTTCGCTCTGAGGTCCCTTTCCCTTGTGTTCGACGTTGAGCTTGCCGGCCTGCTTGAAGACCCAACAATTACAGTTGGTATGGTTTGCAGGTTTTTCTGGGGTGCCGTGGATCTGGCAGGGCCTATCTAATATTTTGTCCAGGCTGGATGGACCATCTTTGTTGCCTTTGAATGGCTTCTTCCATTGACCGGGTCCGGAGCCACTGAATCCAGCGTTTACCACTGTATCATCTGGGCTTCCAGCATTATTTCGACGTTTGTGTTTATTACGTCGTGGCTTTCCATTGCCGTCCCTGACTTCGGATGTTCCAGGGTCGCTGGTGCTGCTACGAGCTAACCAACTGTCCTCGCCCGCGCAAAATCAGGTCATGAGTGTAGTTTGGGCAGCCATTGTCCTCGGCTTTTCCTGTCCGAGGTGTCTAGCTAGCCATTTGTCCCAGACACTGTGTTTGAAGGCCGCTAAGGCTTCGGCGTCCGGACAGTCGACGATTTGGTTCTTCTTAGTGAGAAACCGATTCCAAAGCTTGCGGGCTGACTCCTCGGGTTGTTGGATGATGTGACTTAGGTCGTCAGCATCCGGGGGCCGGACATAGGTCCCTTGAAAATTGGCCCAAAAAGCATCCTCAAGTTCTTCCCAACTCCCAATGGAATTCTCTCGGAGGCTGTTTAGCCAGTGCTGAGCTGGTCGTTTCAGCTTGAGGGGTAAGTATTTGATTACGTGGAGATCATCTCCACGAGCCATGTGGATGTGAAGAATAAAGTCTTCTATCCAGACTGCAGGATCCGTCGTTCCATCATACGCCTCGATATTTCCGGGTTTAAACCCTTCTGGAAAGTCGTGATCCAGCACCTCATCGGTGAAGCACAGAGGGTGTGCGCCACCCCTGTATTTTGCTATGCCATGGTGTACGTCTGACGGTTGTGATGTTCGGTATTGACCCCAAACTTGTATATGACCGGCATGATTGGCCTGATAGCTGTCGTCCCATGCGGGAGCACGGTCCCTGGATCCGTAGATGGATCTGGTCTTGCCAGCCTTTTTGTTCAGGTCCTCACGTAGATCGTGTTTCTAGGCCTGAGCCGCATCCTCCTTTCCATATGGGTTGGGCGTGTGGGCTAGTGCACACCATTGCTAGCCACTCTGTCACGTCCACGAGGTGGTCGGTCCGGCTTGTCAGCGGTGTTGTTCTTCGACGGTATAGGTGCAACTGCCTCGTCGTCGAATTTGGGCAGTAGTTTACGCTTGGGATAGCCTTTGGTTTGGCAATTATAGCCATATTTTTGCTCAGCGTCTAGCACTTCGTTCCATCTATCATTGAGCGTGTCTTGTGCGGCTCGAAGCCGTCTCTGCTGCTTTTTTAGGCTCCTCGTAGTGGCAATAAGCCGCCGATGGAAGTGTTTTTTTTTCTAAGGGTTCTTCTGGGATGATATATTCGTCGTCGCCCAGGCTGACATCCTCTTCGAAGACAGGTTCGTAATTACTGTTTCGACATCGCTGTCATCAGACAGTGGTTTCAGGCTTTGTTCGTCGTCCTCTCACTCGTCCTGCTCCATCGCTGGGTCTGCGGGGTCTTCGGCTTGCTTCGGACTGTCATCGTCATTAGTGACAGTGTTGCTATCTTTCCCTTTATGGGATTTAGTTGGGCGCTTTGGGCGCCGACGTTTGGGAGGTTCTTCGACAGGCTTTTCCTTTGCGGGATTGTTTTCGCCGTCGCCCTCCTTCTCCTTAGGTGTATCCATCATGTACACATCGTATGAAGACATGGTTGTCCATCGCCCGGTGACGGGCCAATTTTGATCTAGATCTGCTTCGGCTTCTAGGTCCATCCCTTCGAAGTCTTCGGAAGCGTAGTCAAGTAGATCAGTTAGATCTTCGACCGTGGCTACCAAGTGGGTGGTGGGTGGGGAGCAAAATTCTCCATCATCAGCCTCCAGTTCGAACCGGATATAATTCGGCTATGTGTCCCTAGCTAAGGAGAGAGATTTTAGCGAATTTAGCACATCACCAAAAGGTGAGTGCCGGAAGATATCTGCAGCGCTGAATTCGGTGATAGACGCCTGATCGAGCTTGAAGGGCGCAGATATGCAGGGTTCGGAACTTGCGGTCGGGGACGAGTCCGGAGTTCCGGTAACATAGATCCTGCTCAGATTTGGGTCCGTGCGCGGCTCCAAGGCCGTTGAGTCTACGGCTTCCGCGGCAGGGTTGAGCTTCCCATCCTCGGGTGACGCGATTTGTTCCGGATCTAAGGCCGGCACGATTACAGGTGCTATTTCCTGGTCGATGATAGAGTTAGGTCATGTTTATCGTGGTGGCGGGGGGAGGTTGCCGTGGGCTCGAATCCGTCAAAGATCAAGTCTCCGCGGATACCGGCGACGTAGTTCAAGCTTCCGAATCTGACTTGATGGCCAGGGGCGTAGCTCTCAACCTGCTCGAGATGGCCTTCTGTGTTGGCACGAAGCATGAAGCCGCCGAACACAAAAAAACTGGCTGGG
>LR738712.1:653498781-653615286 GCA_902687465.1 Secale cereale
CCCCCCCCCAGGTCACCCCAGGCGCCGATATCGGCCCAGTTTCGGCGCTTTCAGCCCATTTTCGGCGCTTTCAGCCCATTACCGGCGCAAAACGGCCCAGACTCGACGTGTTTCGGCGTTTATTGAAATAGAATCACATAGTCACAAATAAAATCACAGTTTCACATACGATAGATAGATAGATAGTTCACATATATCCTACGATAGATAGACAGTTCACATAATCTTAATCCTACGATAGATAGATAAATAGATAGTTCACATAGTCTTCTCCTACGAACTACTACTACTCGTCATTCTCCGACTCGGACTCTGTCTCGGTGATGTCCTCCTCCGACGTCTCAGCGTAGGCGTCAAGGAACCGCTCGTCGGTGGAGTCCCAGGAGGACGCATCTCCTAACTCGATGTTGAATTTAGCGACCGCCTTCCACGCTCGCTTGTCCTCGCGATAGGCCACTCGCTCCTCCCTCCTCTTCTTCCTCTCCGCCCTCTTCTCGGCCAAGAACTGGTGCTCGTTGATGATGTCTTGCGGGAAGTTTTGGCGCCACGTCGCCATGGCTTCCTCGTCCATCTCGGCCAGGCTGAGACGGTGTGCTCGCCTAAGGTTCTTCCGACGATCGTCGTCGGTGATAAGCCGCGGGGGAGGCACCAACTCTTGTGCCCGCTCCCGAGTCGGCACGTTCGTGAAGTTCATGTCCCAACGGGAACGCCGGAGGCGCAACGCCGCAGCGTCGTACGCGCGGGCGCCCTCCTGAGCGGTGTCGTAGGTTCCGAGGCCGAGGAGCACGTCGCCCGACCGAATCTCGGCGCAGTAGATGCCGGACGAACGAACGCGGACGCCGCGGTAGCCCGCAGCTCCCCGGCGGCGAGGCGGCATGGGGGCGAAGTGCGTGTCGGCGACGAAGCAGCGAGCGGCGGAGGAAGCGGTGAAGCGTGCGTGGCAGTGTGGAGAGTGCGGGGGGAAGGGGCGATGTATTGCGGTGTGCCGTTCACCGGAGAGGTGGGCGGCTTTTATAGCCGGAGCTCGGGCGGCGAGAGGCGCATGTCAGGCGACGCGTGGCGGGCGCCCGTGGCGCCGGGCGACGCGACGGTTCGCTGTGCGGCATCAATGGACAGGCTGACCGGCGCGGCATCTCGGCAGCGCGGGGCATCAATGGAGGCGACGGCGCGGCAGCTTTGGCATTGATTCCCGCGGGAACCGAGGCGATGAGGACGGCGAAGCAACGTGTCGCTGACAGGGCGGGCCCATCACAGTTCGCGCCAAAAAACGACCCGTCCGGCGCCCCCAGGCGACCCCAGCGCCCCGGGTTCGGGTTGGATCCGCCGGCGTCAGTTTCGGCCCAATCCGACGATTTTCGGCGTCCTGGGGCGTGACTGGGCCGTTTTTCGGCGCCGGCGGCGAAAAAGTGGCCTGGGGGGCCTGTTGGGGACGCGGCTGGAGATGCTCTTACTTCGTCAATATGAAGATGTCGCGCCGTCCGTACCTCGAAAATACTCATAAGGGTTAAAAAATCTCAATACAGACTCAACTCTCTCAGTACAGAGAATTTATTTGCAAAAAAGGAGGCTCTCCAACGAGCAGAGGCTCATGGCCTCATGGGTGCAAATCTGCATGGTTTAGATCATACGGGGGGCAGGGTGCAAAAGATGAGCTCGCTTTCTGGCCGGCTGGGCCGGGATTGCAACTTTTCACTGAATGAATGATTGTATCGCGTCGGCGTTTAATGTTTTTCCTCGGGATGTGAAATCCCTGTCGGCGTCCAAGAATATTCATGGCCCTCACTCGCCTCTCGTCGTCTACTCGTGCGGCACGGTGCGGCGTCGTGAAGAACGTTTCTTTATGCTGGACGGGATACCTATCACCGGACAGGTGTGAGGTGATAAGTTTGGCTGGCTGGCTGGCAGGTTGTTCTTCCATATCCATGCCCATGGCAATGACGTTTTATTCTGCCTTTTTCTTTTTTGTGTGTTTGTTTCATTGGGAAAAAAAGGCCAGCTTTTTTATTTTTCACGAGAAAAGAGGGGCCAGGTTGTGGGCTACGCTGTCGCCGTGTAGACGCGACGTGTGGGTGGCAGTCACTCGGTTCGCTCACTCTTGGTTGACCTCCTTTTACAAATAATTCTTTATTTAATACTTTTAATTTTAATACTCCTTGGAGGGAGTAGTATTTTAATTTTCGTGGAAAACTTTTCTGCCTATCTGATAACGAGTCTAAATTCGGTGTCTTTTATAACATTTTCGTTTATTTTGAGCCTAAATAATACCTGAAAATATTATTTTGCCCCTCGTGTGGTATGTGTGTCCGGGAACACATGCAGCATCAGTGCGAGGCCAATAGCACACGCACAACAATATGTACACACGTAGCAACACACACGCACGCACGCACACAGTAGCACGCACACACGCAACACACTCACAGGCAGCAGCACACACCCAACAGCACGGCCGCATGCAACACACATGCAAACAACACACACGCGCGCACGTACACATGCAGTAGGAAACACATACACAGCAACACACGTGCGCACGCACAAACACACAGGCATGCACAAAACATATCACACGAGGGAAAACAGTTTTTTCATGTGTTATTTAGGCTTAAAATGAACAAAAGTGTTATCAAGGCATAAAATTTAAACTCGTCGCTAGATAGGGAAGAAATTATTTGTCGATGTCAAATAGGGCAGAAAATTTAGGCACATTGTTAAATAAGGAATTCTCTGCTTTTATGCAGGTCATACATTGCTATGAAAAAATATTTATTTTCTCTTAGAGCATGTAGAGAAGACTCTTTGCAAATCAGGTCACTCAAACTTTCACGGACGTGATCAGTCGCGTCCGCGGATAATAACGGGAGACCTCTCAAATTAGCCATTTTCGCATTGAGTCTTTCATATTTCAACCTCTAGATCTATAAAAAGTATGCAAAAGAAATCATACGTACTACCCTAGCTAATCTTTGTCGCCGGAGATGTCCACGACGTCGGTGCCGGGCGCCTGCTAGGTGGGTGCGTAGGATGGCATGCCGCTCAGTCTAGAGATCCGCGTCACCAGTGTCCCGCACATCCTCCTTTTCCTCTGCCTCCTCCTCCTCCTCCTCCTCCTTCTCCTCCAATTCCTTCTCCAGATCCACAGCATCCGGAGGTAGCCCGGCGGCAATCCGGACTTCGCGCCTTGCCCGGATCTCTTCAATGAGCTCCAGCCGGCGCTCTAGCGTTAGAAATGGATGGCTCCTCACACGGTGTCGTGGGGGCATGGTTACTAGGCGGACTGGGAGTGGAAAGAGGCGGCGACGCCGACCCAAGATTGGCCAGTCGCACACGAGCCTTACAATCGCTCTCGATTGTGCGTCACGGAGGCCATGGGAGCGCTCCTCGATCGAACTGTGTTTTCACATCTTCTTCTACTTCCACACAACGCGACACATGGGCTGTTGCAATTGCTCTTTTTCCTCCATCTCCGCCACCACACGCAGCGCACCGGCAGGAGGAGTCCTTGTTGCTAGGATGAGGCGAGCCGCGACGGGGGGCATGGGGAGGGGGAGCTGCAAGAGGCCACGCGCGATGCTAGGGACTTGATGGCGTGCGACAACAAAGGTGATGTTGGAACCGTTCATATGAAAAGCTTCCATCGTTTTGATTTGAAGGCTTCAACTCGACACCATGCAACTGAAAAGGTTACAATCGTTCAGGAAAGCTTCAACTATAATTTGAAAAAGCTTCAACCAGACCACCGTGCAACTGAATAAAACTTCAACTCAACCCCGAAAGTTGCAACATGCGATGATAAAAGTTTCAACCGGCGACGAAAAAAGTTTCCAACCATAGACGGCAAAGCCATGGACGACGACGACAACCTACATCCGGCGGTGACGAAAGCTACAACCAACAAGTTTTTCTTTTCTGGTTTTGGAAACCTTTAGGAGGTTTCAGCCTAATTCTTTATTTTTATTTTTATTTTCATTTTGAGTGGAGGGTCCAATTCTTTTATGCTTTATAGTTTTCCAATATTTTTTATTTTCTCAGGTTTTTTCATTCCTTTTTTTCCTTATCAGGTTTATTTTTATTTTTTTCAGATATGTTCATCTTTATTTAAAAACTTGTTTGTTAAGAAAATGTTTATTTTTTTCAAAAATTCCCGTGTTTTCCAAAAAAAAGACAATTTTAAAAAGTGCTAATGTTTTCCTAAATATGTTTGCATTTTTTTTAAAATGGTCATGTGTTAAAACATGTTCGTATTTTGAAAAATTGTCCACAATGTTTTAACGAAATGTTCGTGCTTTCAAAATTGTTTGGAAATTTAAATTTGTTCATGTTTTTAATAAAAAAATTAAACCAATCAAATAAACAATGTGGTTTGGTAAAAAGCAAGGGTCGGTACAGTGTAATTACGGGAAAAACCAAGTCGCTGGAGGCGAACGCCCTATTTACCTTTGCTCCGCAGAATGCCGCAGCGAGCTGCACATTTTTTTTCCCAACAGGGCTATCCCCCCCTCCCTCCCCCCCCATCTCCAGGCCCCGGGCCCGCTTCCTCGCGTTACACGAGCAGGGCGGGATCCGATGGAACTCTCTCATCTTCTCCACTCCTCTATCTAAAAAAAAGCATCCACTCGAACTGTTGTCTTGCGTTGATGCACGTGTCACTCCCAACATGAATGAGCTCCTCCTACAAGACTATACCCGAGAGGAGGTGTTTGAAGCTTTGCAGAGTATTGAAGATTTTAAAGCTCCTGGACCAGATGGTATGCCTTCAGTTTTCTACAAAAAAAATTGGGATGTGGTGGGAGATAACGTTGTGGCGGAAGTGCTTGCATTCCTTAATGGTGGTCCGATGCCGGAGGAGTGGAATGAGACTTGTGTGGTACTAATCCCAAAAGTTAAAAACCCTGAGAGCATGAAGGACCTTCGACCGATCAGCCTTTGTAATGTGGTGCACAAGATAATTTCCAAGGTCCTTGCAAATCGTTTAAAGCAAATTCTCCCAGAAATCATTTCCCCAAATCAAAGTGCTTTTGTTCCTGGCCGCTTGATTACGGATAATATTTTGCTTGCTTATGAATGCACACACTATATGCAACACAAAAGAGGTGACAAAATGGGTATGCAGCTGTGAAGCTCGACATGAGCAAAGCGTATGATAGAGTTGAGTGGCACTTTTTGGAGAAGATGATGGCTAAGCTTGGTTTCAATGAGCAATGGATAGAGCGCATTATGACATGTGTCACCTCAGTATATTACAAAGTCAAGATTAATGGAGAGTGTACTGATGTAATTGTGCCACAACGAGGACTTCGACAAGACGATCCATTATCCCCGTATATGTTCCTCATTTGTGCGGAAGGGCTCTCGTCCTTGTTGAATAAGGCAGAGGCGAATGGATCCCTAAGTGGTATTCGTATGTGCAATGCAGCCCCGAGTTTCAACCATCTATTGTTTGCGGATGACTCACTAGTGCTCATTAAAGCTTCGCGAGAGAGCGCTACGTCACTGCAGAATGTGCTACAATTGTATGGGATTTGTTCGGGGCAAGTTGTCAACTACGACAAGTCTTTTGTCATGTTTAGCAAAACTACTAGAGAGGCACAAAAAAGAGAAGTTCTGGATTCTCTTCATATCAGGGCCGAAGCAAAGTCAGAAAGGTATTTGGGGCTCCCTATTTATGTTGGCCAAGCTAGAAAGCAAGTCTTTGAATATTTGAAAGAGAGGGTATGGCAGAAAATTCAAGGATGGGAGGAAAGATTACTGTCAAAGATGGGAAAGGATGTATTAATCAATGCTTGTGCTCAAGCTATACCAACCTTTGCCATGTCATGTTTTGACCTCACAAAAACTTTGTGTGAAGAGATTGGTATGATGATCTGCAGGTTCTGGTGGGCCAAGCAAGAGAAAAATAATACAATGCACTGGTTAAGTTGGGAGCTATTAACAAAGCCGAAAAAGGATGGGGGCATGGGATTTCGGGACATATATGGCTTCAATTTAGCTATGTTAGCCCGATAGGCATGGCGGATGTTGTCCGGACCCGACTCCTTATGTGCCAGAGTTATGAAGGCACGGTACTTCCCGCGCACATCGATCCTAGAAGCTGAACCACATGCTGGAATATCTTACACATGGCGAAGTATTTTTAAGGGTGTTTCACTGCTCAAAGAAGGACTGATATGCCGGGTGGGAGATGGCACTGTTGGGGAACGTAGCATAATTCAAAAAATTTCCTACGCTTCACCAAGATCAATCTAAGGAGTCATCTAGCAACGAGCATAAAGGAGTGCATCTACATACCCTTTGTAGATCGCGAGCGGAAGCATTCGAAGGAACGTGGATGATGGAGTCGTACTCGTCGTGATCCCTGTCATCGATGATCCCAGCGCCGAACGGACGGCACCTCCGCGTTCAACACACGTACGGTACATCGACGTCTCCTCCTTCCTGATCCAGCAAGGGGGAGGAGTGGTTGATGGAGATCCAGCAGCACGACAGCGTGGTGGTGGATGCAACGGGCAAAGCTGCAGGGCTTCGCCAAGACCCTGCGGGAGGAGGGAGAGGTGTAACGGGAGGGGGGAGAGGCGCCATGGGCTAAGGTACGACTGCCTAGGGTTGTGCATTTTGAAACCGAACCGAAAAACCATACCGAAAATAAACCGAACCGAACCAATTTTATGGTTTTTATGGTTTATGGTTTTGGTATGGTATGGAATTTTCATACCGTTTTGAACTTTGGTTTTTATGGTATATACCGAAAAACCGAACGGTTAACCGAATAAACCGAAGTAAAAAATAAATTTATATTTCTTGAGACAAACAACCATACAAGTTGTCATTTTTCTTGTACATGAGTCAAATTCACTACTAAGCATGTACATTTTTCTTGTAACATAGTTATTTTTCTCTTTAAAAGATGCTAAGCACGTCCATAATCATTAAGGGATGAATATATGCATGCATATATACTTATATATATAGTTATATACTATTTATGTAAAATAGTATGTGTTTTGATTGGTTTTAAGTCATAAATTTGTAAATTATTATTACGTCATTTTCAAATCCGCGTCAACTTTGGTTTTTATGGTATATACCGAAACCATACCGAAATAATTTGGTATATACCGAAACCGAACCATATTTTCATTTCATACCGTATTTACCGAAGTATTTATACCGTACAAACCGAAAAACCGTATAAACCGAACCATGTAAACCGAATAAACCGAACGCACAGAGTGACGGCTGCCCTCCCTCCCCCACTATATATAGGGGGCCAGGGGGCACCGGCCCTAGGAGATTGGATCTTCTAGGGAGGGCGGCGGCCAAGGGGGTGGCTTGCCCCCCAAGCCTAGGGGGCGCCCCCACCCCTAGGGTTTCAACCCTAGGCGCAGGGGGGAGACCCAAGGGGGGTGCGCCAGCCCACTAGGGGCTGGCCCCCTCCCCCTACGGCCCATGGGCCCCTCCGGGATGGGTGGCCCCACCCGGTGGACCCCCGGGACCCTTCTGGTGGTCCCGGTACACTACCGGTGACCCCCGGAACTCTCCCGATGGCCGAAACCGGACTTTCAATATATCATTCTTTACCTCCGGACCATTCCGTAACTCCTCGTGACGTCCGGGATTTCATCCGGGACTCCGAACAACATTCGGGTTACCGTGTGCATATATCTCTACAACCCTAGCGTCACCGAACCTTAAGTGTGTAGACCCTACGGGTTCGGGAGACACGTAGACATGACCGCGACTCTCCGGTCAATAACCAACAACGGGATCTGGATACCCATGTTGGTTCCCACGTGTTCCTCGATGATCTCATCGAATGAACCACGATGTCAAGGATTCACTCAATCCCGTATGTTATTCCCTTTGTCTATCGGCATAGTATTTGCCCGAGATTCGATCGTCGGTATACCGATACCTTGTTCAATCTCGTCATGGCAAGTCTCTCTACTCGTTCCGTAATCCATCATCCTGTGACCAACTCCTTAGTCACATTGAGCTCATAATGATGATGTCTTACCAAGTGGGCCCAGAGATACCTCTCCGTCACACGGAGTGACAAATCCCAGTCTCGGTTCGTGCCAACCCAACAGACACTTTCGGAGATACCCGTTGCGTACCTTTATAGTCACCCAGTTACGTTCTGACGTTTGGCACACCCAAAGTATTCCTACGGTATCCGGGAGTTGCACAACCTCATGGTCTAAGGAACAGAGGTCCATCTGCATGGAGCTTCTTCATACGTTTGACACCAATATGACCAAGGCGGCAATGCCACAAATATGTGGGACTATCATTGTCAACTTTACATCTTTTGGCATTCACACTATGAATATGTGTATCATCACGTTCGAGATTCATTAAAAATAAACCATTGACCAGCGGGGCATGACCATAAAACATATCTCTAATATAAATAGAACAACCATTATTCTCGGATTTAAATGAGTAGCCATCTCGCATCAAACGAGATCCAGATACAATGTTCATGCTCAAAGTTGGTACTAAATAACAATTATTAAGGTTTAAAACTAATCCCGAGGGTAGATGTAGAGGCAGCGTGCCGACGGCGATCACATCGACCTTGGAACCATTCCCTACGCGCATCGTCACCTCGTCCTTCGCCAGTCTCCGCTTATTCCGCAGCTCCTGCTTTGAGTTACAAATATGAGCAACTGCACCGGTATCAAATACCCAGGAGCTACTACGAGCGCTGGTAAGGTACACATCAATAACATGTATATCACATATACCTTTGACGTTGCTGACCTTCTTGTCTGCTAAGTATTTGGGGCAGTTCCGCTTCCAGTGACCCGTTCCCTTGCAATAAAAGCACTCTGTCTCGGGCTTGGGTCCATTCTTTGGCTTCTTCCCGGCAACTGGCTTACCGAGCGCGGCAACTCCTTTGCCGTCCTTCTTGAAGTTCTTCTTACCCTTGCCCTTCTTGAACTTAGTGGTTTTATTCACCATCAACACTTGATGCTCTTTCTTGATCTCCACCTCCGCTGATTTCAGCATTGAATACACTTCAGGAATGGACTTCTCCATCCCTTGCATATTGAAGTTCAACACGAAGCTCTTGTAGCTAGGTGGGAGCGACTGAAGGATTTTGTCAACGACCGCTTCGTCTGGGAGATTAATTCCCAACTGAGACAAGCGGTTGTGCAACCCAGACAACTTGAGTATGTGTTCGCTGACAGAACTATTCTCCTCCATCTTACAGCTGTAGAATGCGTTGGAGACGTCATATCTCTCAACTCGGGCATGAGCTTGGAAAACCATTTTCAGCTCTTGGAACATCTCATATGCTCCGTGATGCTCAAAACGCTTTTGGAGCCCCCGATTCTAAGCTGTAGAGCATGCCGCACTGAACCAGGGAGTAATCATCACAACGCGACTGCCAAGCGTTCATAACATCTTGGTTTGCCGGGGCGGGAGCGTCACCTAGTGGTGCTTCTAGGGCATAAGTTTTCTTGGCAGCTATGAGGATGATCCTCAGGTTACGGACCCAATCCGAATAGTTGCTACCATCGTCTTTCAGCTTGGATTTCTCTAGGAACGCGTTGAAGTTGAGGGTGACATGAGCGTGGGCCATTTGATCTACAAGACATATTGTAAAGAATTTAGACTAAGTTCATGACAATTAAGTTCATCTAATCAAAATTAATGAACTCCCACTCAGATTGACATCTCTCTAGTCATCTAAGTGACACATGATCTGAATCGACTAGCCCGTGTCCGATCATCACGTGAGACGGACTAGTCATCAACGGTGAACATATTCATGTTGATCGTATCTTCTATACGACTCATGTTTGACCTTTCGGTCTTCCGTGTTCCGAGGCCATGTCTGTACATGCTAGGCTCGTCAAGTGAACCCTAAGTGTATTGCGTGTGTAAATCTGGCTTACACCCGTTGTATGCGAACGTTAGAGCCTATCACACCCGATCATCACGTGGTGCTTCGGAACAACGATCCTTAGCAACAGTGCACAGTTAGGAGGAACACAATTCTTGAAATTTTTAGTGAGATATCATCTTATTTATTACCGTCGTTCTAAGTAAACAAGATGCATAAACATGATAAACATCACATGCAATCAAATAAAGTGACATGATATGGCCAATATCATTTTGCTCCTTTGATCTCCATCTTCGAGGCACCATGATCATCTTTGTCACCGGCATGACACCATGATCTCCATCATCGTGTCTTCATGAAGTCGTCTCGCCAAATATTACTTCTACTACTAAGGCTAACGTTTAGCAATAAAGTAAAGTAATTACATGGCGTTATTCAGTGACACGCAGGTCATACAATAAATAAGACAACTCCTATGGCTCCTGTCGGTTGTCATTCTCATCGACATGCAAGTCGTGATTCCCTATTACAAGAACATGATCAATCTCATACATCACATATATCATTCATCACATCTTCTTGGCCATATCACATCACATAGCACATGCTGCAAGAACAAGTTAGACGTCCTCTAATTGTTGTTGCAAGTTTTTACGTGGATTCTATAGGTTTCTAGCAAGGACGTTTCTTACCTACGCCAAAACCACAACGTGATATGTCAATTTCTATTTACCCTTCATAAGGACCCTTTTCATCGAATCCGATCTGACTAAAGTGGGAGAGACAGACACCCGCCAGCCACCTTATGCAACTAGTGCATGTCAGTCGGTGGAACCAGTCTTACGTAAGCGTACGTCTAAGGTCGGTCCGGGCCGCTTCATCCCACGATGCCGCCGATCAAGATTGGACTAGTAACGGCAAGAGAATTGAACAAAATCAACGCCCACAACTTGTTTGTGTTCTACTCGTGCAAGATGCTACGCAAAGACCTAGCTCAGATGCCACAGTTGGGGAACGTAGCATAATTCAAAAAAATCCTACGCTTCACCAAGATCAATCTAAGGAGTCATCTAGCAACGAGCATAAAGGAGTGCATCTACATACCCTTTGTAGATCGCGAGTGGAAGCGTTCGAAGGAACGTGGATGATGGAGTCATACTCGTCGTGATCCCTGTCACCGATGATCCCAGCGCCGAACGGACGGCACCTCCGCGTTCAACACACGTACGGTACATCGACGTCTCCTCCTTCTTGATCCAGCAAGGGGGGAGGAGAGGTTGATGGAGATCCAGCAGCACGACGGCGTGGTGGTGGATGCAACGGGCAAAGCTGCAGGGCTTCGCCAAGACCCTACGGGAGGAGGGAGAGGTGTAACGGGGGGGAGGCGCCAGGGGCTGAGGTACGGCTGCCCTCTCTCCCCCCCCCCACTATATATAGGGGGCCAGGGGGGTGCCGGCCCTAGGAGATTGGATCTCCTAGGGGGCGGCGGCCAAGGGGGTGGCTTGCCCCCCAAGCCTAGGGGGCGCCCCCCACCCCTAGGGTTTCAACCCTAGGCGCAGGGGGAAGGCCCAAGGGGGGTGCGCCAGCCCACTAGGGGCTGGTCCCCCTTCCCCTACGGCCCATGGGGCTCTCCGGGATGGGTGGCCCCACCCGGTGGACCCCTGGGACCCTTCCGGTGGTCCTAGTACACTACCGGTGACCCCCGGAACTCTCCCGATGGCCGAAACTGGACTTCCTATATATCATTCTTTACCTCCGGACCATTCTGGAACTCCTCGTGACGTCCGGGATCTCATCCTGGACTCCGAACAACATTCGGGTTACCGTGTGCATATGATGGCTTCTCGCCCCTCGTTGGTTACCCCAAGTGGAAGGTTTGAGATGCAGTGTAGCGGAAGTTTTCCCTTGGCAAAGATACCAAGGATCGATTTCCCCTGAGACTCCTAGTTTCAACAAGAAGGTGTCAACTGCTAATGGCGCCAGATATTAGCAATCAACTTGGACCTGCACACAGATACAAATATCTTTGCTCCCAACGAGTACAGAGAGGTTGTCAATCCTTCCGGCCTTGTCGTTTACAAAGGATCAAACGCAAGAGATAATAGTGATAGGTAAAACTATAACTAGTATGTAAAAGCAGAAAGTAAATAGCGGATGTGATCAGTGATGGTAATATGGACCGGGGTCTCATGATGTTCACTAGTGATGTCTCTCTCCCAAAAGACGATAAAACAGTTATGTGAGGTAAACGAATTACAGCTGGGCAATTGACAGAATTATGTGCGCAAACCAATGCTAACTATGTTGCAAGAAAGGTAGAGGTTCAAAGCATGGGCGGTACGCCAAGGCAAGTAGACCGAAATCCATCTGCATCTACTACTAATCATCCACCTTGAGATATCTATCCAGAACATCTCGCTGGTTTTAAGTTGAGAGTCCCACCCATAGTGTAAACTCAAAGCAACAGACAACTGCATTAAAAGAACTTTGCGTAAAGTAAACAATCCTTGCACCCGCGGGCACAAGCACCGTTGTTTTCCCCCTTGTGGCAACAGCACATCCCCTAGACTCATGTTTCTGTCACTCAAGCTAGTCATCGAGGGGCATGAACCCACAATCGAGCATAACGTTCCCTCTTGGAGTCACTACCTACTACTTGGCCAAAGCAATAAATAGCAACGGAGAACATGCAAGAATTACTTACGAACATAAATATAAAAGAGGTAAATCAAATATATTACTCAAACACAATCTGAACATAATCTCATAATCCATCGGATCCCAGCAAACTCAACATAGCAACAGCATAAGGATTACATATGTGCCTCGATCATGTAGGGCAGCTCAAGAGGTCTAATTAGTGAAGCACAAGAAGGGGAGGAGAACATCACATATCTACTGTTCATGGACCCATGGTCCAAGGGAGACTACTCACAACTCATCCGGGAGGCGTCCATGGTGGTGGAGAGGCTCCCGGTGGTGATCCTCCCCTCCGGCAGGTTGCCGGGAAGAGTTCTCCTGGTGCTCCCGATCTTGGAAGCGCGGCGGTGGCGGAACAGAGATGAGATCGTGAAAAAGGGTTCCGTCCTCGAGGGTTTCGAGACGCGTGTTAAATATATGCCAAAGGGGGGCATCAGCGGAGGCCTGGGGGGCCCAGGCGCCCCCCCGGCGCGGCCAGGAGGGGGGCCGCGCCACCAGGGCGCCTGGAGCCCTGGTGGCCCCCCTCCGGCCCTACTTCGACCGTGTGGAAGCTTCCGGAACGCTGATTTTTTATATAATTTTTCTGGGATTTTTCTGGCAATTTACGTGACGGGAAAACCTGAAATACAAAAACTGCAGAAAACAGAAACTGGCACTGGGGTGCACTGAATTAATAGGTTAGTCCAAATATGATCAAAAGTGTATGGAAGTGTATAAATATCATAGCAATATCACCCAAAAGAGGCATGGAACAAGCAGAAATTATAGATACGTTTTGGACGTATCAACATCCCCAAGCTTAATTCCTGCTCGTCCTCGAGTAGGTAAATGATAACAAGAATAATTTATGTGGTGACATGCTATTAACCATATAAGGACTTTTTATAGTCATATGACAAAAGCTTACTGAGACAATGAATCTGTAGTAATTAAGTTGCTTCATGAGAAAATCACAAAGAACTGAAAGTTTTACAATATGATACTGAAACATCAAATAGATTTGTAATGAGCATGGTGTGCAAATATGATAAAGTGATATCTCGCTTGCCCCCTTTAGTGAAGCAAAACATAAATGCAGGGGCACCTCCAAGGTTTAAGTGATGACTAGATACAATAATTTCAGAATAAACGATATCACAATCATGCAAAATGCAATGCTACTTTGGGACAATGCACATTACACTCACAATGACAATCATGCTCTCAGTAGTTGGTGCTTTAAAAGAAGGCGGAGACTCTCGAACCGTGGCTTTTGTTGGCAAGGTTGAAAACCCGTAGTCGGAAACAAAGACAAAGCATGTACCAGGGCTGGTTTTAAAAACAGAGGTAATAATTATTTTTTGGATTATGCATGTTCCGTCAACGAATGCTAGCACACAACTCAATCACTTCTTGAGATGGACAAGTTTCGAGGAACGGCTCCCGAATGAGGACGATCACATCCTCTTAATCTCCTTTGTTTATCACTGCCAAAGTTTTCTGATTTCTCATGAACAAAGCGTGAAGGAGGGTTTGTTTGTTATATTATTTTTGAGCCGGGTGCGCTCTTTGCCAGTTCCTTCTCGTATTATGGGTTTGCACATTAGACATGCAATCCCAGGGTGAAGCTTGTCCAACTTAAAAAGATCATGAATTAACTACTACTTCCTCATGAACTAAAACAGAGGCACAAAATAGAAATGTTTTTTTGAATAATTTCGAGATGGTACATGAAAGTCTTGATGACCCTCAACCGTAAGGGATCTATTGCAGCGTTTTCGATAAGTAAGAGTGTCGAACCCAACGAGGAGCAGAAGGTATTGATAAGCGATTCTGAGCAAGAAATTACTGCAAGCACTGAAAGATAACTTTTAGGGGTTTTCTTGGTATAAGCAACAGGAATGTAAAGGCAAGTAATGTAAAAGGTATTGAGAGTAACAAGTGGCCCAATCCTTTCTTAACAAAGGAGAGGCCTAGCAACTGAACTTATAAAGACTAAAGCGTTCTTGAGGACACACGGGAGAGGTAGTCATGTGCTTTCGCCATATTCCGTATCGATACTATGTTATGTGTTGATAAGTGTTGAGTGGGTGGATCTATGCTAGTGCACTCTCTAGACTAAGATGAATGCACTCTTATGATTAAACACCTTGCAAGCATCCGCAAATACAAGATAGAATTTAAGGCAAAAGCCTAACTATAGCAATACGATCGAGGGTCCATTATTCCCTTATGCAAAAGCGTGCGAACTAGGGTTCAGGTTTCTGTCACTCCGGCAACCCACCATAAGCATTCTTTATACACAATGTATTCTCCTAGGTCCTTAATAAGGCGAAGTGTTGGGTGTTCGACTCACACAACACCACTAGTAGAATGACAACGCAACTTAAGTATCAAACAACACATATTACTTCAACAGCATATGACTACTAACAACAAGACTTTCCCCATGTCCTCAAGAACTAAGGTAACTACTCACAAGACATAAAAGAGATCATGATCAGTGGGGATAAATATGTGATAAACAATCTGGACATAATAATATTTCTCCAACAAAACTCAATAGCATTCATCACAAAGTAGTAATCAACACCGATGGAGTAGAGAGGATAGGTAGTACGAGTTACAACACGAGTTGCGATGGAAAGATGAAATTTGGATGAAGATGGAGATGGTGCTGGTGTTGGGGATGATGTTGATGATGATCTCGATGATGCCCGTGACGATGGTGATGACGATGGCGTTGATCTCCCCTTCCAGGAGGTGATCTCCCCGGCGGAATCTGCCCACCGGAGATGCCCTTTTCTTCTCTGTAGGTTTCCGCCTCGAAGCGGCGGCGGAACTCCGTAAAAAGTCCCGTCCTAGGGTTTTTGGAGAACGGAGAACATATATGCAAAAGGGGGCGACCAGAGGTGGGCCAGGGGCTCCAGGCCCCCCCCCCCCGACGCGGCCAGGGGGGCGCGCCCCCAGGCCGCCTGGGCACCCTGTGGCCCCCCTCTGACTCCCCTTTTGCACGTCTTCATTATCCGTCTGAAAAATACCTCCCGTCAATTTTTAGGTAATTTGGAGGTGTTCTTCTTCAGCAACTCAGCATCCACTTTTTCCTGCTGAATCCTGCGTCTGCTGTTCCGGTATCGAAAAGTTGCAAACTGTGTAAAATAGACCAAAACAACATAAGAACATCATCATAACGTGAAATATATCAATGAATAAGGATAAATTATGATACAAAATAGTGATGCATTTTGGACGTATCAACACCCCCAAGCTTAGACCTCGCTTGTCCCCAAGCGAATATGAACTCGGTAAACCTGTCCACAAGTTTAGAGAGTGAAGTGTCGATAAATAGAATACAGACAAGAAGCATCATAGTCTCTTTACCAACTCAAATATCCTCAGTAGCAATCTTCAGCTCATAAGGCTCTTATGAAAGAGTGTTAACACTTATATTCGAAAGTAGGACTAAGGAAACTCATTATATCATGGCAAACATGTCCTTTGGTCAAAGAACAACAAATAATTTTAACTTTTGCTCTTATATTTTGATGGGATTAATTGAAGCTTTTTGAAATAACATGTTAATAAGCAAGAAGTGAAAGTGTTAACACAAAGGAAGATATTTGCCTTAGTTGGGCATGACAAACAACTTACTTATCAAATGATAATGTCAACAAGGATATGATATGACAAATTTTAATGCAGCTTATATGAATGAATCCTTATCAACATCAAACGTCTGCTCTCTTTGAGAAATAGAGGGAAGTAGGAATAACTGACTCAATTTAAAATTAAAAGATAGGCCCTGCTCTAGGGTAGTAGGGAAAAATCATGTGCTATCCTCAAATCAAACAGAATGAAAACAAGTTTTGAGAGGTGCATGATTTGTCAACGAATGCTAATAAATAACTCAGTTGCTTCTTGAACTGGACAAGTTTCGAGGAACGGCTCCCGTATGAGGACGATAACATCCTCTTATTCTCCTTTGTTTATCACTGCCAAAGTTTTCTGATTTCTCATGAACAAAGCGTGAAGGAGGGTTTGTTTGTTATATTATTCTTAAGCCGGGCGCACTCCTTGCCAGTTCCTTCTCGTATTATGGGTTTGCACATTATACATGCAATCCCGGGGTGAAGCTCGTCCAACTCAAGAAGACTATGAATTAGCTATTACTTCCTCATGAGCTAAAACAGAGGCACAAAATAAAGGATTTTGAACTTTTAAGGATAACACATAAATTATATACTTTTAGGAGGTGGTAGTGGAGTACCACGAGTAGGTAGGTATGGTGGACTCATATGGAAGGTATTGGCTTAAGGGTATGGATGCACAAGCAGAATTCCGCTTAGTACAGAGTTAGGCTAGCAAAGGTTTTGAGAGAGCAGACAATCGATGATGACTAAGATGCAAAGCAATATAAAGCATGAACATTGAAATAAGCATAACACATCAAGTTGTCTTCCTTGTCAACATAACACTTCAAGCATAATAATATAGAGGTTTTGGCTATGTTGATACTTTAAGAAAATCAAGCTTGTTGTTATGACCAAAGCTATGTTTGCCAAGATTAAATAAAGTTTCATAGCCATACCTGACATAAGGTCAATACTCCCCATAAGAATCATCATATAAGGTCGATTGCGTGAAGAGAATACCGTGTGCAGCAAAAGGAACCGATAAACTTCTCATTAATATTCCATCATAGATGACTCCACACTCACGGATACAATTCTTCACCAAAGGGGTGATAGACCTCAATGCACATACCTATCTCATATAATAACCTCCCTAGACATGATACGACTCTACTTGACTTCTAAAAGACAAAAGGTAAAAGATAAAGATACCGGGCACTCCCCCAAGCTTGGAACAAGCCAAGGGAATGCTATTACCCAAGGAGATTTCAACCATGCTTGTTGGCGTTAACCACGTAGTCCTTGGCGAAACGCTTCCATGGATATCTTGCTAAAGTCTCATGTGAGAGGCTCATCTCCTGAATCCTACATTCAGCACCCATACTCATGTGCATAAACCTTAGTTCATACTCACAGTTCTGGTTATGTAGATCATTAATTTGCCCTTGGAGTTCTATAATTCTGTCTTCAGACGCGGCGATTCTTTCCCACATCTCCTTCATCTCCTTCAGAAAGTAGTTCTTCAGCTCGTTGGTGATGTCAAAGTTAGCTTCAACACCACGCTCGATCATCTTCTTGTACTCGAAGACTTCTTGTTCCACTTCTTCCAGCCTGGCTTGGACGCTCCCCTCCTTGATAGGTCCGTTCAGATCCTCTTGATGAAGGACACCATCCTCCATCCGAACAACCTGAGGGTGCTTCTTCACCTCGGCGAGGTAAGGGTTGATGACGTTGACGACGAACGTGTCCTTGGGGGAACTTGGAGAAGCCATGGCACCTAAATTTAGCTGAAAGATTTCCTGGCAGAAATAGATCGAAGAGAAAACACGCGAAATCGCAAGATACGTTGCCGGAACAATCCGGGCAAATATACAGGAAAAATTTATGCACAGAAAGGAAGGTAACGGACCAAAGCGGGGTCGGAGGCGGACTCCCGGGTGTCCAGGCGGCCTGCCGGCGCGGCCCGGGGGGGCGCCAGGGGGGGCGCCTGGACTCCCTGGAGGTCGTCTCCGGCTCCACTTCGACTCGGAATTTTACTAATTTTGCAAAAACTCGTAATACGGAACTTTTATGATGGTTTGCGGTGTTTTCTTACCGTACTACATACCTTTTCTTTATTCTGCTTCTGCTGGCGTCTGAAACAGGGCTGCAACATGTTCTTCGTGGGTTGTTGTGTATATTATATTCACATCAACATCGACAGGGTCTCCTGCTATGTAATGTTTAAGTCTTTGCCCATTCACAACTTGAGGTTTGGTGCCTTCAAAATTATTAATCTTAATTGCACCAGACCGATAAACTTCTTCAATATGAAATGGTCCTTCCCACCTGATTGAAGAACCTTATGTGCAGTCCTCTCACCGGCATGATGTCCCCCATAGGGACTATCATGACACCGTCTGAGAATGTCCTTCTGCTCATGTTCCGGAATGCATCTTCTCACGATCCCGCCGGGGCCTTCTTTGAAAAGATGTGGGTCATCCCAAAAGTAGTGCCTCAAATCATGAAAGAACTTCTTCCTTTGCTGAAATGTTAGACCTGGAGGCAAATACTTTGCAACAATAAAATTAGCATAATCTGCATACCACGGATCGGAAAGAGATTGTACTTTTACAACGGAAAGTTGCTCGTCTGGAAAACTATCGTTAACTAGGATGGGGTCGTGCGGTATATCTTCCATCCTTGAAAGATTGTCCGCCACCGGATTGTCTTCCCCCTTCCTATCAACAATCTGCAAATCAAATTCTTGAAGAAGGAGTACCCATCTGATAAGCCTTGGCTTGGCATCCTTCTTTGTCATAAGATACTTAATGGCAGCATGATCAGTATGAATAATAACTTTGGAATCAACAATATACTGCCTAAACTTATCACAAGCAAAAACTACAGCTAAGAATTCCTTCTCAGTAGTAGCATAATTTCTTTGAGCACTATCAAGGGTCTTACTAGCATAATGTATAACATTCAATTTCTTATCAACTCTTTGTCCTAAAACAGCTCCAACAGCAAAATCACTTGCATCACACATAATTTCAAAAGGTAAATTCCAGTCAGGTGGTTGTACTATAGGAGTAGTTATTAAAGCTTTCTTAAGGACTTCAAAAGCTTCCTTACAATTTTCATCAAACGCAAAAGGAACATCCTTCTGGAGAAGATTAGTGAGGGGTCTCGAGGTTTTAGAAAAGTCTTTAATAAATCTTCTATAAAAACCTGCATGACCGAGAAAACTGCGAATACCTTTGATGTCCCTTGGATAGGGCATCCTCTCAATAGCTTCGATCTTGGCTCTTCAATTCCCCTTTCGGAAATCTTGTGGCCAAGAACAATTCCTTCATTAGCCATAAAGTGGCACTTCTCCCAGTTGAGTACCAAATTTGTCTCCTCGCATCTCTGCAAAACTTTATTAAGGTTGTGAAGACAATGGTCAAATGAAGTTCCATAGACGGAGAAATCGTCCATGAAGACTTCCATAATATCCCCGCAGAAACCATGAAAGATAGCAGACATACACCTTTGAAAAGTAGCAGGGGCATTACATAAACCAAAAGGCATACGTCTGTAAGCATAAGTACCAAAAGGACAAGTAAAAGTGGTCTTCTCTTGATCGGCAGTGTTAACATGAATTTGAGAGAAGCCAGAATAACCATCGAGATAACAAAAGTGGGTATTTTTGGATAACCTTTCAAGCATTTGGTCGATGAACGGCAACGGGTAGTGATCCTTCCTGGTTGCCTTGTTCAACTTCCTGTAATCAATACACATTCTATATCCAATAATAATTCTCTGAGGTATTAGTTCATTTTTATCATTAGGAACCACAGTTGTACCTCCTTTCTTAGGAACACAATGTACCGGACTTACCCACTTACTATCAGCTATAGGGTAGATAATACCTGCGGCTAGAAGCTTGAGAATCTCAGTTCTCACGACATCCATCATCTTCGGGTTCAACCGTCGTTGATGATCAACAACTGGTTTAGCATCAGGCTCAAGGTTGATAGTATGTTGACAGATAGATGGACTAATCCCCTTAAGGTCATCAAGGGTGTAGCCAATTGCGCCTCGGTGTTTATGAAGTACTTCCAATAATCACTCTTCTTCATATCCTGAAAGGTTAGAATTGATAATAACATGATATACTTTCTTTTCATCTAAATAAGCATACTTGAGCGTATCGGGAAGAGGTTTAAGATCGAACATTGGGTCTTCTTTCGGTTTTGATAAAATTCCCAAAGGTTCAACCGGAAGGTTGTGCTTCAGGATGGCAGGCTGCCTCAAGAATATTTCATCTAGTTCATTTCTTTCCTGCATATGCAAATCATTCTCGTGGTCCTCCATGTATTGCTGCAAAGGATCATTAGGGGGAATAGCAATAGAAGCAATACTTTCAATAATTTTATCATCACTAGGTAAATCAGTACCACGAGGCTGCTTAGAGAACTTAGAAAAATTAAATTCATATGGCTCACCATCGAATTCTACAGAAACTTTACCTTTCTTGCAATCTATTATAGCTCCACAAGTTCTAAGAAAAGGTCTACCAAAAATAATGGGACAAAAATTGTCTCTCTCTGATCCAAGTACTAGAAAGTCGGTAGGGTATTTTACCTTTCCACATAGGACTTCAACGTCCCTCACAATTCCGACAGGAGAGATGGTTGTTCTATTTGCAAGATGAATAGTAACATCAACTTCTTCAAGTTCACAAGGGGAAATCTCACCGATGATTTCTTCATAAAGTGAATAAGGAATAGCACTTGCACTCGATCCCAAATCGCATAGCCCATAATAATTGTGATCTCCTATTTTAACAGATACCACTGGAGTACCTGAAATTGGGCCTTTATTCTTGGCTGTGACAAGGTTAGTGGAAACAGCACAAAAATTTATATTGGAATCCAAAACATCATTAGTAGCAAGGTCTTTAATCAATGCAACTTGAGGATCGACCCTGATCTGGTCCTCAGGCTCATCAACTCTTCTCTCACTTTTATTTATTATGCCTGTCACAAGAGAGTGCGCCTTTATCCTCGTGGGAAAAGGAGGCTGTTCATATATAACTGCAGGCAAAATAGGGTCAGCAACAAAAATATCAATAGGTGGTTCTTTAAAAGGTGCATGGTGCTGGTCTCTCTTCTTTTTAAAATAATCAACGTGAGAGGCAAAATTCTTACACAAATCAATCACTAGATGGGAATCAAGACCAATCTTAGAGCAAAAAGTATTGAAGTAATCAGTTTCCACATAGCTCTCAATAAAATCATGTTCATAATTTATAGCGGGTTCAATACCTTTATCAATTTCCCAATCTTCGGTATTCCTCTGGATTCTTTCAAGGAGATCCCACCTTTCTTCAACACTCTTCTTCTGAAACACCGCACTAGAGGAGGCATCCATCATCTCCTTATCCTGACGAGAAAGCCTGGCATAAAAATTTGTAAGTATAATTTCCTTGGGAAGCTTATGAATAGGGCATTTGAGCATTAGAGACTCCAATCTCCCCCAAGCTTGAGCAATGCTTTCTCCGTCACGAGACCTAAAGTTATAGATATAATTCCTGTCTCGATGAATTTCATAAAGAGGATAAAACTTAGTATAAAAGAGAGACATAAGCTCCTGCCAGTCCAGCAAGTGTGAGTTATCGAGAAGCCCATACCAATCTGAAGCTTTATCTATAAGTGATACGACAAACAATTTCCTTCATGACAAACTCCCTCGATACACCTGCAAGCTTAAATAATGAACATAGTCGTGACAAATATAGCAAGTGTTCACCGGGATGTCTGTCTCCTGCATAACGATTAGCCAAAACATAATCGATAATGCCAGCTGGTATTTTATAAGGCACAATTTCAGTAGGGGGAGGATCAACCACCACAGGTGTGGGCCGTCTTCCCGCAAGCAACGCTCCAATAATAGGGTTGTCCATAAGGACAAAGAGCAGCAATAGCAAAAATAAAAAAAGAATTATAAAAAAACTTTCTTACCAGTTTCACTTTACCAATAGCGCTACGCTCCCCGGCAACGGCGCCAGAAAACGGTACTTGATGACCCTCAACCGTAAGGTTTCTATTGCAGCGTTTTCGATAAGTAAGAGTGTTGAACCCAACGAGGAGCAGAAGGTATTGATAAGCGATTCTGAGCAAGAAATTACTGCAAGCACTGAAAGATAACTTTTAGGGGTTTTCTTGGTATAAGCAACAGGAATGTAAAGGCAAGTAATGTAAGAGGTACTGAGAGTAACAAGTGGCCCAATCCTTTCTTAACAAAGGAGAGGCCTAGCAACTGAACTTATAAAGACTAAAGCGTTCTTGACGACACACGGGAGAGGTAGTCATGTGCTTTCGCCATATTCCGTATCGATACTATGTTATGTGTTGATAAGTGTTGAGTGGGTGGATCTATGCTAGTGCACTCTCTAGACTAAGATGAATGCACTCTTATGATTAAACACCTTGCAAGCATCCACAAATACAAGATAGAATTTAAGGCAAAAGCCTAACCATAGCAATACGATCGAGGATCCATTATTCCCTTATGCAAAAGCGTGTGAACTGGGGTTCAGGTTTCTGTCACTCCGGCAACCCACCATAAGCATTCTTTATACACAATGTATTCTCCTAGGTCCTTAATAAGGCGAAGTGTTGGGTGTTCGACTCACACAACACCACTAGTAGAATGACAACGCAACTTAAGTATCAAACAACACATATTACTTTAACAACATATGACTACTAACAACAAGACTTTCCCCATGTCCTCAAGAACTAAGGTAACTACTCACAAGACATAAAAGAGATCATGATCAGTGGGGATAAATATGTGATAAACAATCTGGACATAATAATATTTCTCCAACAAAACTCAATAGCATTCACCACAAAGTAGTAATCAACACCGATGGAGTAGAGAGGATAGGTAGTACGAGTTACAACACGAGTTGCGATGGAAAGATGAAATTTGGATGAAGATGGAGATGGTGCTGGTGTTGGGGATGATGTTGATGATGATCTCGATGATGCCCGTGATGATGGTGATGACGATGGCGTCGATCTCCCCTTCCGGGAGGTGATCTCCCCGGCGGAATCTGCCCACCGGAGATGCCCTTTTCTTCTCTGTAGGTTTCCGCCTCGAAGCGGCGGCGGAACTCCGTAAAAAGTCCCGTCCTAGGGTTTTCGGAGAACGGAGAACATATATGCAAAAGGGGGCGACCAGAGGTGGGCCAGGGGGGCGCCCCCAGGCCGCCTGGGCACCCTGTGGCCCCCCTCTGACTCCCCTTTTGCACGTCTTCATTATCCGTCTGAAAAATACCTCCCGTCAATTTTCAGGTAATTTGGACGTGTTCTTCTTCAGCAACTCAGCATCCACTTTTTCCTGCTGAATCCTGGGTCTGTTGTTCCAGTATCGGAAAGTTGCAAACTGTGTAAAATAGACCAAAACAACATAAGAACATCATCATAACGTGAAATATATCAATGAATAAGGATAAATTATGATACAAAATAGTGATGCATTTTGGACGTATCAAGTCTTCGTTAGGAATGGCAGGTAAATACCATGTATAGGAAGGTATGGTGGACTCATATGGCATAACTGGTTTAAAAGATTTTGGATGCACAAGCAGTCAGTCCGCTTAGTACAGGTGGAGGTTAGCAAAAGACTGGGAGCGACCAACTAAAAGAGCAATGCCGGTCATAATCATGCAGAGCGACAAAGCAACATTGAATCAGGCATGGAAGTTATATCGCTACTCAGAAACTAAAGATCATCAAGGCTTGATAGACTTTCTTTACAGTCTTAAATATGCGTGAGCATACGCCAAGTCAATCAAAATAAATTCTTGAAGGAAGATATTACTAAACCATACCACATCATAGGCAAACAAATCATGTTGGTACTCCAATAACACATTGGGAACCCCCCAGCTTTTTGAGACTAACCATAAGAAAACATGAACTACTAAGCACCATTATGCACGTAGCATTTTTATCATAGACATATCGACCAATGCAACAGAAGCAAACTCTCTTAATAAGATAATCATGATAAATAAAGAGAGTTCAAGCAACCAACTAAACAAAAGCTCTTTAAAAAGATAAGCATGAAAACTAAGAGCTGAACATGACAGTAGCTATTGAAAGACCAAGAACATACACAGCAAAGATAGACATGAAAATTCTATGTTGTGTTCTAGGTTGAAGTGGAGCGTGTTTCTCTCCCACACAAAGAAAGCTGAGTTCCGACTCATTATGAAAAGCTAAAGAAAACTAAAAAGGAAAACTAAAAGCAAGACGCTCCAAGCATAGCACATAACACATGAAGTGATAAAAATATAGTGGAACGAAGGACGAACCGATAATGTTGATGGAGAAGGGGATGCACGGGAGCATCCCCAAGCTTAGACGCTTGAGTCTCCTTGAATATTTCTTGGGGGTGCATGGGGGCATCCCCAAGCTTGAGCGTTTGACACTCCTGAATCTTTTTATCATCTTCACTCGCACACTTGAAAACTCCCTTCATACATAACTCATCATAATCTGATTAGCGAGGTTAGTACCCATAATAATATAATTGTTCCTTGCTGGAAATAAGGATATTCTTGAAGGTCTACTGTTTCTCAAGATTGCCAAAAGGTTTTTGCAAAGAAAAAGCAAGCTCAAGGTTTGCAAAATGAAGGAAAGGCAAAACAGGACAGAATCTGTGAAAAACAGAACAGCACGTAGTAAATGATTTTTTCGGGGCACTTCTGCAACTCTAATCAAAAAACTCAGAATAGAAGCCCGAAAGACAATTGTATAGAGCACGTTGTCGAAACAATTCAGAACAAAAAGATGATCTGGTGATTTTATACGAATTTTTCTATCCAAGGACAGAATCTGTTTCTTGGACAGCACGTCACAACTTTTGAACTTTCTTGCAATCAGAGGCTACACTTGGCACAAAGTTGAAAAGTAAAGATACAATGATGATTCTACTGTAGTAACAACATCAAGACACAACAAAAGCAAAATAAAATTTATTCATTAGGCTGCCTCCCAAAAGCGCTTTCTTTTATGCCTTTAAGCTAGGCATAATGCATAGAGATCAAGTTTTATCAAGAGTAATAGAATAGCTAGCCCGTATAACGGACTCAAAAGGTAACTTAATCTTCTTTCTAGGGAAGTGTTCCATCCCTTTCTTGAGAGGAAATTGGAATTTTATATTCCCCTCTTTCATGTCAATGATGGCACCAACGGTGCGTAGAAACGGACGCCCCAAAATAATTGGACAAGAAGGTTCACATTCAATATCCATAATAGTAAAATCAACGGGAACGTAATTGTCATTGACAATGATAAGAACATCGTCGATCCTCCCCAAAGGTTTCTTTATGGAAGAATCAACAAGACGAACACCAAAAGAACAAGAATCAAAAGGTTTCAATTTAAGCATATCATATATTCTTTTGGGCATAACAGAGGTACTAGCTCCAACATCACATAAAGCATAGCAAGAGAAGTTATTCAACTAAATTTTAATCATAGGATCCCAACCATCTTCTAGCTTTCTAGGTATGGAGGCTTCTACTCTAAGTTTCTCCTCCCTAGCTTTGATGAGAGCATTAGTGATATGCTCTGTGAAGGCAAGGTTAAGCATGCTAGTGCGGGGATCTCTAGACATCTTGTGAAGGAAATCAATAACTTCGGTAAGAGTGCAATTATCAAAATCAAGGTCACTACTATCAAGTAAAGTGGTAGTGGTGTCCTTTAGGCTCACTTGTTTGGTAGTTTCTATGGTCATAGCATCACCATTAATAGGTCCAATGGGACCAGGAGTGCATTGGGTGCTAAGAGTTTGGATATCCTCAACAACTTGGATAGTAGCAACAGTGTGGTGGGTAGGAAGGCTCTTAATTCTATCTTCTTCCTCCCTTTCTCTAGCCCATCTCTCTTTAAGTATAGCCAACATCCTAATGTTTTCATTAATTTGCACTTGAATAGCATTCATAGGAGTGACCTTCCTCTCCTCAAGAGGAGAAGTTCTAATTTTAAGCAATTCTACCTCATGGGCTAAATTGTCTACCTTCGAAGAGAGACTATCTAGTTTGTTTAGTTTTTCTTCTACACTCTTATTAAAGGCTTTTTGGGTAGTGATGAAATCTTTAAGCATAATCTCTAGTTCAGCAGTGGAGTTCTTGGTGTTAGGATAAGCATTGTTGTTCCCATAAGAATTAGAGGGGAACGGTCTAGGATTGCTACCAAAATTACCCCTATAAGCATTGTTATTAAAAAAAATTCTAGAGATAAAGTTCACATCTACTTGTTCTTGAGCAATCAAAGAATTTAAAGGAACATCACGAGGATCAACAGAAGATTGCTTCAAAAGTAGAGACATGATCAAGTCAACTTTTTCATTTAGGGAGGAAATCTCCTCGACAGAGTTTACCTTCCTACCTGTTGGAGCGCGTTCGGTGTGCCATTGGGAATAGTTGGTCATCATCTCATCGAGAAGCTTCGTGGCAGCACCAAGTGTAGTTGACATAAAGGTTCCTCCCACGGCCGAATCTAACAAGTTCCGCGAGGTAAAGTTCAAGCCTGCATAAAAAGTTTGGATAACCATCCAAGTAGTCAAACCATGAGTAGGGCAGTTCTTGTTGGAAATATGCCCTAGAGGCAATAATAAAAGGGTTATTATTATATTTCCTTGTTCATGATAATCGTTTATTATCCATGCTATAACTGTATTGATTGGAAACTCAAATACACGTGTGGATGAATAGACAGACTTTGTGTCCCTAGTGAGCCTCTACAGGACTAGCTCGTTGATCAAAGATGACCACGGTTTCCAGGTCATAGACATGAGTTGTCATTTGATAACGGGATCACATCATTAGGAGAATGATGTGATGGACGAGACCCAAACGTTAACATAGCTTTTGATCGTGTCAGTTATCGCTATAGTTTTCTGCATGTCAAGTATAAGTTCCTATGACCATGAGATCATGTAACTCACTGACACCGTAGGAGTGCTTTGTGTGTGCCAAACGTCACAACGTAACTGGGTGACTATAAAGGTACTCTACAGGTATTTCCGAGGGTGTCTGTTGAGTTGACATGGATCGAGACTGGGATTTGTCACTCCGTGTGACGGAGAGGTATCTCCGGGCCCACTCGGTAATACGTCATCTCAATGAGCTCAAAGTGACTAAGTAGTTGGTCACGGGATTATGTATTACGGTAACGAGTAAAGAGACTTGCCGGTAACGAGATTGAACTAGGTATAGAGATAACGACGATCGAATCTCGGGCAAGTAACATACCGACGAGACAAAGGGAACTGTATACGGGATTGCCTGAATCCTTGACATCGTGGTTCATCCGATGAGATCATCGAGAAACATGTAGGAGCCAATATGGGTATCCAGATCCCGCTATTGGTTATTGACCTGGGAGTGTCTCGGTCATGTCTACATGGTTTCCGAACCCGCAGGGTCTACACACTTAACGTTCGGTGACGCTAGGGTTGTTAGTGAGAAGAGTGCATGGTTACCGAAGGTTGTTCGGAGTCCCGGATGAGATCCCGGACATGACGAGGGTCTCCGGAATGGTCCGGAGACGAAGATTGATATATAGGATGAAAGGTTTCGGAGTACCGGAAGTGTTCCGGGGAGCATCGGGAAATCGGCGGAGTACCGGGAAGGTTTTCGGGGGGTCCGGAAGGTGTTCTGGGCCTATTGGGCCACAAGGGGGGACACCACAGCCCTCACGGGGCTGTGCGCCCCCCCTGGGCCCTCTCCCCATGCGGCTAAGGGGGTGGGACCCCCTAGGGCTGGCCGCACCCCTTGGGCTTGGGGGGCAAGGCACCTAGGGGGGAAACCCTAGGGCCTGGGCGCCTCCCCCTGCCCTGGCCGCCGCCCCTCCTCCCCTTGCCCTGGCCGCCGGCCCCTAGGGGGAAACCCTAGGGCGCCCTAGCCTCTCCACCCCCCCTATATATAGTGGGGCAAAGGGAGGGCAGCCAACACAGTTCGTGCCTCGGTGCTGCCCTCCCTCTCCCGTCATATCTTCTTCTCCCGCGGTGCTTAGGCGAAGCCCTGCTGGAGTTCTTCTCCACCATCACCACCACGCCGTCGTGCTGCCGGTTCTCCATCAACCTCTCCTCCACCCCTTGCTGGATCAAGAAGGAGGAGACGTCCCCGAGCCGTACGTGTGAAGAACGCGGAGGCACCGTTGCTTCGGTGCTAGGTCTTCGGCGATCTGAATCGCGACGAGTACGACTCCATCATCCGCGTTCATAACGCTTCCGCTTAGCGATCTACAAGGGTACGTAGATCACACTCCTTCCTCGTAGTTGCATCTACTAGATTGATCTTGGTGAACGGTAGGAAAAATTTTTGTTTCCCATGCAACGTTCCCCAACAGTGGAAATATGCCCTAGAGGCAATAATAAAAGAGTTATTATTATATTTCCTTGTTCATGATAATCGTTTATTATCCATGCTATAACTGTATTGATTGGAAACTCAGATACACGTGTGGATGAATAGACAGACTTTGTGTCCCTAGTGTGCCTCTACAGGACTAGCTCGTTGATCAAAGATGACCGCGGTTTCCAGGTCATAGACATGAGTTGTCATTTGATAACGGGATCACATCATTAGGAGAATGATGTGATGGACGAGACCCAAACGTTAACATAGCTTTTGATCGTGTCAGTTATCGCTATAGTTTTCTGCATGTCAAGTATAAGTTCCTATGACCATGAGATCATGTAACTCACTGACACCGTAGGAGTGCTTTGTGTGTGCCAAACGTCGCAACGTAACTGGGTGACTATAAAGGTACTCTACAGGTATCTCCGAGGATGTCTGTTGGGTTGACATGGATCGAGACTGGGATTTGTCACTCCGTGTGACGGAGAGGTATCTCCGGGCCCACTCGGTAATACGTCATCTCAATGAGCTCAAAGTGACCAAGTAGTTGGTCACGGGATTATGTATTACGGTAACGAGTAAAGAGACTTGCCGGTAACGAGATTGAACTAGGTATAGAGATACCGACGATCGAATCTCGGGCAAGTAACATACCGACGAGACAAAGGGAACTGTATACGGGATTGCCTGAATCCTTGACATCGTGGTTCATCCGATGAGATCATCGAGAAACATGTGGGAACCAATATGGGTATCCAGATCCCGCTATTGGTTATTGACCTGGGAGTGTCTCGGTCATGTCTACATGGTTTCCGAACCCGCAGGGTCTACACACTTAACGTTCGGTGACGCTAGGGTTGTTAGAGAGAAAAGTGTATGGTTACCGAAGGTTGTTCGGAGTCCCGGATGAGATCCCGGACATGACGAGGGTCTCCGGAATGGTCCGGAGACGAAGATTGATATATAGGATGAAAGGTTTCGGAGTCCGGAAGTGTTCCGGGGAGCATCGGGAAATCGGCGGAGTACCGGAAAGGGGTTTCGGGGGGTCCGGAAGCAGTTCTGGGCCTAATGGGCCACAAGGGGGAACACCACAGCCATCAGGGGGCTGTGCGCCCCCCCCTGGGCCCTCTCCTTGTGCGCCAAGGGGGGTGGACCCCTCTAGGGTGGCCGCACCCCCTAGCCTTGGGGGGCAAGGCACCTAGGGGGGGAAACCCTAGGGCCTGGCCCTGGCCGCCGCCCCCCCCTGCCTTGGCCGCCGCCCCCCCTTTGCCCTGGCCGCCGGCCCCTAGGGGGGAAACCCTAGGGCGACCTCACCTCTCCACCCCCCCTATATATAGTGAGGCAAAGGGAGGGCAGAAAACACAAGTTTGTGCCTCGGTGCTGCCCTCCCTCTCCCACAACATCTTCTTCTCCCGCGGTGCTTAGGCGAAGCCCTGCTGGAATTCTCCTCCACCA
Source organism: Secale cereale (assembly GCA_902687465.1). Lineage (NCBI taxonomy): Eukaryota > Viridiplantae > Streptophyta > Magnoliopsida > Poales > Poaceae > Secale > Secale cereale. The sequence continues at coordinate 653,528,813 of LR738712.1, forward strand.
TCACCACCACGCCGTCGTGCTGCCGGTTCTCCATCAACCTCTCCTCCACCCCTTGCTGGATCAAGAAGGAGGAGACGTCCCCGAGCCGTACGTGTGAAGAACGCGGAGGCACCGTTGCTTCGGCGTTAGGATCTTCGGCGATCTGAATCGCGACGAGTACGACTCCATCATCCGCGTTCATAACGCTTCCGCTTAGCGATCTACAAGGGTATGTGGATCCTACTCTCCCCTCGTAGTTGCATCTACTAGATTGATCTTGGTGAACGTAGAGAAAAATTTTTGTTTTCCATGCAACGTTCCCCAACAGTGGCATCATGAGCTAGGATCTTGCGTAGATGCTTTCTCGAGTAGAACACAAAAGGGTTTGTGGCGTTGATGTTTAAATTGCTGCCCTCCTTAGTCTTTCTTGATTCAGCGGTATTATAGGATGAAGCGGCCCGGACCAACTTTACATGTCCACGTACATGAGACCGGTTCCATCGACAGACATGTGACTTTTGTTGCATAAGATGGCTGGCGGGTGTCTGTCTCTCCTATCTTAGTTGAATCGGAATAGAACAAGGCGGTCCTTGTAGAAGGTTAAATAGCAACTTGAATATCACCGTTGTGGTTTTGCGTAGGTAAGAAACGTTCTTGCTAGATACCCATAGCAGCCACGTAAAACATGCAACAACAAATTAGAGGACGTCTAACTTGTTTTTGCAGGGTAAGCATGTGATATGATATGGCCAATGACATGATGAATTATATTTGATGTATGAGATGATCATGTTGTAATAGTTAATATCGACTTGCATGTCGATGCATACGGCAACCGGCAGGAGCCATAGGGTTGTCTTTAGTTTTTGTATGACCTGCGTGTCAATCATTAAGCGCTTTGTAATGCTTTACTTTATCGCTAAACGGTAGCAATAGTAGTAAGAGCATGGTGGGCGCCGACAACCCCGATGGCGACACGATGATGGAGATCATGATGATGGAGATCATGGTGTGGCGCCGGTGACGATGGAGATCATGCCGGTGCTTTGGAGATGGAGATCAAAAGCACGAGTTGATGGCCATATCATGTCACTTATGATTTGCATGTGATGTTAATCCTTTTATGCATCTTATTTTGCTTAGGACGACGGTAGCATTATAAGATGATCCTTCACTAAAATTTCAAGATAAAATTGTGTTCCCCCCGAGTGTGCGCCGTTGCGAAGGTTCGTCGTTTCGAAGCACCACGTGATGATCGGGTGTGATAGACTCTACATTCGCATACAACGGGTGCAAGCCAGTTTTGCACGTGCAGAACACTCGGGTTAGACTTGACGAGCCTAGCATGTACAGACATGGCCTCGGAACACGGAGGACCGAAAGGTCGAGCATGAGTCATATAGTAGATATGATCAACATGTTGATGTTCACCATTGACACCACCTCATCTCACGTGATGATCGGACTTGGGTTGGTGAATTTGGATCATGTCACGCTCGAATGACCGGAGGGATGTCAATTTGAGTGGGAGTTATAAATAATTTGATTAGGTAATAACTCACTTATCATGAACAATAGTCTAAAATGTCTTTGCAAATTTTTGGTTGTAGATGGCTCGCGCAGTAGCTCCCCTGAATTTTAATGCGTTCCTAGAGAAAGCTAAACTGAAAGATGACGGGAGCAACTTTGTGGACTGGCTCCGCAATCTGAGGATCATCCTCACAGCTGCCCAAAAGGTTTATGTCCTAAATGCACCGCTAGGTGACCCCCCCCGCTCCAGGAGCCTCTGCGGACGTTATGAACGTTTGGCAGACGCGTTCGGATGACTATTCGATAGTGCAGTGTGCCATGTTGTACGGCTTGGAAGGAGGACTTCAAAGGCGTTTTGAACGTCATGGTGCATATGAGATGTACACGGAGTTGAAGTTCATCTTTGAGAAGAATGCTAAGATCGAGAGGTATGAGACCACCGATAAATTCTTCGCTTGCAAGATGGAGGAGAATTCGTCTGTCAGTGAGCACTTACTGAAGATGTCTGGGTACTATACCCGCATAGCTGATCTGGGACTTGTGTTCCCGGATGAGGCTATCATTGACAGAATTCTCCAGTCACTCCCTCCGAGCTACAAGAGCTTCGTGCAGCAGTATAACATGCAAGGGATGAACAAGACCATCGCCGAGCTGTTTTCGATGCTGAAAGTCGCTGAGGCAGACATCCAGAAGGAGTATCAAGTGTTGATGGTCAATAAGACCACCAGTTTCAAGAAGAATGGCAAGGGCAAGAAGGGTAACTCTAAGAAGGGTGGCAAAGCAGTTGCTAATCCAGTGAAGAAACCCAAGGCTGGGCCCAAGCCAGAGACTGAGTGTTTCTATTGCAAGGGGAACGGCCACTGGAAGCGGAACTGCCCCAAGTATCTGGCGGACAAGAAGGGGGCCAACAACAACAAAGGTATATGTGATATACATGTTATTTATGTGTACCTTACCAACTCTCGTTGTAGTGCCTGGGTATTTGATATCGGTTCGGTTGCTCACATTTGCAACTCTAAACAGGAACTGCGGAATAAACGGAGGCTGGCGAAGGACGAAGTGACGATGCGCGTGGGAAACGGTTCCAAGGTTGATGTGATCGCCGTCGGCACGCTCGCTCTTCGATTACCATCGGGATTAGTTATGAACCTGAATAATTGTTATTTAGTGCCTGCGTTAAGCATGAACATTATATCTGGATCTTGTTTATTGCGAGACGGTTACTCATTTAAGTCAGAGAATAATGGTTGTTCTATTTATATGAGTAATATCTTTTATGGTCATGCACCCGAAGTTAGGGGTTTATTCTTGTTGAATCTCGATAGTGATGATACACATGTTCATAACATTGATGCCAAAAGATGTAGAGTAGATAATGATAATACCACTTTCTTGTGGCACTGCCGTCTCGGTCATATCGGCGTGAAACGCATGAGGAAGCTCCATGCTGATGGACTTTTGGAGTCTCTTGATTTTGAATCACTTGACACGTGCGAGCCGTGCCTCATGGGCAAGATGACAAGGACCCCGTTTTCAGGGATAATGGAACGGGCAAGTGACTTATTGGAAATCATACATACTGATGTGTGCGGTCCGATGAGTGTAACGGCGCGCGGTGGATATCGTTATTTTCTCACCTTCACTGACGACTTAAGTAGATATGGGTATATTTACTTGATGAAGCATAAGTCTGAAACTTTTGAAAAGTTCAAGCAATTTCAGAGTGAAGTTGAAAATAATCGTAACAAGAAGATCAAGTTCCTACGATCTGATCGAGGGGGAGAATATCTGAGTTATGAGTTTGGTGATCACTTAAGAAAATGTGGAATTGTTTCACAGTTGACACCACCTGGAACACCACAGCGTAATGGTGTGTCCGAACGTCGTAATCGAACCCTATTAGATATGGTACGTTCTATGATGTCTCTTGCCGACTTGCCACTATCGTTTTGGGGATATGCGTTAGAGACAGCTGCATTCACTTTAAATAGGGCTCCATCTAAGTCCGTTGAGACAACACCGTATGAACTGTGGTTTGGTAAGAAACCGAAGTTGTCTTTTCTCAAGGTTTGGGGTTGCGATGCTTATGTCAAAAGGCTTCAGCCAGAAAAGCTCGAACCCAAAGCGGACAAATGTGTCTTCATAGGATACCCAAAAGAAACAGTTGGGTACACCTTCTATCTTAGATCCGAGGGCAAAGTGTTTGTCGCTAAGAACGGGTCCTTTCTCGAGAAAGAGTTTCTCTCGAAAGAATTGAGTGGGAGGAAGGTAGAACTTGATGAGGTTATTGAACCTCTGCTTCAACCAGAGAGTAGCGCAGCACAGAAAGATGTTTTTGTGGAGCCTGCAGAGGTTGAAGAGGAAGCCAATGATGATGATCAAGGAGCTTCTGATCAAGTTACTACCGAACCTCGTAGGTCGACAAGGGTACGCACTGCACCTGAGTGGTACGGTAACCCTGTCTTGGAGGTCATGTTGTTAGACAACGGTGAACCTACGAGCTATGGAGAAGCGATGGTGGGCCCGGATTCCGACAAATGGTTAGAGGCCATGAAATCCGAGATGGGATCCATGTATGAGAACAAAGTATGGACTTTGGAAGTATTACCTGAAGGGCGGAAGGCCATTCAGAATAAATGGATTTTTAAGAGGAAGACGGACGCTGACGGTAATGTCACCGTGTATAGAGCTCGACTTGTGGCAAAGGGTTTTTCACAAGTTCAAGGGATTGACTACGATGAGACTTCTCACCCGTAGCGATGCTTAAATCCGTCCGAATCATGTTAGCAATAGCTGCATATTTCGATTATGAAATTTGGCAGATGGATGTCAAAACAGCGTTCCTTAACGGTTTTCTTAAGGAAGAGTTGTATATGATGCAACCAGAAGGTTTTGTCGATCCAGAGAATGCTGACAAAGTATGCAAGCTCCAGCGTTCCATTTATGGGCTGGTGCAAGCATCTCGGAGTTGGAATCTTCGTTTTGATGAGGTGATCAAAGCGTTTGGGTTTATACAAGTTTACAATGAAGCTTGTATTTACAAGAAAGTGAGTGGGAGCTCTATAGCGTTTCTAATATTATATGTGGATGACATATTGCTGATTGGAAACAATATAGAATTTTTGGATAGCGTGAAGGGGTATTTAAACAAGAGTTTTTCGATGAAAGATCTCGGTGAAGCTGCTTTCATATTGGGCATCAAGATCTATAGAGATAGATCAAGACGCTTGATAGGACTTTCACAAAGCACGTACCTTGATAAAGTTTTGAAGAAGTTCAAAATGGATCAATCCAAGAAGGGGTTCTTACCGGTATTGCAAGGTACAAAGTTGAGTAAGACTCAATGCCCAGTGACTGCGGATGATAGAGAAAAGATGAGTGTCGTCCCCTATGCTTCAGCCATAGGCTCTATCATGTATGCAATGCTGTGCACAAGACCAGATGTCAGCCTTGCCATAAGTATGGCCGGAAGGTTTCAAAGTAATCCTGGTATGGATCACTGGACAGCGGTCAAGAATATCCTAAAGTACCTGAAAAGGACTAAGGATATGTTTCTCGTTTATGGAGGTGATCAAGAGCTCGTCGTAAAGGGTTACGTCGATGCAAGCTTTGACACTGATCCGGATGACTCTAAGTCACAAACCGGATACGTATATATTCTCAACGGGGGAGCGGTAAGCTGGTGCAGTTCCAAGCAGAGCGTGGTAGCTGATTCTACATGTGAAGCGGAGTATATAGCTGCCTCGGAGGCGGCTAAGGAAGGTGTCTGGATGAAGGAGTTCATGACATATCTTGGAGTTGTGCCTAGTGCACTGAACCCAATGACTCTGTTCTGTGACAACACTGGTGCCATTGCTCTAGCCAAGGAACCAAGGTTTCACAAGAGGACCAGACACATAAAGCGACGCTTCAATTCCATCCGCGATTCGGTCAAGGAGGAGGACATAAACATTTGCAAAGTACACACGGATTTGAATGTTGCAGATCCGTTGACTAAGCCTCTTCCACGGGCTAAGCACGATCAACACCAAGACTCTATGGGTGTTAGATTCATTACCTTGTAATACTAGATTATTGACTCTAGTGCAAGTGGGAGACTGTTGGAAATATGCCCTAGAGGCAATAATAAAAGAGTTATTGTTATATTTCCTTGTTCATGATAATCGTTTATTATCCATGCTATAACTGTATTGATTGGAAACTCAAATACACGTGTGGATGAATAGACAGACTTTGTGTCCCTAGTGAGCCTCTACAGGACTAGCTCGTTGATCAAAGATGACCGCGGTTTCCAGGTCATAGACATGAGTTGTCATTTGATAACGGGATCACATCATTAGGAGAATGATGTGATGGACGAGACCCAAACGTAAACATAGCTTTTGATCGTGTCAGTTATCGCTATAGTTTTCTGCATGTCAAGTATAAGTTCCTATGACCATGAGATCATGTAACTCACTGACACCGTAGGAGTGCTTTGTGTGTGCCAAACGTCACAACGTAACTGGGTGACTATAAAGGTACTCTACAGGTGTCTCCGAAGATGTCTGTTGAGTTGACATGGATCGAGACTGGGATTTGTCACTCCGTATGACGGAGAGGTATCTCCGGGCCCACTCGGTAATACGTCATCTCAATGAGCTCAAAGTGACTAAGTAGTTGGTCACGGGATTATGTATTACGGTAACGAGTAAAGAGACTTGCTGGTAACGAGATTGAACTAGGTATAGAGATACCGACGATCGAATCTCGGGCAAGTAACATACCGACGAGACAAAGGGAACTGTATACGGGATTGCCTGAATCCTTGACATCGTGGTTCATCCGATGAGATCATCGAGAAACATGTAGGAGCCAATATGGGTATCCAGATCCCGCTATTGGTTATTGACCTGGGAGTGTCTCGGTCATGTCTACATGGTTTCCGAACCCGCAGGGTCTACACACTTAACGTTCGGTGACGCTAGGGTTGTTAGTGAGAAGAGTGCATGGTTACCGAAGGTTGTTCGGAGTCCCGGATGAGATCCCGGACATGACGAGGGTCTCCGGAATGGTCCGGAGACGAAGATTGATATATAGGATGAAAGGTTTCGGAGTACCGGAAGTGTTCCGGGGAGCATCGGGAAATCGGCGGAGTACCGGGAAGGTTTTCGGGGGGTCCGGAAGGTGTTCTGGGCCTATTGGGCCACAAGGGGGGACACCACAGCCCTCAGGGGGCTGTGCGCCCCCCCCTGGGCCCTCTCCCCATGCGACTAAGGGGGTGGGACCCCCTAGGGCTGGCCGCACCCCTTGGGACTTGGGGGGCAAGGCACCTAGGGGGGAAACCCTAGGGCCTGGGCGCCTCCCCCTGCCCTGGCCGCCGCCCCCCTCCCCTTGCCCTGGCCGCCGGCCCCTTAGGGGAAACCCTAGGGCGCCCTAGCCTCTCCACCCCCCCTATATATAGTGGGGCAAAGGGAGGGCAGCCAACACAGTTCGTGCCTCGGTGCTGCCCTCCCTCTCCCGTCATATCTTCTTCTCCCGCGGTGCTTAGGCGAAGCCCTGCTGGAGTTCTTCTCCACCATCACCACCACGCCGTCGTGCTGCCGGTTCTCCATCAACCTCTCCTCCACCCCTTGCTGGATCAAGAAGGAGGAGACGTCCCCGAGCCGTACGTGTGAAGAACGCGGAGGCACCGTTGCTTCGGTGCTAGGTCTTCGGCGATCTGAATCGCGAAGAGTACGACTCCATCATCCGCGTTCATAACGCTTCCGCTTAGCGATCTACAAGGGTACGTAGATCACACTCCCCTCTCGTAGTTGCTTCTACTAGATTGATCTTGGTGAACGGTAGGAAAATTTTTGTTTCCCATGCAACGTTCCCCAACAATAAGTCCCTGGAAACAAACACCCTCTAAGTTATCCACTTGACACTTGGGGGCTAATGGCCAATTGAAGTATCAAAGGACGATAACTAAAGATAAAGTCTCAAGCACATAAAAAAGTTATCTACTTGACACTTGGGGGCTAATGGGCAGTTGAAGTAATAAAAGTAAGATTCAGACAAGTCCCAGACGCATAAAATGAGTTATGCCCCTAGCACTTGGGGGCTAATGTAAGATTACTTGTTCACATTTCAAAGTACTGGTTCACCTTCCAATAAAGCTAAACCGGAACTTGGGGGCTACCAACATATAGACAGAAATACAACGAAGGCAAAAGCAAAAAGGCAAGTAAAATACCTCGTATTTGTCCTTCATCAGATTGACCTAGCCTGCTTCATAGTCCCGACTGGTATGAAGCCGGTTCAAATATCCGGAATAAAGCTCCTGGGCACTCAGCTCGGCATAACTGGACAAGTCTGTACTCCACTTGCCCTTCTCTTGCTGGATTTTCTCCGCTTTAGCAGTATGCTTGGCTAAAACGATAGGCTTAGCAGGAGCAGTAAAACTGGTACCGGTTATTTGAATATCCAGAGAAGAGGCAGCTGCCGGTTGTGGAGTAGCAGTATGAATCGGACTAGCGGGAGCCGGGCTAGTCCGAGGAGGGTTGGCCCGGACAGGACTTGCCGGTTCATGGACATCTTCAGCGTTGGGATTTTCAGGAGCAGTAGCATGATCATGATCCATGGGAGCAGGATTGTCAAGCTGAACTGTAGGCTCATTTTCCGGAGGGATGACTGTATCCGGATCAGCCGCCGGATCATCAGTGGCAGTCTCAACAGCTGTTTTGCTGGCCTTTGCCCTTTTGCTAGGTTTAGGCTTGCTGAAAGGAATTGGAAAAGAAATTAGTCACAAAAGCAAATACAAAAGTAAACCGGATGAGGTAAAGGACTTACCCAGGGACGGTCTTCAGAGTTGGGACCTGTGTGGCAGTTGATTCGCCAGAAGATGATAAAGGAGTCTCCTGATAATTAGGATCAGACGGTTTAAATTGCTTGCGAATAAGTCCGGCCTTGGGATGAAGAAGAGTTGGAGAAAGTAAAACCTCAGAGCGGCGCCTCCGAGCCGGAGTGAGAGATATTCCGGAAGACTCGACTACATGGCCACTATGGCGTGTAGTCCGGCGGGCTTCATGTTGCTGCTTCTTCAAAAGAAAATTGGGGTCCAGTTGAGCGTAAGGATGAGAAAAAGGATACTTCCAAGATGCCTTACGAATCTTGGGAACCGACGGTTCAGAATCTGAAGAAAGAGTGATTACCTCAGTTTTTGCCGCTTTATCCTCTTCAGCCAAGTCCTTTGAAAAGACACTGTTAACATAAATCGGGATAAAAGAGAACAAAGCATATCAGGATTAACTCATACCTCAGAATCCGGATCATCTTCTTCAACATGTGAACCGGAGCCAGCATCCTCCTTTCTCTTCTTAACAACGAAGGTTTTCCGGCGCGGCTGTTTGCCTGACTTATCCTGAGGTTTGCTTTTCCAGAAAGGATCGTCGGCCTGTGTAGAAGATGAGAGATAAATAGAAGATAATTTAAATGGACGGATTAAAAGCAAGCAGAAGAGATTGAAAGTTTACCGCTGGCAGTTTATTCTTCTTATAGTATGGAGCCAATCCGGTTTTGCTACATTCCTCCAGAGAGATGTTGAGCATTTTCTTGGCAGATTCAATGACTTCCTTTTCAGAAAGCGTTATGTCGGAAAACCGCTGAGGATCATCCGGCTTTCCGGTATTCTGATACATCAAACCGGAGCGACGGCTCAGAGGGAGGACACTCCAGGAAAGCCAGCAACGCATAAAATCAACTCCAGTCAATCCGTTGGCCATAAAGGCTTTGAGCTTGGCGAGTTGAGAGGCGAACCGGGGCCGTTCTGAAGAGCTAAGATGCTGCGGCAGTGGATGATCTTCAGGAAGACGATGTTCGCGATAACCCGGCAGTGGGTTCTCTCCTTCAGGTGAAGTATCGTGGCAATAGAACCAAGATTTGTTCCAATCCTTAGGGTGTGTTGATGGCTTCTCGCCCCTCGTTGGTTACCCCAAGTGGAACGTTTGAGATGTAGCGTAGCGGCAAATTTCCCTTGGCAAAGATACCAAGGATCAAATCCCGTGAGACTCCGAGGGTCGACAAGAAGGTGTCAATAGCGCCAGAAACTTTTGCTTGACAGGACCTGCACACAGATACAAATAACTTTGCTCCCAACGAGTACAGAGAGGTTGTCAATCCCTCCGGCCTTGTCGTTTACAAAGGATCAAACGCAAGAGATAATAGTGATAGGTATGACTGCAACTAGGAAATAAGAACAGGAAGTAAATAGCGGGTGTGATCAGTGATGGTAATATGGACCGGGGTCCCATGATGTTCACTAGTGATGTCTCTCTCCCAAAAGACGATAAAACAGCTAAGCGAGGTAAAGAAATTACAGCTGGGCAATTGACAGGATTATGTGCGCAAACCAATGCTAACTATGCTGTACAGAAAGGTAGAGGCTCAAAAGCATGGGCGGTACGCCAAGGCAAGTAGACCGAAATCCATCTGCATCTACTACTAATCATCCACCTTGAGATATCTATCCAGAACATCTCGCTGGTATTAAGTTGCGAGTCCCACCCATAGTGTAAACTCAAAGCAACAGACAACTGCATTAAAATAACTTTGCGTAAAGTAAACAATCCTTGCACCCGCAAGTACAAGCACCGTTGTTTTCCCCCTTGTGGCAACATCACATCCCCTAGACTCATGTTTCTGTCACTCAAGCTAGTCATCGAGGGGCATGAACCCACAATCAAGCATAACGTTCCCTCTTGGAGTTACTACCTACTACTAGGCCAAAGCAATAAATAGCAACGGAGAACATGCAAGAATTACTCAAGAACATAAATATAAAAGAGGTGAATCAAATATATTACTCACACACAATCTGAACATAATCTCATAATCCATCGGATCCCAGCAAACTCAGCATAGCAACAACATAAATATTGCATATGTGCCTCGATCATGTAGGGCAGCTCACGAGGTCTAATCGATGAAGAACAAAGAGGGGAGGAGAACATCACATAGCTACTGGTCATGGACCCATGGTCCAAGGGAGACTACTCACAACTCATCCGGGAAGCGTCCATGGTGGTGGAGAAGCTCCCGGTGGTGGTTCTCCCCTCCGGCAGGGTGCCGGGAAGAGTTCTCCTGGTGCTCCCGATCTTGGAAGCGCGGCGGCGGCGGAACAGAGATGAGATCGAGAAAAAGGGTTCCGTCCTCGAGGGTTTCGGGACGCATGCAATATATATGCCAAAGGGGGTCACCAGAGGCGGAAGTGGGCCCCAGGCGCCCCCTGGCGCGGCCAGGGGTGGGGCCGCGCTGGGTGGCCGCCTGGGCCACCCCAGGCTCCCCTCTGGCCCTGCCTTGGTTTTTCTGGAAGCTCCCGATACGTTGATTTTTCCTGTATTTTTCCCGGAATTTTTAGGGCACTTTTAATATGGGGGAAACCTGAAATAGAAAAACAGCAGAAAACAGGAACTGGCACTGTGGTGCACTGAGTTAATAGGTTAGTCCAAATATGATCAAAAGTGTATGGAAGTGCATAAATATCATAACAATATCACACAAAAGAGGCATGGAGCAAGCAGAAATTATAGATACGTTTTGGACGTATCAACATCCCCAAGCTTAATTCCTGCTCGTCCTCGAGTAGGTAAATGATAACAAGCATAATTTCTGTGGTGACATGCTATCAACCATATAAGCACTTTTAAGTAAAGCAATCAAGGCATGTAATTCAATTCAAGTCATAACAAGCAAGAGTCTATATTAGCATTGTAACAAGTAACATAAGAACATAAAGGTACAAGAGCTCTCGCTGTCCGTGACTCGAATGTCTCCAAATGGTGTTTGCGTGCAAGAAAGGGGATAGGGATATATGAGAGAGTAAAACATAGTTTTTGTATTGTTGAGAACTTAATCTACTAAAGTTTCACACTTGGTCTTCTTTGGAATCTTATCTTGACTCATCCCCGGACCGTCAGCCAGGTACAAGTCAAAATGATCCACTCCCTTTCGATATTTTGAGCACTCATGCAATGGATGAGCGTAAGCAAGAAAGTCGACACTTAGGATGGCAAAGAGAGAAAAATGATAGAGGGGGAAGACAAAAAAGGTGTGAAAGGCTCACATCAATGAGGACAATCATCGGCGAGAGAAAGCCAAATGATAGATATGATGTGAGGAGTAGGGATTGCCATGCAACGGATGCACATATGAGCTAAGGTAAGCTCTCCAATGGAACTAGTGGGGGTGCATCCAACTTGCTTGCTCCAGAAGACCTAGAGCTCTTTTGAGGAGGCTCATCATTGGAATATACAAGCCAAGTTCTATAGTGTAAAGGTCCCCACATAGCTATATGCATGAATGATAATCTCTATGGAGCACAAGGTATAAGATGGAGTACGAGTGTGGATCTCTCAAAAGGAAATAGTAGTGTGCCCCCTTCTCTCTTTTTATTTATTTTTCTCTTTTTTTTCTATTTTTTTATTATTTTTGTGGCCTCAATGGCTCTTTCTATTTATCTCTCATTTGTCCTCTTTGGGATCTTTTGATTTTGTCCTCTTTGGGATCTTTTGATTTGTCCTCTTTGGGATCTTTTCCTCACTTTAGGGGCAACACTCTATGTATTACAAGAAGTATAGTAGATCTTTCACACTTTACAAAAGTACTCAACATAAAGAAAATGAAACTATCATGATGTATGCAAATGTATGCCTTTGCCAGTGTAGCAGGATATGCAATGATACCAGCGCGTCATGTAGCAATGATTAGGGAAAGTCCCAACTAGCATGCGGCTCATCGATCAAGCAAAAAGCATGTATGACATGAAGATCAAGTCATGAGAAGATGGATGTTGCATGGCAATGTATCTCGGAAAGGCTATGGAAATGCCTTAATAGGTAGGTATGGTGGCTGTTTTGAGGAAGGATATAATGAGGCTTATGATGACAGAGCGTATCGTGCCAATGATTTGGATGCACCGGCGAAGTATGCGCCAACTCTCGAGGTGAGAAAGGGAAATGCACGGTACCGAAGAGGCTAGAAAAATATGGATAGGTGGAAGTGTCAACTTTCGAATACTCACATTAGTCCGAAGAACTCATGCACTTATTATCGGTAACTCTCAATCTAATTAGGAGGTTTCACAAAGAGACAAGTACCCCGAGGAGGTGTGTATGGGGGTTTGGTTACCCTTGCGCATCCTCGACCCATGGTACGTGAGTGTACTCTAATATTCGATCCCTCCAAAGATTAGTGATCCATTTAGTAGCTAAAGTTCTCAACTATTTTGTAGGTTTTCAAAAATAAACACGGATTGCCCAAAATACGACATCTATCACTAATAGGCTAAAGCTCTTGACAACAAAAGTTCAGACATTACTCATGGCAATACCTCAAAACTATTGCAGGTTACTACTAAAATTAAATAGCAACCTCAATTACCTACTTTAAGTTAAGACACACAACTCAGTGCAACAGACAAACTCTCTTAACAAGATAAACATGAAAACTCAAGAGAGTTCAGCAATAAGATCAGACGGATCAACATCTGGGGCGAAAGTGTGGGGGCGCACTGGTGGGATTAGATTTTTAGTATCATAAACCGGCCGATCCACCCGCTCATTCTTTAAATCGTACGCCGGATGATACCTGGTCAGATCTGATTCAACAGCAAGTTTGCTAGCGAGAGGACGCATCTCCTTAGTCAAAGCATGAAGGTCCTTGCCAGTAAAGGCCGATCCGTCTTCTTTGGTGCTGGGATACCCATTCAGGGCTTGTTCCGGATCAAAGTCTGGAACCCACGCTTTGGCCCTGGTGAGCGCTACAAGAGAACCGGCTCGGGCAGCAGACTTCTTCACCTCTTCCAAGCGTGCAGGCAAGATAGACAACTTCTCCAGAGTACCTTGGATAGTGGTGGGGGCCGGTTTATTAAAAGATATCGCGCTTATAATCCTTTGAGCGCCGGAATATAGCTGCTCAACCAGAGTATAAGAAGCCTTGAGTTTCTTCCGCAAATCATCCCCAAGATGGGTGACGCGGCGCCCTGCATATGATTATCATAGTTAAACCGGAGCAGGATAAAGATTGCAAAGATGAAAGCATGTGCAATGGTTAAGCTCAGCGCCAGATCTTTTTTGGCTTTGGCAGCAGCAGATTCAGTTTCAGCAAGTCTATTTCGGAGTTCAGTTATTTCTTCAGCTCTCCGGGTCAAGTCAGCCTGCAAAGTAAATGAAGAGGAATAAATGACAAAGTTCAGCCAAGTCTCAAGCACATAACTAAGGCCCTGTTTGGTTCATAAGTCCTAGGAGTTATTTTAGTCCCAACTTATAAGTCATAAGTCCCTAAAAAGTCCCTACCTGTTTGGTTCCTGGGACTTAACATGTACTAGTAGACCATATTACAACTATAAGTCCCTATAAGTCCCTCCTTGAGAGTCTTATTTGATAAGTCCCAAATGCCCACTTTAAGTCCCTATAAGTCCCTCCTGTTTGGTTTAGATGGGACTTATAGGGACTTATTTAAGTCCCTAGACCAATAAGTGTTGGAAATATGCCCTAGAGGCAATAATAAAAGAGTTATTATTATATTTCCTTGTTCATGATAATCGTTTATTATCCATGCTATAACTGTATTGATTGGAAACTCGAATACACGTGTGGATGAATAGACAGACTTTGTGTCCCTAGTGAGCCTCTACAGGACTAGCTCGTTGATCAAAGATGACCGCGGTTTCCAGGTCATAGACATGAGTTGTCATTTGATAACGGGATCACATCATTAGGAGAATGATGTGATGGACGAGACCCAAACGTAAACATAGCTTTTTGATCGTGTCAGTTATCGCTATAGTTTTCTGCATGTCAAGTATAAGTTCCTATGACCATGAGATCATGTAACTCACTGACACCGTAGGAGTGCTTTGTGTGTGCCAAACGTCACAACGTAACTGGGTGACTATAAAGGTACTCTACAGGTATCTCCGAAGGTGTCTGTTGAGTTGACATGGATCGAGACTGGGATTTGTCACTCCGTGTGACGGAGAGGTATCTCCGGGCCCACTCGGTAATACGTCATCTCAATGAGCTCAAAGTGACTAAGTGGTTGGTCACGGGATTATGTATTACGGTAACGAGTAAAGAGACTTGCCGGTAACGAGATTGAACTAGGTATAGAGATACCGACGATCGAATCTCGGGCAAGTAACATACCGACGAGACAAAGGGAACTGTATACGGGATTGCCTGAATCCTTGACATCGTGGTTCATCCGATGAGATCATCGAGAAACATGTGGGAACCAATATGGGTATCCAGATCCCGCTATTGGTTATTGACCTGGGAGTGTCTCGGTCATGTCTACATGGTTTCCGAACCCGCAGGGTCTACACACTTAACGTTCGGTGACGCTAGGGTTGTTAGAGAGAAAAGTGTATGGTTACCGAAGGTTGTTCGGAGTCCCGGATGAGATCCCGGACATGACGAGGGTCTCCGGAATGGTCCGGAGACGAAGATTGATATATAGGATGAAAGGTTTCGGAGTCCGGAAGTGTTCCGGGGAGCATCGGGAAATCGGCGGAGTACCGGAAAGGGGTTTCGGGGGGTCCGGAAGCAGTTCTGGGCCTAATGGGCCACAAGGGGGAACACCACAGCCATCAGGGGGCTGTGCGCCCCCCCCTGGGCCCTCTCCTTGTGCGCCAAGGGGGGTGGACCCCTCTAGGGTGGCCGCACCCCCTAGCCTTGGGGGGCAAGGCACCTAGGGGGGGAAACCCTAGGGCCTGGCCCTGGCCGCCGCCCCCCCCTGCCTTGGCCGCCGCCCCCCCTTTGCCCTGGCCGCCGGCCCCTAGGGGGGAAACCCTAGGGCGACCTCACCTCTCCACCCCCCCTATATATAGTGAGGCAAAGGGAGGGCAGAAAACACAAGTTTGTGCCTCGGTGCTGCCCTCCCTCTCCCACAACATCTTCTTCTCCCGCGGTGCTTAGGCGAAGCCCTGCTGGAATTCTCCTCCACCATCACCACCAAGCCGTCGTGCTGCCGGTTCTCCATCAACCTCTCCTCCACCCCTTGCTGGATCAAGAAGGAGGAGACGTCCCCGAGCCGTACGTGTGAAGAACGCGGAGGCACCGTTGCTTCGGCGCTAGGATCTTCGGCGATCTGAATCGCGACGAGTACGACTCCATCATCCGCGTTCATAACGCTTCCGCTTAGCGATCTACAAGGGTATGTGGATCCTACTCTCCCCTCGTAGTTGCATCTACTAGATTGATCTTGGTGAACGTAGAGAAAAATTTTTGTTTTCCATGCAACGTTCCCCAACAGTGGCATCATGAGCTAGGATCTTGCGTAGATGCTTTCTCGAGTAGAACACAAAAGGGTTTGTGGCGTTGATGTTTAAATTGCTGCCCTCCTTAGTCTTTCTTGATTCAGCGGTATTATAGGATGAAGCGGCCCGGACCAACTTTACATGTCCACGTACATGAGACCGGTTCCATCGACAGACATGTGACTTTTGTTGCATAAGATGGCTCGCGGGTGTCTGTCTCTCCTATCTTAGTTGAATCGGAATAGAACAAGGCGGTCCTTGTAGAAGGTTAAATAGCAACTTGAATATCACCGTTGTGGTTTTGCGTAGGTAAGAAGCGTTCTTGCTAGATACCCATAGCAGCCACGTAAAACATGCAACAACAAATTAGAGGACGTCTAACTTGTTTTTGCAGGGTATGCATGTGATATGATATGGCCAATGACATGATGAATTATATTTGATGTATGAGATGATCATGTTGTAATAGTTAATATCGACTTGCATGTCGATGCATACGGCAACCGGCAGGAGCCATAGGGTTGTCTTTAATTTTTGTATGACCTGCGTGTCAATCATTAAGCGCTTTGTAATGCTTTACTTTATCGCTAAACGGTAGCAATAGTAGTAAGAGCATGGTGGGCGCCGACAACCCCGATGGCGACACAATGATGAAGATCATGATGATGGAGATCATGGTGTGGCGCCGGTGACGATGGAGATCATGCCGGTGCTTTGGAGATGGAGATCAAAAGCACGAGTTGATGGCCATATCATGTCACTTATGATTTGCATGTGATGTTAATCCTTTT
Source organism: Secale cereale (assembly GCA_902687465.1). NCBI lineage: Eukaryota > Viridiplantae > Streptophyta > Magnoliopsida > Poales > Poaceae > Secale > Secale cereale. The sequence goes on from LR738712.1 coordinate 653,545,391, forward strand.
ATGCATCTTATTTTGCTTAGGACGACGGTAGCATTATAAGATGATCCTTCACTAAAATTTCAAGATAAAATTGTGTTCCCCCCGAGTGTGCGCCGTTGCGAAGGTTCGTCGTTTCGAAGCACCACGTGATGATCGGGTGTGATAGACTCTACGTTCGCATACAACGGGTGCAAGCCAGTTTTGCACATGCAGAACACTCGGGTTAGACTTGACGAGCCTAGCATGTACAGACATGGCCTCGGAACACGGAGGACCGAAAGGTCGAGCATGAGTCATATAGTAGATATGATCAACATGTTGATGTTCACCATTGACACCACCTCATCTCACGTGATGATCGGACTTGGGTTGGTGAATTTGGATCATGTCACGCTCGAATGACCAGAAGGTTTTGTCGATCCAAAGAATGCTGACAAAGTATGCAGGCTCCAGCGTTCCATTTATGGGCTGGTGCAAGCATCTCGGAGTTGGAATCTTCGCTTTGATGAGGTGATCAAAGCGTTTGGGTTTATACAAGTTTACAATGAAGCTTGTATTTACAAGAAAGTGAGTGGGAGCTCTATAGCGTTTCTGATATTATATGTGGATGACATATTGCTGATTGGAAACAATATAGAATTTTTGGATAGCGTGAAGGGGTATTTGAACAAGAGTTTTTCGATGAAGGATCTCGGTGAAGCTGCTTTCATATTGGGCATCAAGATCTATAGAGATAGATCAAGACGCTTGATAGGACTTTCACAAAGTACATACCTTGATAAAGTTTTGAAGAAGTTCAAAATGGATCAATCCAAGAAGGGGTTCTTGCCGGTATTGCAAGGTACAAAGTTGAGTAAGACTCAGTGCCCAGTGACTGCGGAAGATAGAGAAAAGATGAGTGTCGTCCCCTATGCTTCAGCCATAGGCTCTATCATGTATGCAATGCTGTGCACGAGACCAGATGTCAGCCTTGCCATAAGTATGGCCGGAAGGTTTCAAAGTAATCCTGGTATGGATCACTGGACAGCGGTCAAGAATATCCTAAAGTACCTGAAAAGGACTAAGGATATGTTTCTCGTTTATGGAGGTGATCAAGAGCTCGTCGTAAAGGGTTACGTCGATGCAAGCTTTGACACTGATCCGGATGACTCTAAGTCTCAAACCGGATACGTATATATTCTCAACGGGGGAGCGGTGAGCTGGTGCAGTTCCAAGCAGAGCGTGGTAGCTGATTCTACATGTGAAGCGGAGTATATAGCTGCCTCGGAGGCGACGAAGGAAGGTGTCTGGATGAAGGAGTTCATGACAGATCTTGGAGTTGTGCCTAGTGCACTGAACCCAATGACTCTGTTCTGTGACAACACTGGTGCCATTGCTCTAGCCAAGGAACCAAGGTTTCACAAGAGGACCAGACACATAAAACGACGCTTCAATTCCATCCGCGATTCGGTCAAGGAGGAGGACATAAACATTTGCAAAGTACACACGGATTTGAATGTTGCAGATCCGTTGACTAAGCCTCTTCCACGGGCTAAGCACGATCAACACCAAGACTCTATGGGTGTTAGATTCATTACCTTGTAATGCTAGATTATTGACTCTAGTGCAAGTGGGAGACTGTTGGAAATATGCCCTAGAGGCAATAATAAAAGGGTTATTATTATATTTCCTTGTTCATGATAATCGTTTATTATCCATGCTATAACTGTATTGATTGGAAACTCAAATACACGTGTGGATGAATAGACAGACTTTGTGTCCCTAGTGAGCCTCTACAGGACTAGCTCGTTGATCAAAGATGACCGCGGTTTCCAGGTCATAGACATGAGTTGTCATTTGATAACGGGATCACATCATTAGGAGAATGATGTGATGGACGAGACCCAAACGTAAACATAGCTTTTTGATCGTGTCAGTTATCGCTATAGTTTTCTGCATGTCAAGTATAAGTTCCTATGACCATGAGATCATGTAACTCACTGACACCGTAGGAGTGCTTTGTGTGTGCCAAACGTCACAACGTAACTGGGTGACTATAAAGGTACTCTACAGGTATCTCCGAAGGTGTCTGTTGAGTTGACATGGATCGAAACTGGGATTTGTCACTCCGTATGACGGAGAGGTATCTCCGGGCCCACTCGGTAATACGTCATCTCAATGAGCTCAAAGTGACTAAGTAGTTGGTCACGGGATTATGTATTACGGTAACGAGTAAAGAGACTTGCCGGTAACGAGATTGAACTAGGTATAGAGATACCGACGATCGAATCTCGGGCAAGTAACATACCGACGAGACAAAGGGAACTGTATACGGGATTGCCTGAATCCTTGACATCGTGGTTCATCCGATGAGATCATCGAGAAACATGTAGGAGCCAATATGGGTATCCAGATCCCGCTATTGGTTATTGACCTGGGAGTGTCTCGGTCATGTCTACATGGTTTCCGAACCCGCAGGGTCTACACACTTAACGTTCGGTGACGCTAGGGTTGTTAGTGAGAAGAGTGCATGGTTACCGAAGGTTGTTCGGAGTCCCGGATGAGATCCCGGACATGATGAGGGTCTCCGGAATGGTCCGGAGACGAAGATTGATATATAGGATGAAAGGTTTCGGAGTACCGGAAGTGTTCCGGGGAGCATCGGGAAATCGGCGGAGTACCGGGAAGGTTTTCGGGGGGTCCGGAAGGTGTTCTGGGCCTATTGGGCCACAAGGGGGGACACCACAGCCCTCAAGGGGCTGTGCGCCCCCCCTGGGCCCTCTCCCCATGCGGCTAAGGGGGTGGGACCCCCTAGGGCTGGCCGCACCCCTTAGGGCTTGGGGGGCAAGGCACCTAGGGGGGAAACCCTAGGGCCTGGGCGCCTCCCCCTGCCCTGGCCGCCGCCCCCCTCCCCTTGCCCTGGCCGCCGGCCCCTAGGGGGAAACCCTAGGGCGCCCTAGCCTCTCCACCCCCCCTATATATAGTGGGGCAAAGGGAGGGCAGCCAACACAGTTCGTGCCTCGGTGCTGCCCTCCCTCTCCCGTCATATCTTCTTCTCCCGCGGTGCTTAGGCGAAGCCCTGCTGGAGTTCTTCTCCACCATCACCACCACGCCGTCGTGCTGCCGGTTCTCCATCAACCTCTCCTCCACCCCTTGCTGGATCAAGAAGGAGGAGACGTCCCCGAGCCGTACGTGTGAAGAACGCGGAGGCACCGTTGCTTCGGTGCTAGGTCTTCGGCGATCTGAATCGCGACGAGTACGACTCCATCATCCGCGTTCATAACGCTTCCGCTTAGCGATCTACAAGGGTACGTAGATCACACTCCTTCCTCGTAGTTGCATCTACTAGATTGATCTTGGTGAACGGTAGGAAAAATTTTTGTTTCCCATGCAACGTTCCCCAACAGCTGTTGGAAATATGCCCTAGAGGCAATAATAAAAGAGTTATTATTATATTTCCTTGTTCATGATAATCGTTTATTATCCATGCTATAACTGTATTGATTGGAAACTCAGATACACGTGTGGATGAATAGACAGACTTTGTGTCCCTAGTGTGCCTCTACAGGACTAGCTCGTTGATCAAAGATGACCGCGGTTTCCAGGTCATAAGGCATGAGTTGTCATTTGATAACGGGATCACATCATTAGGAGAATGATGTGATGGACGAGACCCAAACGTTAACATAGCTTTTGATCGTGTCAGTTATCGCTATAGTTTTCTGCATGTCAAGTATAAGTTCCTATGACCATGAGATCATGTAACTCACTGACACCGTAGGAGTGCTTTGTGTGTGCCAAACGTCGCAACGTAACTGGGTGACTATAAAGGTACTCTACAGGTATCTCCGAGGGTGTCTGTTGGGTTGACATGGATCGAGACTGGGATTTGTCACTCCGTGTGACGGAGAGGTATCTCCGGGCCCACTCGGTAATACGTCATCTCAATGAGCTCAAAGTGATCAAGTAGTTGGTCACGGGATTATGTATTACGGTAACGAGTAAAGAGACTTGCCGGTAACGAGATTGAACTAGGTATAGAGATACCGACGATCGAATCTCGGGCAAGTAACATACCGACGAGACAAAGGGAACTGTATACGGGATTGCCTGAATCCTTGACATCGTGGTTCATCCGATGAGATCATCGAGAAACATGTGGGAACCAATATGGGTATCCAGATCCCGCTATTGGTTATTGACCTGGGAGTGTCTCGGTCATGTCTACATGGTTTCCGAACCCGCAGGGTCTACACACTTAACGTTCGGTGACGCTAGGGTTGTTAGAGAGAAAAGTGTATGGTTACCGAAGGTTGTTCGGAGTCCCGGATGAGATCCCGGACATGACGAGGGTCTCCGGAATGGTCCGGAGACGAAGATTGATATATAGGATGAAAGGTTTCGGAGTCCGGAAGTGTTCCGGGGAGCATCGGGAAATCGGCGGAGTACCGGAAAGGGGTTTCGGGGGGTCCGGAAGCAGTTCTGGGCCTAATGGGCCACAAGGGGGAACACCACAGCCATCAGGGGGCTGTGCGCCCCCCCCCCCTGGGCCCTCTCCTTGTGCGCCAAGGGGGGTGGACCCCTCTAGGGTGGCCGCACCCCCTAGCCTTGGGGGGCAAGGCACCTAGGGGGGGAAACCCTAGGGCCTGGCCCTGGCCGCCGCCCCCCCCTGCCTTGGCCGCCGCCCCCCCTTTGCCCTGGCCGCCGGCCCCTAGGGGGGAAACCCTAGGGCGACCTCACCTCTCCACCCCCCTATATATAGTGAGGCAAAGGGAGGGCAGAAAACACAAGTTTGTGCCTCGGTGCTGCCCTCCCTCTCCCACAACATCTTCTTCTCCCGCGGTGCTTAGGCGAAGCCCTGCTAGAATTCTCCTCCACCATCACCACCACGCCGTCGTGCTGCCGGTTCTCCATCAACCTCTCCTCCACCCCTTGCTGGATCAAGAAGGAGGAGACGTCCCCGAGCCGTACGTGTGAAGAACGCGGAGGCACCGTTGCTTCGGCGCTAGGATCTTCGGCGATCTGAATCGCGACGAGTACGACTCCATCATCCGCGTTCATAACGCTTCCGCTTAGCGATCTACAAGGGTATGTGGATCCTACTCTCCCCTCGTAGTTGCATCTACTAGATTGATCTTGGTGAACGTAGAGAAAAATTTTTGTTTTCCATGCAACGTTCCCCAACAGTTCTTGACAAGAGATTTCATGCGTTCCCAAGCTTGGGCAACGTGTTCATTATCCAATTGTTTAAAATTCATTATGTTACTTCTTAGTTGGATAATTTTAGCAGGTGGATAGTATTTTCCAATAAAAGCATCTTTGCACTTGTCCCATGAATCTATGCTATTTCTAGGCAAAGATTGAAACCAAATTTTAGCTCCTCCTCTCGAGGAGAAAGGAAAAAGCTTAAGCTTAACAATATTACCATCTATTTCTTGGTACTTTTGCATATCACAGAGTTCAACAAAATTGTTTAAGTGTAAAGCAGCATCATCTCCAGCACCGGAGAATTGATCTTTCATAACTAGGTTCAGTAAAGCAGGTTTAATTTCATAAGAAGGTGCTGAAGTGGCAGGTGTAGTGATAGGCGTGCAAATAAAGTCATCGTTGTTATGACTAGTGAAGTCACACAACTTGGTGTTCTCGGTGGAACCCATAGCAGCAAGCAAGCAAGATAACTATTTTTGTGATTTTCGATAAAAGATACTAAAGCAAAAATGAACGGTAAACTAACAAGACTAAAAAGCAAAGGTAAAAGATAGCGTGCAACTCCCCTATCTTGAAGAGTGGAGTCCCCGGCAACGGCGCCAGAAAACTTTGCTTGATGGCTTCTCGCCCCTCGTTGGTTACCCCAAGTGGAAAGTTTGAGATGCAGTGTAGCGGAAGTTTTCCCTTGGCAAAGATACCAAGGATCGATTTCCCCTGAGACTCCTAGTTTCAACAAGAAGGTGTCAACTGCTAACGGCGCCAGATATTAGCAATCAACTTGGACCTGCACACAGATACAAATAACTTTGCTCCCAACGAGTACAAAGAGGTTGTCAATCCCTCCGGCCTTGTCGTTTACAAAGGATCAAACGCAAGAGATAATAGTGATAGGTAAAACTGTAACTAGTATGTAAAAGCAGAAAGTAAATAGCGGATGTGATCAGTGATGGTAATATGGACCGGGGTCCCATGATGTTCACTAGTGATGTCTCTCTCCCAAAAGACGATAAAACAGTTATGTGAGGTAAACAAATTACAGCTGGGCAATTGACAGAATTATGTGCGCAAATCAATGCTAACTATGTTGCAAGAAAGGTAGAGGTTCAAAGCATGGGCGGTACGCCAAGGCAAGTAGACCGAAATCCATCTGCATCTACTACTAATCATCCATCTTGAGATATCTATCCAGAACATCTCGCTGGTATTAAGTTGCGAGTCCCACCCATAGTGTAAACTCAAAGCAACAGACAACTGCATTAAAATCTCCTGCCAGGAGCGTCAAGGGGCAGTTTTCAGTCAAGTCAGCCTATAAGGTGTACTTAAAAGGAAGAGACATGAACCTGCCAGGAGCGTCAAATAACCTTGCAACTACTTGGGAATGGAAGGACATTTGGTCAATACCTTGCCAGCCTAAGATTCAGCTGTTTATGTGGCGCTTTGCGCATAACAGTCTACCTTTAAGGATGAATATGAAGCGAAGGGGCATTGAGTGTGACACCCTCTGTGTTTGTTGCCGGCGGCTAGACGAGGACGGGGCGCATTTGTTCTTACGCTGCAAACAAGTTAAGAAAGTGTGGCGAGGTCTGCAGCTTGAACCTGAAAGACAACGGATGTGCGCATGTAGCGATGCAGGTGAAGTGATGCATGAAATATTCCATCTACCAGAGCATACAAAAGTACTAGTGACATGCCTGCTATGGCGGTGGTGGACTTGGCGAAATAAAATTGATGCGGGGGGACAGGGCAGGATCTGTGGACAACTTGCCGGCTGAGGTTAGTCAGTGGGCCACTGATTCCCTTGCACTGTGCCGACAGCCTCGTACTGATAAGCAGCCACAGACAGTGCAGGAGTGGCAGAAACCTGAGGAAGACCTCCTGAAGATCAACTGTGATGGGGCGTTCTCGGGGCGGCAAGGTACAGGCGGTTGGGGCTTTGTCATCCGGGACCATGTGGGCGATATTCGAGGCTCTGGAGCAGGGTGCCTGCGGCACGTCGCATCGGCACTACAAGCTGAAACATAAGCGTGTGCGGCGGCGCTGGTGGCGGCATCTAACTGGGGCATGATGAACGTCCAGGTTGAGTTAGATTGCCAGGTTCTAGTCAAGGCTCTACAGGGATCAGAGATGGATCTAGCTGCTGAAGGCCTTTTGTTTAGAGAGATTCGTCAATTTGCCAGATTAAATTCAGTCGTGTTATTTTTTTCCTTTGCCCCGAGGACATGTAATAAGCTAGCTCATGTTTTAGCTGCCTTTGGTGCTAGCCATCAGGCAAGTGGAGAGACCTGGTACGAGGATCTCCCATACGATGTATCCGTCCGCTTGGCCAGCACTTTGGCTGGACCCGTGTGAAGTATGGAATCGTTGCGTTCCATTTAAAAAAAAAAAATAGAAAAACCTCATCCACTGCAGGCGCGCACGCCACGGCACGCAGGGCTGCTCGGCCCCCCTCCGCGGTGCTCCCACGGCAGCGGAAACGGGGATCGGTTCCTCCCGATCAGCGCGCGCAGGCGGGCGCGAGTCTCACGCGGCACCCCACCCCAGTCGCCTCCTCGCTCGCGCCCGCACTGTTGCTCGCGCGAGTACGTGCAGGACGTGCGTGCCCGGCCCGCGCCTACGACTCATCCGGCCGTCCCCTACCACTACCAGCGGACATACCGCGCCGCACGGAGCTCGACCGATCGAGCCGTTGCTACTGCCTGCCCTACGCGCGCGCCGGGGTCCGACCCCAACCCCAACTCCTCGCTGCGCTGCGCTGCGCTGCGCTGCACACGTCCCCCGCAAGGGAGCGGCGCCGGCGCCGGGGACCGGCATCGCGCGCGCCCACTGCCACCGGCCGGGACCTGAATCGATCTCAACCGTATCCCCACCACGCACGCCTGCTGAATCATGAGAAACAGTAGTACTACCACACACTACTGCTACACCTGACCACCACGTAGGGGCGGCCTATTGGGGATGGTAGGTAGCCCGGGCAGGCCACATACGACTACACCTACACGAAACCCCTCCACGTGACGTGGTGCCATGACCCGGCCCCCTCTGCTCTGATCCTCTCGCACATTTTCGTGCCGGCAACTCAGACCGGCTGCCCCCTACTCGGGGATTCTCTCGCGTCTTCTCCAACCCAAACTAATCGTCGGCAGATAAAGCTAATCATAGCGAACGTGGCGTATGTATGTACTATCGGGGTCAATCTGGTTACTTAATCGGAGCACTCCAGCACGTATTATTATACGCGGCTCACACGTAGGCTATCCACTTGGGGATCGATCGATCGTGTGGGAGGACTACGTAGAGAGGAGAGAGTAATAAGCAAGCAAGCACGTAGAAACGGCAAGGAAGCTTCAGAAAGTGATGCCGGGCCTAACCTAACCCCGGTTCAGGATCGGGATTTAGCACGTAGTCTTCTAACCTTTTCCATCGGACGATGAGATTCCACGAATCCACGATGACTGCGCGCGATACGACTAATCGCATCCCTAATCATTCCAAGAGATTGGATCGCACGACTTAACCACACAATCATTCCGACTACATTAAAAGTGCATATACAATGACGATATAGATATACAACACATGTTTAATTGGTACTAGACTGCATATGCTCTCCTTCCTTGCCGGGAAATGCAGAGCAGTAATGCCTGAATGTATCCTACTACTTCGAAGACAAGTTTATGGAACTTGTATTAAAAAAAACTTGTACTATAAAATAAAGAGAACGACAAGTGAAAACAGGATATAGGTGCTTGTTGCCCGGAAAGAGGCATGCTGAGCAGTAAGAGCATGCATCCATCCTCGGCTCAAGTGCAACTTGTCTTACAAAAAGAAGAGGTTGAAGCGTAAGCAGGATATACCATGTGATTTGATTAAGTGAAGTCAAAGTTTGTTACCGCTGCGCGTTTCCTTGTGTCAACACACGGTCGCCGTGGCGTGTTCGACCGGCAAAGCTGAAACAAGCGGGTAAACAACAAGAATTTCTTCGAAACGACAAACGAGCAACAAACTTCTTTCCTTTGCCACAGCGTTGGAAGCTTGGAAACCAACAATTGTAGTACTCCGTACTAGTCCAAGGCGCTAATGAGAAGAGGCGATGCTTGAAACTTGGAAGGTACTGACCCAGCTGCAGTGCCGAGTTTAGTTGCTTTCCACACGCGGCCGGGTGGGGCATGCAGATGCGGAAGGGGGTTTTTGTCTGTCAGCAGAAACCAACTCTTTGCCAAGAAAGCGCGGAGGTTGTCGCTTGCACACTTGGTATTCGGGTCAATCCACGGTTGAATTCTTGTTTTGTTTTCAAACAAGATAGGCCGGCCTTCGTCAGTTAGGCGCAAGCGCATTTGGTGTGCCCTCGCTTTGCTCCTCCTTTTCTCCCTCGCTGATGTGGTTCACGACTTCAGCGATCGCCTGGTCTCCTTCCAGCTGCAGAACTAGCTAACTCGGTCGTAATTTCTTATCTAATCATAAGAACGGTTAGTCACTGACAGGGGCGACTTGAAGCTCGTAGACAGATGAATGTGAAACACATTCTACTCCCTCCGTTCCTAAATATTTGTCGTTGTAGACATTTCAAATGGACACAACAAACGGATGCATATAGACATATTTTAGAGTGTAGATTCACTCACTTTACTCTGTATGTAGTCACTTGTTGAAATCTCTATAAAGACATTTTTTGAAACGGAGGGAGTAATTAGTATGAACGGAGCTTATCAATTTCATCAATGATCCATCAACATCAATAACCAATCAGTGGCACCAATGCCAAACATCTTTTTTGTTTACATCAGAATTCCTGGCCAAAATCCTTGGCGAAAAGAGAGAAAGAAGAAGAAACCAAAGAAAGGGAAGAGGAAGAAAGAATGAACACATGTATGCGTGTAGACTCTCCGGTGATCGGCGAGGCGAGCCAATGCGTCGGAGGCCTACGGCGGAATTCCCGGATCAGTTCGACGACGGTGGCGTCTTGGGCGTCTTCGGCGGGCGCCCGGCGAGGCCCTGCTCGATGTCGCCGCCGCCGCGCGGGCTGGAGGAGGACGCGCCAACGACGGCCTGCTTGCCCCTGCTCAGGAGCCGGCGCAGCGAGCGGAGCCGGGCGGACATCGGGGACCGCAGGTCGCTCGCCGGCAGCGGCGTGGCGGGGGACGAGGACGCGCCCACCGCCATTCCCCGGGTCGGGATGTCGATCACCAGGTTCTCCTTCCTGCGCCCGGAGGCCGAGGAGCTGGCCGAGGCGGCGGCGATGGGGGGCGTTGGGGCAGGCGGCGCCGGCGGCATCCCTCCGAGGCCGCCGTTGGCGACGTCGTCGTGGGTGCCCCAGAAGAGGACGTTGGTGGGGAACATGGGGAAGTCCACGGTGGCGTGGTCCTCGCGCGGCACGCGGGGGAGCCCCTCGGCGGCGGGCTCGTCGGCGCCGACGGGGGCGCGGCAGAGCGGGCAGGTGTCGTGGGAGTGGAACCACATGTCGATGCAGTCGACGTGGAACCGGTGGCCGCACTTGGGCAGCGTGCGCACCTTCTCGCCGTCGGCCACCTCCGAGAGGCACACCGCGCACTCGAGCGCGTCGCGGGTGCTCGCGCTCCTCCTCCCGCCGCCGGGCGTCTTGGGCGAGGCGCCGCTGCCGTAGACGGCCACGGGGAGGGTCCGGAGCACGGAGGCCGGCAGGCCGCGGCGCGGGAACGGGGAGTCGCCGACGAAGATGAAGCGCGAGGAGGCCGTGCCGGCGCCGTTGAGCATTGGGTTGGCCCCCAGGAAGCGCTTGGCGTAGAGGTAGAGGAGGAAGACGAAGACGACGACCATGAAGAGGAAGATAACCGCCGCCAGCAGCACCCCGTTGCTGATGGCCAGCTGCGACGGCGGGCCCGCCGTCGCCGCGTCCGCCGCCATTCCAGGTACCGTCGACGCCGGAGGCGAAGAAGACATTCTGCCCGTATCAAGTCTCGACAACAAGTGATTCCCGTTTCCCGGCGACGATGGCTGACGGCGAGAGAGGAAGAAGAGAAGAGAAGCAATGGAGGAGGTCGACTGTGGTGGCACGGTATTTGAAGGGGGGAGAGGCGAGTCGAGTCGAGGCGGCTAGGTGACGGGAGGTGGACTTTGTCAACTAGTGGTTGGGCTCGGCGAGGGGACAGCGAGGGCTTGGCTCGCGCAGTCTGGGTTTGACTGGGCCGTTTCGAGGGTGACGCGTGGGCCTTCTTTCTCGGCTGCGACGTGCGCCGGCGGCCTCCGGGAAGCATCCAACTGGCGGAAGCGCGGGCAGCCGCCGCCGCGGTATGTGCAGGAAAATGACGTCGCCGGTGACTGACCCGACCTCGCCGGTCACGGTCAATGTGGCCTCCATCGCCTTCCTGCGAATGCACAGAGCCATTGCACGTCTTTTGCACGGGCCGTTCGTAGATATTACTACTGCTAGTAGTAGTACTAATTTGAAATGGATAAAAACCTTGGTCAAACAGTTACTTATTATACATACTCTGGTCCTATTGTGAAATGGAGTACTTTGGAATTCAGCTCAGCATGCGTCACATATGAGCTATGCACGCCCGGCCATGTGCCGACTAAGAACTCAAGCTAGTATCAAATTGAAGACTTGCCATTTTTATTAATTAAAAACATGTTTTTCGAAATTGAAGTATCCTGCATTCCGCGGATCGGTGCACATCTAGTTTGTCGATGTGAGGATGGCGTGTGCGGCGAAAGCATGCGTCATGTGTGTGAGTCGTCGCGCTGCAGCACAACCTTAGTGTAAGTCACTGAGCCGGTGGCCGAAGGCCCGAATAAAAGCTCACCCTTCTACCGTGTTAAGTGGCTCCGAAATTTCATAACCTTTACCCCCTATAACAAACTTATATGCTTGTTATCCCGGTATTAAACAACTTCTTCCTTATCATTGTTTCGAAATTATAGTAAGAAGGTTTCGGTGTTCCAGAGGACATGTGAATCGTAGTTACACATGTCCCAGTGCGTGATGTAGCCATGTGACATCCAATAGCACGCGGTGATACATGTCTAGTGTATTGTGTTGATGAAGTTGGGTGACGTGTGTAACACAACACAAGTCTTGTGCGGTGAGCAGTCATGTTGTAGCACGACCCTTTAGTTCCAGTTTTTTTGGGCGGCTTACAAATTAAGCTGCCTCTCCTTAGCTTAAAAAATAAGCCGTCCCCAAAGTTTGCTTAGACTTCTAAACTAGTTATTAGTCTCAATAAATAAGAAAATGGCTTATAGAATAAGTTGGGGAGAAGGCGGCTTATTTTTTAAGCTGCTAAAAGAACTGGTCCTTAGTACAAGTTGTTGCTAAGTCCCGTATACATGTGCCGGATAAAAGCCTACTTTTCCGGCATTAAATAGGTCTAAAATTTTGCACATGTAATATGTCAGATGGAATTTTGCCACCATTATCCCAGTTTTAAGTGACGTCTTCCTTAATCTTGTTCGAAAATTATTATAAGAAGTGTTGTTTTGGAAGATCCCCCAAGTTTCATTCTTTTCAAATCTCCCACAAGACAGGCATCACAAGGGCTAACGCATGCCTACAAAATGATGGTCTCGCGATGATGTTGTCTAGCAATCTGCATTCCCTACATGCTTGGGTAGTTGGGTGCACATCATGTAGATCCAGTTATTGCTTTGTGTGTATCCATATTCTTACCCAATAACGACATTTAAAGAGGATATTTGTCGTTGTTTCCAGAACTTTTTTATGTTGGAACGGTAATATGTTTTATTCTACGTAGAACTAACTTGAGATCCTGTTTTAGCTTTTTTTTTTCATTAATTAACAGTGGTGTTTTCATGCTTGAGAATTTGGCCATTTTGGAAAACCCAAAATTTCCATAAGCTCAATATCAAAATTGCCATGATAAAGCTTAAATAGTGAGAAATCATTCTTCATAAATGGAAATGCTTGTCGATTTGTCAGATACACGGGACAACAAACACTCATGAGCCAGACACTATCCTTCGTAGGGTTTTTGCTAACATTAAGTTTGAGCATTGTCCTTGGGATGCCAGCAAGGTCTTGCACATTTTGGCTAGTAGTTGCGCCGGAGCAAATGCCAATGTCTTGCACGAGGAACCCCCGGGTTCTATTTTAGCGCAAGTAGCTGTTGATATAAGTGTTTTATCCAATGAATAGAGCTGCGATGATGGCTTCTCGTAAAAAAAACACTCATGAGCCATAGGAGATATGACAGTACACAATACCAGCAGAACGTAGACAAAATGTTGTATAGAACATGATAGGGATGTAAGTGGCAAATAAATGACATCCACAAGTCCCATCTAGTTAGTTTTTTCTTAGCTCGCTAGTTCATTTTCCTGAAAAAACAAAAACTGGATAGGTGGAAAGATTTCATTTGCAGCAAAGTGCCTGCTGTCTATTCCGTCAAAAAGGAAGCAGCAGTAAGAAAAATATCTTGTGTTTCAACCGTGATCTTCTAGAACTTGCTTGCAAAGGTTTATTTCTTTTCAAAAATTGGAAATTTAAAACGGAAATCCTAACAGCAAATAAATGCTACGTATGATTGCTGGAGCCAATAATTTCGCAACGGATCAACAACGGCTCTGCGATTGAATGCACGCACGCTGAACGGGCGGGTGGTTCGTGGTTTGAATTTTGTAGTGGTACTAGCAGAAAATGTGAAACGAAGCGTAGAAAAACTCTACCGGTGACCAGGCAGGCAACGACGTGCTGACCCGTCCGTTGCACGGTGAACCCACCCACGTAAATAACAGTGCACGTTGAAGGTGGTGGTCCATGTGGTGTGGTGCGGTGCCATGCCTTGATGCCGTTTTAAAGGCAACGGACATCATCTGTACCGCTCCACAGGACCTACGGGGATCGAATTACGGAAGTAGCAGTGTTTCCTGAATTTGCACCGTGCGTTAAACCACAAAAAAAAAAATCTTACATTTACATCTTACATATAGAGAGAGTAGATTCGAAAGATTTTTTTTACTTAATCTTTCACCGCAGAAGGCTGTTTCTATTGTATAGTCTGCCCCCGTAAGAACGCTAGCTGAGAAGATTTGCGTCAGTCAGAGGAACTACGGTCTTAAAACAGACTTGGTTGACAGTTGCACCCTCCCGAAAGCGACCCATGTGCCGATCATCATGGTGCCAATCGTTTCCTAGACCGGAGTTTCGTGGTTTCTGTAACCGGACCGTGGTCCGTCAACTCGTGCACGGACAATATATAATTTTAAACTAAAAAAATTATTACTACTAGAATGGAATTTGGTCCCCAAACATTTTGCCAATCTGTGCATAATTCTTAGGATTACTGTCTCCGATGGGTATGTTTATGAGTTCATTACACTTTACACCTTGGATGCAGTTCACCTCTGCCCACTCAATTACTCACATCACGTCGGCCGCGGTTGGCTGGCTTTCTGTAGGAGTACATGACAGCGGCACTTAACCGTGACTACCGGGGGTCTAGGAAACGGGAGTGCGACTGTTGGGGCTGTCGTTTCAACAATGTTTGGTAGGAGGACGAGGGAAACGCGTGCGTGCGCAGCCGTGCCGAGACCATTGACAAGTTCAGAGCCGGAAAGTCATGGGCACGGACGCATCACGGTTTCCACTTTCTACTACCACCAGTAGTGACAAGTCGAGCCCGCCCTTTCTGGATGCAACGTGGGCAGTCACGCACACGCCCGCGGAAGCGCACGGCATCGCGTCCGCGTGCTCTGGGCCGGAGCGCCGGGCATCGACGACGGAGCCTGCCTGGTCTGGAGCCGGAGAGAGCGGCGCGCTCCTACGTCAGAGAGAGAGAGAGGGAGCTACCTGTGGGTATGCCCTGACGCGACGGCACCTTGCCACAGGGCGCGATCACCGGCTCCACGATCGACAGTCTCGCCCGGGTCCGCCGGCGCCCGGAGTCCGCGCGAAAAGGCCCGTCCCTCGCCCTACTCCCCTAGCGTGCGACACTGTTACGCACGACATGAGTAGGAAAATTGAAGTGTCGAGATCTGTAGGGCGAGGCCACGGACAAAAAGTGCGCCAGGGGGGAAAGCACAAAGCAGAGCGCGCACCACCGTCGTCATCACGGGGCGACCGGCGGCGGGAGACGCGGAGGGAAACCCGGAGGGCAGCCCCTGCGGCGGGCGCGCCGGGAGATGCCGGGGCCTTTGCGCGGGGCATCTCGCGGCGTACGTGCGTCCGTCCGGGTCCGGCCCGGGCCGAGGCGCCGGGGGCGGGGAGGACGGGGACACGACAGGAGCGCGTGGCGGTGATGATGCGACCGGGAAAGGGAGGGGCGCGCGGGTCAGGTCAATGCTTGTTTCTCCTTCTCCACTGTGCCGTTTTGAGTGGGACGAGGACGTGGGCTGATGAGTGATGGAGTTTTTTTTTATTGAAGGAAGCTTGCCAGTGATGGAGTGTGGAACAGCAAACGGGAGACGGACCGTCTGCCCACGCCGTGGAACGGCTACAACAATGCACATGCTGAGACCTTTTGGGGGACGTTTTGCAGCGTCCAGTTATCACGGCAGGACTTTTTTGTTACGAAATATTTTGACATGGCTCTCAAAGCCCGTCGCCATATATCTTGGTACCGTGGTGAATCGGTGACGAAGGTGGCGGGGTGCTCTACTCTCGCATCAGGTGCATACATGATCTTATGACCACGCCGGGTTTTGGTAAACAGCCGTCCAAGGGTGGACATTGTAACTACATTCGCCACTTGTCTGTGAGGAAGAACTCTTTCTCTTTGTTCTTGTATCTATGTCTCTATTCCCACTCCTTGCTAGTGTATTTGTGGCTATTGCTATCGTTGGGCTGAAAGTATTCATGAAACCTCCCATTCCTAACTACACACTTGGATGTAACTCATCAAGCAACCCCAACATAGTGTGAGAGAGATAGTGAGTCTCTTTCCTAGCTCCATGTGTAGTTGTGTAGGAGGAACGTTTTGAAACAATATATAGGCTAGAGATAGAAGCAACTGTGGTGGGTGGGATGCAATATGCAATGCAACTCATCAATAAAAGATACACATGAGATTTGAGATCGTCCCACGGAGTGACAAGTATAAAGGCCATAGGATCTGGCGGCAGAGTATAAAGGCCTACCGCGAAGAATCGTGACAGTAGCCACTTATCCAAATCAACAACCGTGACGACATTGTCACGTTGACCAGGTCCCTATCACCACAGCCCGTGGCGGTTGCATGCACTAGCCTACCGCCAAGAAGGACAGCGGTAGGAAAATGACCAGATCGTGAAATTTTCCAAAACAGAGTCAAATCGCACTGAAGTTTTGTCGAAAGGTTACAACAACAAATTTTGCTGGAGCATACCGAGTTTTACCTCAATGTCGCGTGTGTCAGGAATCAATGTATGCTTCAAGGAATTTGTACCGTCAGAGCATCGTGTCCATTTGAGTACCCGAGTGACAAATCAATATTTCTATAAAGCCCTCCACTATGTAGGCCAAAAGATGTGCCAAATTTACATTTTCTCCTTTGGGCACCGATGCCCTCCATTGCCCAACCGATGCCATAAAAATGTTTCAGGCCTCCTTTGGTTCATAGGGTAGAATTTTTTTAGGAATAGGGAAGTCATAGGAAATAAAACGACATGCATCTCAAATCCTATGAGTAGGAATAGGAAACGAGATGTCCTTTATTTCACATCATAGGATTTTTTTTCCCATCAAGTCCAGGCTAATGTTTATTTTCCTATGAAATGTGGAGAATATGAAGAATTCTTCCATAGAAATAGGATTCCATTCATACAAACCAAAAAAACTATATAGGAATTTTTCCTACACAAATCCTATCATATAAATTACTACAAAATTTCTTCAAACCAAAAGGATGCCCGAGGGCACCGAAGCACACCTTCTTGCTCCGATGCCAAATTGACAAAGCAGCAAACAATTACTCTTGTAGACCCCCAAATAAGGAAAGTAGTCTAAAGGTAGTCTCGTAAGTAAGTAGTTGATGACTCACTTGAGTTTTTTAATTCACCCAGGGGTCCCACTCTTTTCAGGCTAGGAACACACACATTGTAAGACCGGTGCCTAGCAATTTTTTTAAGCTCATCGCTGCCCAGTCAATAATGTTTTAATACATTGGGCATCGACCACATTGTGGAATGCCTAATCCTCTCAGATTATGGGGTCACCCTATACTCTGACGATAGCAACCCCTTTCGAGGGAGCCCTGTATAATATTTCTGTAATCATGGGTATATGTTCTGAAATAGAAGCCAAATCTGGAAAATATTTCTTTTCCCCATAATTATGTTTTTAATATATATTTACGGTAATTTTCCAAAAAAAAACTTTGATCAACTATGAACACATTTATGTGTTAATTGAATATTTTCTTACTCTTCATATCAGAAAATATTTTGTTCTCCTAGAAAACAAACCATTTCTCTATTATGGATGTATATTCTTCCTTAATGTATGCACATTTATACTAACCCGCAATGACCATTTTCTCAAATTGTCTAAATATTCCAGAGAATGCAGGAAAATTCCTGTATCACTTTTTTTGAAAGTATGAACAATTTATTTTAACACGGGGCTAAAATATTTCCTGATATGTATGATCTTTTTCTTGGCACGCGGCAATTGTTTTGAAATAAAATTACCAAAAAAAAATTCTATCGACCATTCGGCAAAAAAGATAAAATTTTGATTTTGTTTTTTTCATCCAAAAAACCATGAAACTCATTCCTTGGTGACAATTCTTATACGAATACAACATAAGGTCAAGTTTGTTTTCCAATAAGTTTCATAGTCCCTTCGCTTCTTTTTACTCTACATATAAGATTTGTTGGAAATCAAACTTCATAAAATTTGACCAACTTTATAAAAAACATAACTAAAAAAATCAATTTTATTATATGCATCATGAAATTAATTTTAATGTTACTCGCCGATTGTTGGTATTAGGTTTTGGGGGACATGATTTAAAACATTGATTAAGACAAAGAAAAGAAAACAGTAAAGTACAAATCTGCGACTTGGGTCCCTAGGGGCCGAAAGGCTATGTACAAGGAGGTATTTTATTATTGAACAGTGAGAGAGAGAAATGGGTCCAGCCGGTTGGTACACGGAGAGAAGCATCTATAGCCGGACTTGGCAAATCCGGCCTTCTATGCGTCCATGGGTGCATCCGGGCATGCTTGTGAACAGCGTCCGCCGGCCCTTCATATATTGCACCGCACATCCAAGTACCTCAGATGCCGATCCTTAAATCCATGCAATTCTTGTACGACGACCATACGATACATTTGAATTCAACAGTTCAAAAAAAGCAAAGCAAATCATAGTTTAGCAAACCGAACAAGCCAAAATGAAATCAATGTCTGAGCATGACGGATGGCTTCGGATCACTAGTCGGGCGTTTGCTCCGAGCGGAATGCATCCTACAGCAGGCCGAATGCGTCCTACTCCACGCGGAGTGCGTCCTGCTCTTCCCGCTCCGCCTGCATCTGGGCTGCCTCCTCCGCCTGCATCCGGGCTGCCTCCTCCGTCTGCATCCGGACTACCTCCTCCGCGTGCATCCTGGCCGCAGCCGCCCTCGCCGCCTCGTACTCCTCTACTTGTTCTCGCTTAGCCAAAAAATCCATGTCCATGTGGATGACATTTTTGTTGCCGCGGCGTCATGAGAGGCATGTGCATTCTCCCACATGTTTCACATGACTTGTTGGTTATCCTTTGGCACGGTGGCTCTTCCATTCGTGAAGGTAACATCGCCCTCTTAATCATCCAACCCAATTTATCGGTTGGAGCTTGAGCCATCATTCCTCTTCTTGCCGGACTTGAGGTCGGCCACAACTTGGTTCCACTTTGGCTCGCCATTCCATATGATCCAATAATGGCTAAAAGAAAATGGTTTTTTCTCCAACTCATGATACAAAGTGGCCGCCACCGATGTCTAGCAAACATAATATATGTATGAGCATGAGAATGCAAAAACAAGAAGTATATGCAAATGACGACAAGATGAAGCAATTTGACCCGGGTTCGAATCATGGGAATTCCCCCTTTTCTCCTTTACTCTTCTAAGTATATACATTAATGGGACGGCTCAGTTTTTGGGCGATGAGTGATTCCCTTCAGCGAGAGAAGCTTCCATCTCGCTTTAGGCGAGATATAGCCCCCGTACGCGTGTGACTATATCTCGCTTTGAGTGAGACCTCTTTCTGTCTTGTTGAAGATATTTCCCATGCGACGAAGTTATGAGGCCCTTCTTTTCGTCTGCGGTCACTTGATGTGATTCATTCAATTGTTCGCTGGGCTAGTTCTTGACCAGTTCGCTCACTAGCCGAGCTTTGTTCGCTAGTTCTCCTAGATTTCTTTTCGAGTTTTCTTTGGTTCCTCACTAGATTATTTTTTTCGGCTTTTCTTCTCGCTTCACATACAGGTTTCTTTCTTTCTCATGTTTTCTTTGTTTTCACTGGTTTTCCTTCTTTTCTTTTCTTTCTTTTTTCCTTTTCTTTTCTTCAATTTTCTTGGTTTCCAATGATTTTTTTTGCCTTTCTTTCATTCATTCTTTCTTTATTTACTACCTTTTGCATTTGTTTCTTTTGATTAATTTTTTATTTTTTCTTAGCCTTTGTCTTTCATAGTTTTTTTGTGTTTCTTTGTTCTTTTGGTTTTATTTCTACATTTTTATACATCAATTTTTTTAATACATGTTTAACAATTTTCAAACACAAATTTGTTCAGTGCGTGGTCAACATTTTTTAACATATTCAAAAAAATTTAAACCCTTGATTAACATTTTACAAATACCAGATTAACATTTTTCGAATATACGTTCAATATTTTTCCTATATATTTTACTCATTTTTTACATGCTTGATTACCATATTTCAAATAAAAGATCAATGTTTTTTCAATACATGGTTAACATTTTTTATATACACATTATAAAATTTCCAAATGTTTGATTTACATTTTTCAAATACATGTTTAAATATTTCAAGTGCTTGATTACAATTTTTATACACATGATCAAAAAATTCATCATTTTATAATACATGGTTAAAAAAATCTATACACATTTAACATCTTATAAATTCTGTAAATAACATTTTTCAAATATTGTTGAACATATTCACACGATAACAAAAATTCGCCATTTTTTATACTTGGTATTTTTTAAAATATACATTTTTTTTTCAAATGCTGGATGAATATACTTCAAATATTAGTTCAACATTTTTCAAATTCTTGATTAAAAATTCATCATTTTAAATACACTTTCAACATTTTTGATACACGTTTAACATTTTGGAATGCTTGATTAAGTAACTTTTGAATACATGTTCAACATTTTATTTCAAATGTTTGATTAACATTCTTATATAAATGATCAAGTTTTTCCATAATTTTGTAATACATGCTCAACATTTTTACCATACACATTTAAGATTTTATAAATGCTTGATTATATTCTTTCTAAATGCTAGATTAATTTTTGGTACAAAAATTGTTTTTCTATAAATTTTTCATATATGTGATAAACATTTTCTGGATACACATTTAACATTTTCAAATATTTTTCAAAATTTGAGCATATGTCATAATATTTAATAATACAAACAAAATTTTAAAAAAGCAAAAAAACAACACAAAAAAATTTAAAAAGGAAAGAAAGAAACGAGCCTACGGCCTTTCGCGCGTCTGTGGTCTCTGCAGCTCCTATTCCGCGACCTGAGCGCAGGGAATATGCCCCAAACAACCCCCCCCCCGCCCCAGATTCAAAATTATCTTCAGTGAATTCGAAAATAGTTCTTAAATTCAATTTTTTTCTGATTTCAAAAGAATGAACATAAAATTTTAATAAACACGCGATTATATGGCTGAGCAATTATTAATAATGATAACATCTTTTTTTGTATTTGATGAACAAATTTGAATTCGTTGGACATATTTTCAACTTGATGAAAAAAATCGTATTCAAAACAGATTTTTTTTGAAAAAATTGGAATATTCAATGAGGAAATTTTGAATTTGGTGAGCAGTTTTTGAAATCAATGAAAAAAATTCAGGTTTGATGAATAATTTTTTAATTCAATGAACAAATTCTGAATTGGATGAACATTGTTCAAATCTGATGAAGAAAATTTGAATTCAATGATTTTTTCGTATTTGATGAACAACAAAATGTTTGCAAATTTGAAAAGAAAATTCACAAAAATAAAATGAAGAAGGAAAGAAGAGAAAAAAAAAGTAAACCAAAAAGGAAAAAGAAGTAAAAAAAAAGGGAAAGCGGAAACGAAAAAATAAGGACATGCGCGCCGAAGAGGATTCCCCGTCCCTAGGTCTTCGTTCTTTACCGCAAACCAGGGAGCGCCCTGGGCCAATAGTCTACGAGCCCAACTGCCCAACCAACTTCACGAGTTTATTTTAACTAAATGTCCGTTCAACCCTGAAAAAACTAAATGACCCTTCAATGCAATAATGTTGTCATAACATAAATGTACTACAACTATCGCTACACGAAAGTGATCTAGGTCACGTGCGGTCTCGCGATCTTGGTTCCACACAGCTGTCGCCGGCAGCGGTGGTTGTTGGCCTTGTGGCCTCTTTGTGAGGCGATCTTGATGACGTGACGAGGTTCGCTCTCTCGAGCTTGTGGCCTCAGAAAATTGAAGGTGCACTATGGTTCCTGAGGACATTACAATATTTAGGTCGGTCGGCCGCACCCGACCCGAGTCTCGGTAGCTACTGCACACCGCGCGTCTGTTCCTAAAGTATGCTGCTGAGCAAGGATTCTATCCTCAGACTGAATTTGCAAATCGACTTGGGTCTCGAGGGCTACTAGGATTATCGGTTTTATTTTATCCTTCATGTACATTCCGGACTTTAGGCCGGCACACACCTTGAGGGCTACTGGTTATACTTCTCGACAGAGTATAAATTGCATAAATAAAAAAATCAACAAAAAATCAGCTCGTGGAAACCTCTTTGGCGGTTTTTTTACCATGGAGGCTAATCATCTACATGGACGACTCGTGACCGAGGTGGTGCACCACTTCGATAATAGTTTGGCATGGAGACTGATTGCGAGAGGCACCGCTGCGTGGGAAAAACTTCAAACGTGAGGTGCGGCATGAAAATAACAAGGTTCTGATTTTGATTCTTTTGCTTTGCAATTCCTCCTACGGATGAGGTGAAGCCCGTTGTTAACACCGTGTCAAGGCTACTAGTCTGGGACCCCCTACCCGATATCTACTGGATTTTACTCCATCAGCACCGCCAGGTCGGAATCGTTGATGACCTAGGCCGACGCATCGCTGGATGTGGCGAACACGGAGCGGCGGACCGTGTTGCGCCGCCTGCCTTGGCGGACACGACGACCCGCGATGAAGAGGGACCGCCGCCACCGAGGTAGTGGAGGATCCGCCCGCGTGCCTTGGCGTTCCTAATTATACAACTTACACCTCTTTTTTTTTTCAAAACTTACACCCAAAACAAATGGAAGTTACAAATTTACATAGACAAGTTTCAGCATAGAGCTTATACCCCCAAACAAATGCAAGTTACAAATTTACACATGCAAGTTTCAACATACAACATACACCCCAAAACATGCAAGCTACAAATTTACACAAACAAGTTTCAACATAGAACTTAGACCCCAAAATAAATGCAACTTACAAATTTACACAGACAAGTTTCAACATACAACTCACACCACACCCCCCCCCCCCCCAAAATACCAGTTTCAAAACTTACATGATTATGCTTTAAAACTTGAAAAATCTGAGCCGCGTATCTCTTATCTGACGGTCC
Source organism: Secale cereale (assembly GCA_902687465.1). NCBI lineage: Eukaryota > Viridiplantae > Streptophyta > Magnoliopsida > Poales > Poaceae > Secale > Secale cereale. The sequence goes on from LR738712.1 coordinate 653,568,318, forward strand.
TATTTAATTTTTCCTAGTCTTTCATCGCAATAGGTTGTTTCTATTGTAGCTGCCCTCGAAAGGACGCGAGCTGAAAAGATTTGTGTCAGACGAAAGAGGTCCTAAACATATATTTTTGATCGTCGCACCCTCTCGGAAGCGACACATGTGCCAATCATGATGGTGCCAATCGTTGGCCTAGATCGGAATTTCGTGGTTTCGGATCGTGGTTTGTCTGTCAACTCTTGCCAACTCTTGCCTAGATAAGATATTTTTATAAGAAAAAATAGACAAGAGTGGAATTTCCTCAACATTATAGCTCTCCAAACATTTTGCTAATCTACATGTAATTCTTAGGAACAGGGTCTCTGATGCATAGTACCGCAAAATGTTCTATACAAATGACCTATAGATGCAATTGAGTTTCCTGTTCACTATTCACATTCGCCACTCATCAATTCAATTAATAACAAACACGTCGGCCGCTGTTGGCTGGCTTTTTGTAGGTAAATGTTTGGCAACGGCGCGCCGGCCGAACTTCGCGTTGGTCGCGTCCACGCGCGCTCCGGTCCATCCATCCACCAAGTGACACGTAGGATGTGGGTCATCCAAATAGCTGCTTTTGTTCAACCTCCCGTGGATCCCATCCCATCCTTGTCTCGTAGATCCGCGGATCTCGCCCCATCATCGTCTCCTGCCTCCGTCGTTGCAGCACGCCGCGCCGACGCCCGCATCTCCTGCCTCCATCGCTGCAGCGCGTGAGTAGCTCGCCGTCGTCCATGGAAGATCGAATCTCCGCCAGCCATGGATGTAGATCTGGCCCCTGAAGGAAATATGCCCTAGAGGCAATCATAAAGATGTTACTTACATTTCCTTATATCATGATAAATGTCTTTTATTCATGCTAGAATTGTATTAACCGGAAACTTAGTACATGTGTGGATACATAGACAAAACAGTATGTCCCTAGTATGCCTCTACTAGACTAGCTCATTGATCAAAGATGGTTATGTTTCCTAGCCATATACATGAGTTGTCATTTGATCAATGGGATCACATCATTAGGAGAATGATGTGATGGACTAGACACATCCGTTAGCATAGCACTATGATCGTTTAGTTTTACTGCTATTGCTTTCTTCATGACTTATACATGTTCCTATGACTATGAGATTATGCAACTCCCGAATACCGTAGGAACACCTTGTGTGCTATCAAACGTCACAACGTAACTGGGTGATCATAAAGATGCTCTACAGGTGTCTCCGAAAGTATTCGTGGTGTTGGCATAGATCAAGATTAGGATTTGTCACTCCGAGTGTCGGAGAGGTATCTCTGGGCCCTCTCGGTAACACACATCATAATAAGCCTTGCAAGCAAAATACTAATGAGTTAGTCACGAGATGATGTGTTACGGAACGAGTAAAGAGACTTGCCGGTAACGAGATTGAACTAGGTATAGTGATACCGACGATCGAATCTCGGGCAAGTAATATACCAATGACAAAAGGAACAACGTACGTTGTTATGCGGTTCGACCGATAAATATCTTCGTAGAATATGTAGGAGCCAATATGGGCATCCAGGTTCCGCTATTGGTTATTGACCAGAGAGATGTCTCGGTCATGTCTACATAGTTCTCGAACCCGTAGGGTCCGCACGCTTAAACGTTCGTTGACGATATAGTATTTAATGAGTTATGTATGTTGGTGACCGAATGTTATTCGGAGTCCTGGATGTGATCACGGACATGACGAGGAACTCCGGAATGGTCCGGAGATAAAGATTAATATATGAGATAATAGTGTTTGACCTCCGGAAGGGTTCCGGAATTCACCGGAAGGGGTTCCGGATGTTTCCCGAAGTGTTTGGGTACGAGAACACTTTATTTGGGCCAAAAGGGAAAGCACACAAGGTTTTTGGAAGGCGCAAAAGGAAGTTTTGCGGAGTCCAGGGGCCAGACGCCAGGGTCCCTGGCGTCTGGGTCCAGACGCCGGGAACCCTGGCGTCTGGCCCTGGAGTCCGAGAAGGACTCTTGCCTTTCGGGTGAAACCGACTTTGTGAAGGCTTTTACTCCAAGTTTCGACCCCAAGGCTCAACATATAAATAGAGGGGTAGGGCTAGCACCCAAGACACATCAAGATACACCAAGCCGTGTGCCGGCTACCCCGACCCTCTAGTTTATCCTCCGTCTAGTTTCTGTAGTGCTTGGCGAAGCCCTACAGAGATTGTTCTTCATCAACAACCGTCACCACGCCGTCGTGCTGCCGGAACTCATCTACTACTTCGCCCGTCTTGCTGGATCAAGAAGGCGAGGACGTCATCGAGCTGAACGTGTGCTGAACGCGGAGGTGCCGTACGTTCGGTACTAGATCGGGACGGATCGTGAAGGTGCACGACTACATCAACTGCGTTGATAAACGCTTCCGCTTTCGGTCTACGAGGGTACGTAGACACACTCTCCCCTCTCGTTGCTATGCATCTAGTAGATAGATCTTGCGTGATCGTAGGAAAATTTTGAAAATACTACGTTCCCCAACAGTGGCATCATGAGCCAGGTCTATGCGTAGATGATATGCACGAGTAGAACACAATGAGTTGTGGGCGATACTAGTCATACTGCTTACCAGCATGCCATACTTTGCTTCGGCGGTATTGTGAGATGAAGCGGCCCGGACCGACATTACGCGTACGCTTACGCGAGACTGGTTTCACCGTTACGAGCACTCGTTGCTTAAAGGTGACTGGCGGGTGTCTGTCTCTCTCACTTTAGCTGAATCAAGTGTGGCTACGCCCGGTCCTTGTGAAGGTTAAAACAGCACATACTTGACGAAACATCGTTGTGGTTTTGTATGCTTAGGTAAGAACGGTTCTTGCTAAGCCCGTAGCAGCCACGTAAAACTTGCAACAACAAAGTAGAGGACGTCTAACTTGTTTTTGCAGGGCATGTTGTGATGTGATATGGTCAAGACATGATGAGTTATACGGCTTTGTATGAGATGATCATGTTTTGTAATGTTATCGGCAACTGGCAGGAGCCATATGGTTGTCGCTTTATTATATGAAATACAATCGCCATGTAATTGCTTTACTATATCACTAAGCGGTAGCGATAGTCGTAGAAGCAATAGTTGGCGAGACGACAACGACGCTACGATGGAGATCAAGGTGTCGCGCCGGTGACGAAGGTGATCATGACGGTGCTTTGGAGATGGAGATCAAAAGCACAAGATGATGATGGCCATATCATGTCACATATTTTGATTGCATGTGATGTTTATCTTATTATGCTTCTTATTTTGCTTAGAACGACGGTAGCATTATAAGATGATCCCTTACTAAATTTCAAGGTATATATCTATGTTGTTGTAGATCAATGGCCCGTGCTACCGTTCCTTTGAATTTTAATGCATTCCTAGAGAAAGCTAAGTTGAAAGATGATGGTAGCAATTACACGGACTGGGTGCGTAACTTGAGGATTATCCTCATTGCTGCACAGAAGAATTATGTCCTTGAAGCACCGCTAGGTGACAAGCCCCCTCCCGCTAATGTAGACGCTTTGAACGTCTGGCAGTCGCGGTCTGATGACTACACGATAGTTCAGTGTGCCATGCTTTACGGCTTAGAACCGGGACTTCAACGACGTTTTGAACGTCATGGACCATATGAGATGTTCCAGGAGTTGAAGTTAATATTTCAAGCAAATGCCCGGATTGAGAAATATGAGATTTCCAATAAGTTCTATAGCTGCAAGATGGAGGAGAATAGTTCTATCAGTGAACACTTGCTCAGAATGTCTGGGTACTACAATCATATGACTCAACTTGGTTGCAAAGTTGACGAGGATAGTGTTATTGATAGAGTTCTTCAATCACTGCCACCAAGCTATAAAGGCTTCGTGATGAACTATAATATGCAAGGGATGCAAAAGACAATTCCCGAGCTCTTCGCTATGCTTAAGGCTGCGGAGGTAGAAATCAAAAAGGAGCATCAAGTGTTGATGGTTAACAAGACCACTAGTTTCAAGAAAAAGGGCAAGGGAAAGAAGGGGAACTTCAAGAAGAATAGCAAGACAGTTGCTACTCCCACGAAGAAACCCAAGTCTGGAGCCAAGCCTGAAACTGAGCGCTTCTACTGCAAGGGGACTGGACACTGGAAGCGGAACTGCCCCAAGTATTTGGCGGATAAGAAGGATGGCAAGGTGAACAAAGGTATATGTGATATACATGTTATTGATGTGTACCTTACTAATGCTCGTAGTAGTACCTGGGTATTTGATACCGGTTCGGTTGCTAATATTTGTAACTCGAAACAGGGACTACAGATTAAACGAAGATTAGCTAAGGACGAGGTGACGATGCGCGTGGGAAATGGTTCCAAAGTCGATGTGATCGCCGTCGGCATGCTACCTCTACATCTACCTTCGGGATTAGTTTTAGACCTAAATAATTGTTATTTGGTGCCAGCGTTGAGCATGAACATTATATCTGGATCTTGTTTGTTACGAGACGGTTATTCATTCAAATCAGAGAATAATGGTTGTTCTATTTTTATGAATAATATCTTTTATGGTCATGCACCCTTGAAGAGTGGTCTATTCTTATTGGATCTCGATTGTAGTGATACACATATTCATAATATTGAAACCAAAAGATGCAAGGTTAATAATGATAGTGCAACTTATTTGTGGCACTGCCGTTTAGGTCATATTGGTGTAAAGCGCATGAAGAAACTCCATAGTGATGGACTTTTGGAATCACTTGATTATGAATCACTTGGTGCTTGCGAACCATGCCTCATGGGCAAGATGACTAAAACTCCGTTCTCCGGAACTATGGAGCGAGCAACAAATTTGTTCGAAATCATACATACCGATGTATGTGGGCCAATGAGTGTTGAAGCTCGCGGCAGATATCGTTATTTTCTGACCTTCACTAATGATTTGAGCAGATATGGGTATATCTACTTAATGAAGCACAAGTCTGAAACATTTGAAAAGTTCAAAGAATTTCAGAGTGAAGTAGAGAATCATCGTAACAATAAAATAAAATTTCTACGATCTGATCGTGGAGGAGAATATTTGAGTTACGAGTTTGGTCTTCATTTGAAACAATGTGGAATAGTTTCACAACTCACGCCACCCGGAACACCACAGCGTAATGGTGTGTCCGAACGTCGTAACCGTACTTTATTGGATATGGTGCGATCTATGATGTCTCTTACCGATTTACCGCCATCGTTTTGGGGTTATGCTTTAGAGACAGCTGCACTCACGTTAAATAGGGCACCATCTAAATCCGTTGATACGACACCTTATGAACTATGGTTTGGCAAGAAACCAAAGTTGTCGTTTCTTAAAGTTTGGGGCTGCGATGCTTATGTGAAAAAGCTTCAACCTGATAAGCTCAAACCCAAGTCGGAAAAATGTGTCTTCATAGGATACCCAAAAGAGACTGTTGGGTACACCTTCTATCACAGATCCGAAGGCAAGATATTCGTTGCTAAGAATGGATCCTTTCTAGAGAAGGAGTTTCTCTCGAAAGAAGTGAGTGGGAGGAAAGTAGAACTTGATGAGGTAATTGTACCTTCTCCCGAATTGGAATGTAGTACATCACAGAAAATTGTTCCTGTGATTCCTACACCAATCAGTGAGGAAGTTAATGATGATGATCATGAAACTTTGGATCAAGTTTCTGCTGAACGTCGTAGATCAACCAGAGTACGTTCCGCACCAGAGTGGTACGGCAACCCAGTTCTGGAAATCATGTTACTAGACCATGATGAACCTACGAACTATGAGGAAGCGATGATGAGCCCAGATTCCGCAAAATGGCTTGAGGCCATGAAATCTGAGATGGGATCCATGTATGAGAACAAAGTGTGGACTTTGGTTGACTTGCCCGATGATCGGCAGGCCATCGAAAATAAATGGATCTTCAAGAGGAAGACCGACGCAGACGGTAATGTCATTGTTTACAAAGCTCGACTTGTTGCGAAAGGGTTTCGACAAGTTCAAGGAGTTGACTACGATGAGACTTTCTCACCTGTAGCGATGCTTAAGTCTGTCCGAATCAGGTTAGCTATTGCCGCATTTTATGATTATGAAATCTGGCAAATGGATGTCAAAACTGCATTCCTGAATGGATATCTCAAAGAAGAGTTGTATATGATGCTGTTGGGGAACGTAGTATTTTAAAATTTTCCTACGATCACGCAAGATCTATCTACCAGATGCATAGCAATGAGAGGGAAGAGTGTGTCTACGTACCCTCGTAGACCGGAAGCGGAAGCGTCAAGTGACGCGGTTGATGTAGTCGAACTTCTTCGCGATTCAACCGATCAAGCACCGAACGTACGGCACCTCCGCGTTCAGCACACGTTCAGCTTGATGACGTCCCACGAGCTCTTGATCCAGTTGAGCTTCACGGGAGAGTTTCGTCAGCACGACGGCGTGGTGACGGATATGATGTATTCACCGGCGCAGGGCTTCGCCTAAGCACCGCGACGGTATGACCGAGGTGTGTTTCTGTGGAGGGGGGCACCGCACACGGCTGGAACAATTCAACTTGTGTGTCTTTGGGTGCCCCCTTGCCCCCGTATATAAAGGAGCAAGGGAGGAGGGCCGGCCAACTCTCTATGGTGCGGCCAGGGAAGGGACTCCTACTAGGAATAGGATTGCAATCCTATTCCTAGTAGGATTCACCGAAAGGAAGAAGGGGGAAAGGAATAGGAGAGGTGGCGCCCCCCCAATCCTAGTCCAACTAGGATTCCTAGGTGGGGGCGCCGGCCAGCCCTATGGGCTGCCTCTCTCTTACCCTTTAGGCCCACTATGGACCATCCCCTCTCGTCGGGGGTTCCGGTAACCCCCTCCGGCAATCCCGATAAATCCGAAACTTTTCCGGAACACTTCCGGTGTCCGAATATAGTCGTCCAATATATCAATCTTTATGTCTCGGACATTCCGAGACTCCTCGTCATGTCTGTGATCTCATCCGGGACTCCGAACTACCTTCGGTACATCAATACTCATAAACTCATAATACCGATCGCCATCAAATGTTAAGCGTGCGGACCCTACGGGTTCGAGAACTATGTAGACATGACCGAGACTCATCTCCGGTCAATAACCAATAGCGGAACCTGGATGTTCATATTGGCTCCTACATATTCTACGAAGATCTTTTATCGGTCAGAACCGTATAACAACATACGTTGTTCCTTTTGTCAAACGGTATGTTACTTGCCCGAGATTCGATCGTCGGTATCTCTATACCTAGTTCAATCTCGTTACCGGCAAGTCTCTTTACTCGTTCCGTAACACATCATCTCGTGACTAACTTATTAGTCTTTTGCTTGCAAGGCTTATTGTGATGTGTGTTACCGAGAGGGCCCAGAGATACCTCTCCGACACTCGGAGTGACAAATCCTAATCTTGATCTATGCCAACACCACGAATACTTTCGGAGACACCTGTAGAGCATATTTATGATCACCCAGTTACGTTGTGACGTTTGATAGCACACAAGGTGTTCCTACGGTATTCAGGAGTTGCATAATCTCATAGTCATAGGAACATGTATAAGTCATGAAGAAAGCAATAGCAGTAAAACTAAACGATCATAGTGCTATGCTAACGGATGGGTCTTGTACATCACATCATTCTCCTAATGATGTGATCCCGTTGATCAAATGACAACTCATGTCTATGGCTAGGAAACATAACCATCTTTGATCAATGAGCTAGTCTAGTAGAGGCATACTAGGGACATACTGTTTTGTCTATGTATTCACACATGTATTAAGTTTCCGGTTAATACAATTCTAGCATGAATAATAAACATTTATCATGATATAAGGAAATAAATAATAACTTTATTATTGCCTCTAGGGCATATTTCCTTCAGTCTCCCACTTGCACTAGAGTCAATAATCTAGCTCACATCGCCATGTGATTTAATACCGATAGTTCACATCGTTATGTGATTAACACCCATAGTTCACATCGCTATGTGACCAACACCCAAAGGGTTTACTAGAGTCAATAATCTAGTTCACATTGCTATGTGATTAATACCCAAGAGTAATAAGGTGTGATCATGTTTTGCTTGTGAGAGAAGTTTAGTCAACGGGTCTGTCATATACAGATCCCTATGTATTTCACAAATTTCTATGTTTACAATGCTCTGCATGGAGCTACTCTAGCTAATTGCTCCCACTTTCAATACGCATCCAGATTGATACTTAGAGTCATCTGGATTTAGTGTCAAAGTTTGCATCGGCGTAACCCTTTACGACGAACTCTTTATCACCTCCATAATCGAGAAATATTTCCTTAGTCATCCAATTACTAAGGATAATTTTGACCGCTGTACAGTGATCTACTCCTGGATCACTATTGTACCTCCCTGTCAAACTCCTGGCAAGGTACACAACGTGTTTTGTACACAGCATGGCATACTTTATAGAACCTATGGCTGAGGCATAGGGAATGACTTTCATTCTCTCTATATTTTTCTGCCGTGGTCTGGCTTTGAGTCTTACTCAACTTCACACCTTACAAATCAGGCAAGAACTTCTTCTTTGACTGATCCGTTTTGAACTACTTCAAAATCTTATCAAGGTATGTACTCATCGAAAGTCTTATCAAGCGTCTTGATCTATCTATATAGATTCTTGATGCTCAATATGTAAGCAGCTTCACTGAGGTCTTTCTTTGAAAAACTCCTTTCAAACACTCCTTTATGCTTTCCAGAAAATTCTACATCATTTCCGATCGACAATATGTCATTCACATATACTTATCAGAAAGGTTGTAGTGCTCCCACTCACTTCTTGTAAATACAGGCTTCTCCAAAAGTCTGTATAAAACCATATGCTTTGATCACCTCATCAAAGCGTATATTCCAACTCCGAGATGCTTGCACCAGTCCATAGATGGATCGCTGGAGCTTGCATAATTTGTTAGCACCTTTTGGATCGACAAAACCTTCTGGTTGCATCATATACAACTCTTCTTTGAGATATCCATTTAGGAATGCAGTTTTGACATCCATTTGCCAAATTTCATAATCATAAAATGCGGCAATTGCTAACATGATTCGGACAGACTTTAAGCATCGCTACAGCTGAGAAAGTCTCATCGTAGTCAACTCCTTGAACTTGTCGAAAACCTTTCGCAACAAGTCGAGCTTTGTAAACAGTAATATTACCGTCTGCGTCGGTCTTCCTCTTGAAGATCCATTTATTTTCGATGGCTTGCCGATCATCGGGCAAGTCAACCAAAGTCCACACTTTGTTCTCATACATGGATCCCATCTCAGATTTCATGGCTTCAAGCCATTTTGCGGAATCTGGGCTCATCATCGCTTCCTCATAGTTCGTAGGTTCATCATGGTCTAGTAACATGATTTCCAGAACTGGGTTGCCGTACCACTCTGGTGCGGAACGTACTCTGGTTGATCTACGACGTTCAGTAGAAATTTGATCCGAAGTTTCATGATCATTATCATCAACTTCCTCACTAATTGGTGTAGGAATCACTGGAACAATTTCCTGTGATGTACTATTTTCCAATATGGGAGAAGGTACAATTACCTCATCAAGTTCTACTTTCCTCCCACTCACTTCTTTCGAGAGAAACTCTTTTTCTAGAAAGGATCCGTTCTTAGCAACGAATATTTTGCCTTCGGATCTGTGATAGAAGGTGTACCCAACAGTCTCTTTTGGGTATCCTATGAAGACACATTTTTCCGACTTGGGATCGAGCTTATCAGGTTGAAGTGTTTTCACATAAGCATCGCAGCCCCAAATTTTAAGAAACGACAACTTTGGTTTCTTGCCAAACCATAGTTCATAAGGCGTCGTATCAACGGATTTAGATGGTGCCCTATTTAACGTGAATGCAGCTGTCTCTAAAGCATAACCCCAAAACGATAGTGGTAAATCGGTAAGAGACATCATAGATCGCACCATATCCAATAAAGTACGGTTACGACGTTCGGACACACCATTACACTGTGGTGTTCCAGGTGGCGTGAGTTGTGAAACTATTCCACATTGTTTCAAACGAAGACCAAACTCGTAACTCAAATATTCTCTTCCACGAACAGATCGTAGAAACTTTATTTTCTTGTTACGATGATTCTCTACTTCACTCTGAAATTCTTTGAACTTTTCAAATGTTTCAGACTTATGTTTCATTAAGTAGATATACCCATATCTGCTCAAATCATCAGTGAAGGTCAGAAAATAACGATACCCGCCGCGTGCTTCAACACTCATTGGTCCGCATACATCAGTATGTATGATTTTCCAACAAATATGTTGCTCGCTCCATAGTTCCGGAGAACGGAGTTTTAGTCATCTTGCCCATGAGGCATGGTTCGCAAGCACCAAGTGATTCATAATCAAGTGTTTCCAAAAGTCCATCATTATGGAGTTTCTTCATGCGTTTTACACCAATATGACCTAAACGGCAGTGCCACAAATAAGTTGCACTATCATTATTAACCTTGCATCTTTTGGCTTCAATATTATGAATATGTGTATCACACGATCGAGATCCAACAAACTATTTTATTGGGTGTATGACCATAGAAGGTTTTATTCATGTAAACAGAACAACAATTATTCTCTAACTTACATGAATAACCGTATTGCAATAAACATGATCAAATCACATTCATGCTCAACACAAACACCAAATAACAGTTATTTAGGTTTAACACTAATCCCGAAAGTATAGGAAGTGTGCGATGATGATCATATCAATCTTGGAACTGCTTCTAATACACATCGTCACTTCATCCTTTAACTAGTTTATGTTCATTATGCAACTCCCACTTCGAGTTACTACTCTTTAGCAACTAAATCAGTATCAAATACCGAGGGGTTGCTATGAACACTAGTAAAATACACATCAATAATCTGTATATCAAATATACCTTTGTTCACTTTGCCATCCTTCTTATCCGCCAAGTATCTAGGGCAGTTCCACTTCCAGTGACCATTTCCTTTGCAGTAGAAGCACTTAGTTTCAGGCTTGAGTTTAGCTTTGGGTTTCTTCGTGGAAGTAGCAACTGACTTGCTATTCCTTTTGAAGTTCCCATTCTTTCCCTTGCCCTTTTTCTTGAAACTAGTGGTCTTGCTAACCATCAACACTTGATGCTCCTTTTTGATTTCTACCTCCGCAGCTTTAAGCATAGCGAAGAGCTCGGGAATTGTTTTCGTCATCCCTTGCATATTATAGTTCATCACGAAGTTCTACTAACTTGGTGATAGTGACTAGAGAACTTTGTCAATTACTATCTTATCTGGAAGATTAACTCCCACTTGATTAAAGTAATTGTAGTTCCCAGACAATCTGAGCACATGCTCACTGGTTGAGCTATTCTCCTCCATCTTGTAGGCAAAGTACTGTCAGAGGTCTTATACCTCTCGACACGGGCATGAGTATGAAATACTAATTTCAACTCTTGGAACATCTTATATGCTCCGTGGCGTTCAAAACGTTTTTGAAGTCCCGGTTATAAGCCGTAAAGTATGGTGCACTAAACTATCAAGTAGTCATCATATCGAGCTTTTGTCAAAACGTTCATAACGTCTACATCTGCTCCTGCAATAGGTCTGTCACCTAGCGGTGCATCAAGGACATAATTCTCTGTGCAGCAATGAGGATAATCCTCAGATCACGGAACAATTCCGCATCATTGCTACTAACATCTTTCAACTTGGTTTTCTCTAGGAACATATGAAAAATAAACGGGGAGCAACATCGCGAGCTATTTATCTACAACATAGATATGCTAATACTACCAGGACTAACTTCATGATAAAAAGTTCAATTTAATCATATTACTTAAGAACTCCCACTTAGATAGACATCCCTCCGGTCATCTAAATGATCACGTGATCCAAATCAACTAAACCATGTCCGATCATCACGTGAGATGGAGTAGTTTCAATGGTGAACATCTTATGTTGATCATATCTACTATATGATTCACGCTCGACCTTTCGGTCTCCAGTGTTCCGAGGCCATATCTGTATATGCTAGGCTCGTCAAGTTTAACCCGAGTATTCTGCGTGTGCAAAACTGGCTTACACCCGTTGTATTTGAACGTAGAGCTTATCACACCCGATCATCACGTGGTGTCTCGGCACGACGAACTTTCGCAACGGTGCATACTCAGGGAGAACACTTATACCTTGAAATTTAGTAAGGGATCATCTTATAATGCTACCGTCGTTCTAAGCAAAATAAGAAGCATAATAAGATAAACATCACATGCAATCAAAATATGTGACATGATATGGCCATCATCATCTTGTGCTCTTGATCTCCATCTCCAAAGCACCGTTATGATCACCCTCGCAAAACATGATCATCTCATACAAAACCGTATAACTCATCATGTCTTGACCATATCACATCACAACATGCCCTGCAAAAACAAGTTAGACGTCCTCTACTTTGTTTGTTGCAAGTTTTACGTGGCTGCTACGGGCTTAGCAAGAACCATTCTTACCTACGCATACAAAACCACAACGATGTTTCGTCAAGTATGTGCTGTTTTAACCTTCACAAGGACCGGGCGTAGCCACACTTGATTCAGCTAAAGTGAGAGAGACAGACACCCGCCAGTCACCTTTAAGCAACGAGTGCTCGTAACGGTGAAACCAGTCTCGCGTAAGCGTACGCGTAATGTCGGTCCGGGCCACTTCATCTCACAATACCGCCGAAGCAAAGTATGACATGCTGGTAAGCAGTATGACTAGTATCGTCCACAATCTCATTGTGTTCTACTCGTGCATATCATCTACGCATAGACCTGGCTCATGATGCCACTGTTGGGGAACGTAGTATTTTAAAATTTTCCTACGATCACGCAAGATCTATCTACCAGATGCATAGCAACGAGAGGGAAGAGTGTGTCTACGTACCCTCGTAGACCGGAAGCGGAAGCGTCAAGTGACGCGGTTGATGTAGTCGAACTTCTTCGCGATTCAACCGATCAAGCACCGAACGTACGGCACCTCCGCGTTCAGCACACGTTCAGCTTGATGACGTCCCACGAGCTCTTGATCCAGTTGAGCTTCACGGGAGAGTTTCGTCAGCACGACGGCGTGGTGACGGATATGATGTATTCACCGGCACAGGGCTTCGCCTAAGCACCACGACGGTATGACCGAGGTGTGTTTCTGTGGAGGGGGGCACCGCACACGGCTGGAACAATTCAACTTGTGTGTCTTTGGGTGCCCCCCTGCCCCCGTATATAAAGGAGCAAGGGAGGAGGGCCGGCCAACTCTCTATGGTGCGGCCAGGGAAGGGACTCCTACTAGGAATAGGATTGCAATCCTATTCCTAGTAGGATTCACCGAAAGGAAGAAGGGGGAAAGGAATAGGAGAGGTGGAGCCCCCCCAATCCTAGTCCAACTAGGATTCCTAGGTGGGGGCGCCGGCCAGCCCTATGGGCTGCCTCTCTCTTACCCTTTAGGCCCACTATGGACCATCCCCTCTCGTAGGGGGTTCCGGTAACCCCCTCCGGCAATCCCGATAAATCCGAAACTTTTCCGAACACTTCCGGTGTCCGAATATAGTCGTCCAATATATCAATCTTTATGTCTCGGACATTCCGAGACTCCTCGTCATGTCCGTGATCTCATCCGGGACTCCGAACTACCTTCGGTACATCAATACTCATAAACTCATAATACCGATCGTCATCAAACGTTAAGCGTGCGGACCCTACGGGTTCGAGAACTATGTAGACATGACCGAGACTCATCTCCGGTCAATAACCAATAGCGGAACCTGGATGTTCATATTGGCTCCTACATATTCTACGAAGATCTTTTATCGGTCAGAACCGTATGACAACATACGTTGTTCCTTTTGTGAAACGGTATGTTACTTGCCCGAGATTCGATCGTCGGTATCTCTATACCTAGTTCAATCTCGTTACCGGCAAGTCTCATTACTCGTTCCGTAACACATCATCTCGTGACTAACTTATTAGTCTTTTGCTTGCAAGGCTTATTGTGATGTGTGTTACCGAGAGGGCCCAGAGATACCTCTCCGACACTCGGAGTGACAAATCCTAATCTTGATCTATGCCAACACCACGAATACTTTCGGAGACACCTGTAGAGCATCTTTATGATCACCCAGTTACGTTGTGACGTTTGATAGCACACAAGGTGTTCCTACGGTATTCAGGAGTTGCATAATCTCATAGTCATAGGAACATGTATAAGTCATGAAGAAAGCAATAGCAGTAAAACTAAACGATCATAGTGCTATGCTAACGGATGGGTCTTGTCCATCACATCATTCTCCTAATGATGTGATCCCGTTGATCAAATGACAACTCATGTCTATGGCTAGGAAACATAACCATCTTTGATCAATGAGCTAGTCTAGTAGAGGCATACTAGGGACATACTGTTTTGTCTATGTATTCACACATGTATTAAGTTTCCGGTTAATACAATTCTAGCATGAATAATAAACATTTATCATGATATAAGGAAATAAATAATAACTTTATTATTGCCTCTAGGGCATATTTCCTTCAGATGCAACCAGAAGGTTTTGTCGATCCAAAAGGTGCTAACAAAGTATGCAAGCTCCAGCGATCCATCTATGGACTGGTGCAAGCATCTCGGAGTTGGAATATACGCTTTGATGAGGTGATCAAAGCATATGGTTTTATACAGACTTTTGGAGAAGCCTGTATTTACAAGAAAGTGAGTGGGAGCACTGTAGCATTTCTAATATTATATGTGGATGACATATTATTGATTGGAAATGATATAGAATTTCTGGATAGCATAAAAGGATACTTGAATAAGAATTTTTCAATGAAAGACCTCGGTGAAGCTGCTTATATATTAGGCATCAAGATCTATAGAGATAGATCAAGACGCTTAATAGGACTTTCACAAAGCACATACCTTGATAAGATTTTGAAGAAGTTCAAAATGGATCAGTCAAAGAAAGGGTTCTTGCCTGTATTACAAGGTATGAAGTTGAGTAAGACTCAATGCCCGACCAATGCAGAAGATAGAGAGAAAATGAAAGTCATTCCCTATGCCTCAGCCATAGGATCTATCATGTATGCAATGCTGTGTACCAGACCTGATGTGTGCCTTGCTATAAGTCTAGCAGGGAGGTACCAAAGTAATCCAGGAGTGGATCACTGGACAGCGGTCAAGAACATCCTGAAATACCTGAAAAGGACTAAGGATATGTTTCTCGTGTATGGAGGTGACAAAGAGCTCGTCGTAAACGGTTACGTCGATTCTAGCTTTGACACTGATCCGGATGACTCTAAGTCACAAACCGGATATGTATTTTTATTGAACGGTGGAGCTGTCAGTTGGTGCAATTCCAAACAGAGCGTCGTGGCGGGATCTACGTGTGAAGCGGAATACATAGCTGCTTCGGAAGCAGCAAATGAAGGAGTCTGGATGAAGGAGTTCATATCCGATCTAGGTGTAATACCTAGTGCATCGGGTCCAATGAAAATCTTTTGTGACAACACTGGAGCAATAGCCTTGGCGAAGGAATCCAGGTTTCACAAGAGAACAAAGCACATCAAAAGACGCTTCAATTCCATCCGCGATCTAGTCAAGGAGGGAGACATAGAGATTTGCAAAATACATATGGATTTGAATGTTGCAGACCCATTGACTAAGCCTCTTCCACGGGCAAAACATGATCAGCACCAGGACTCCATGGGTGTGAGGATCATCACTTTGTAATCTAGATTATTGACTCTAGTTCAAGTGGGAGACTGAAGGAAATATGCCCTAGAGACAATAATAAAGATGTTATTTATATTTCCTTATATCATGATAAATGTCTTTTATTCATGCTAGAATTGTATTAACCGGAAACTTAGTACATGTGTGGATACATAGACAAAACAGTATGTCCCTAGTATGCCTCTACTAGACTAGCTCATTGATCAAAGATGGTTATGTTTCCTAGCCATAGACATGAGTTGTCATTTGATCAACGGGATCACATCATTAGGAGAATGATGTGATGGACTAGACCCATCCGTTAGCATAGCACTATGATCGTTTAGTTTTACTGCTATTGCTTTCTTCATGACTTATACATGTTCCTATGACTATGAGATTATGCAACTCCCGAATACCGTAGGAACACCTTATGTGCTATCAAACGTCACAACGTAACTGGGTGATCATAAAGATGCTCTATAGGTGTCTCCGAAAGTATTCGTGGTGTTGGCATAGATCAAGATTAGGATTTGTCACTCCGAGTGTCGGAGAGGTATCTCTGGGCCCTCTCGGTAACACACATCATAATAAGCCTTGCAAGCAAAAGACTAATGAGTTAGTCACGAGATGATGTGTTACGGAACGAGTAAAGAGACTTGCCGGTAATGAGATTGAACTAGGTATAGTGATACCGACGATCGAATCTCGGGCAAGTAATATACCGATGACAAAAGGAACAACGTATGTTGTTATGCGGTTTGACCAATAAATATCTTCGTAGAATATGTAGGAGCCAATATGGGCATCCAGGTTCCGCTATTGGTTATTGACCAGAGAGATGTCTCGGTCATGTCTACATAGTTCTCGAACCCGTAGGGTCCGCACGCTTAAACGTTCGTTGACGATATAGTATTTAATGAGTTATGTATGTTGGTGACCGAATGTTATTCGGAGTCCCGGATGTGATCACGGACATGACGAGGAACTCCGGAATGGTTCGGAGATAAAGATTAATATATGAGATAATAGTGTTTGACCTCCGGAAGGGTTCCAGAATTCACCGGAAGGGGTTCTGGATGTTTCCCGAAGTGTTTGGGTACGAGAACACTTTATTTGGGCCAAAAGGGAAAGCACACAAGGTTTTTGGAAGGCGCAAAAGGAAGTTTTGCGGAGTCCAGGGGCCAGACGCCAGGGTCCCTGGCGTCTGGGTCCAGACGCCGGGAACCCTGGCGTCTGGCCCTGGAGTCCGAGAAGGACTCTTGCCTTTCGGGTGAAACCGACTTTGTGAAGGCTTTTACTCCAAGTTTCGACCCCAAGGCTCAACATATAAATAGAGGGGTAGGGCTAGCACCCAAGACACATCAAGATACACCAAGCCGTGTGCCGGCTACCCCGACCCTCTAGTTTATCCTCCGTCTAGTTTCTGTAGTGCTTGGCGAAGCCCTGCAGAGATTGTTCTTCATCAACAACCGTCACCACGCCGTCGTGCTGCCGGAACTCATCTACTACTTCGCCCGTCTTGCTGGATCAAGAAGGCGAGGACGTCATCGAGCTGAACGTGTGCTGAACGCGGAGGTGCCGTACGTTCGGTACTAGATCGGGACGGATCGTGAAGGTGCACGACTACATCAACCGCGTTGATAAACGCTTCCGCTTTCGGTCTACGAGGGTACGTAGACACACTCTCCCCTCTCGTTGCTATGCATCTAGTAGATAGATCTTGCGTGATCGTAGGAACATTTTGAAAATACTACGTTCCCCAACAGCCCCACCACGCTTGCATCCCCGCTCGTCATTGGATGCACCAAGGTCGTTGACCAATCACATTCCCGTCGGCTGCAACTCCCACGCGCCTCGTGCTTCTGCCTCGCCACCGACGAGCCGGGCGGCCATGGACGACACCGAAGCTTCTGCAGAACCGTCGCACCCCCTCATATTGCAACCGTTAAAAAAAAGCTTCATCCCCTAGATGAAAAGCTTCAACCGGATGTAGAGAAAGTTACAAGCAGTCAATGCCATCGCCGGAAAGCTACAACCGTTGACATGAAATGCTACAACCTTCGATGAAAAAAGCTTCAACCGAAACGACACAAAAAGCCTTGATTAAGCGCTGCTAAAAAGAAAATAGCTACAACTTTTGATAGAAAAGCTTCAACGATTGTTGGAAAAACTCCTACCATTGAGAGAGAAAGCTACAACTAAACACTATGAAAATAAGAAAGCTTCAACCAGAGACGGCTGGAGGTGGAAGAAGATGATAAAACGCTGCAGTTTTGCTACATGGGCATATATTTTGCTACAACCGGCGTCACGTTTTGCTACAACACACAGCCGGCATTGCGTTTTGCTACAACTAGCATCGCTTTTTGCTACAACCGGCATAACGTTTTGCGACATCCATCACGGCTGAGTTGCGAGGCTCGACGGTGACGAGGACATTTTTGCTGCAACCGGCGTAGGTTTTTGCTATGTCCGGCAACGACTTTTGTTACATCCGTTCAACTTTTAGATGCAAATGTTGCTACTTGCAACGGCGAGCTACAGCCAGCGACGTTTTTTTTTGCTGCAACCGTGTCTTCATTTTGCTACGACCGACAACGAAAAATGCTACAACGGGGTAATTCTATTTGCTGCAACAGTCAATCCCCGGCGAGACGGAGCTGCATCCATGGCGTGCGCAGGCGGCGAGGGGCGGGATCCATCCATGGCGAACGCGGGGGGCGGCGAAGTTGCATCCATGGCAAGCGCGGGCGACGGAGCTGCATCTAGGGGTGCGAGACACGTTGAGATGCAAAGGCATAGCTGCATCTGGTGAGTGCCCCCGGCGAGCTGCGGCGGCCCGACGAGCAGCCCCGGCGACGCGGACGGCCGGTGAGGGCGCCAACCGGCGACGGGGATGCCACGGTGATTCTTTAAGCTTGGTCGTTGGGGATGGCGGGGTGTCGAGCGTAGCTGTGGGCGTTGCATTTTTTTCTAGGGAGAATAACTGGGTGGAAGATGAATCAGAGATCAGATCTAACGACGCTTAATCGTTTTATCGGGTGGCTGGGGCTAGACCGGCCGAACAGTTCGGCCCGTGCGTCAGCGCCTATAAGCACCCTTTTTTGTAGGGATTTGTAGGAGTACTACTCCCTCCGTTTCAAAATAAGTGACTCAAATTAACTTTAGTATAAAATAAGTACAAAGTTGAGTTTCTTATTTTGAGACGGAGAGAGTACATGACATCCCAGTTAACGGTGGCGTGAGTACTGGAAACGGGAACGCGATTGTTGGGGCCGTCGTTTCAACGTTGTTTGGTGGCAGGAGGGAAACGCGTGCGCTGCCGTGCCGAGACCATTGACAGGTCCAGAGCGGAAAGTCACGGGCATGGACGCATCACGGTTTCTACTTTCTACCACGCCCGTCTCCGCGGAGAAACCACCACGATTTTGATCCCGGGCCACTACGGGTGACATGTCGATCGTTCGGAGCCCGCCGTATCTCTATCTGAACGCAACGTGGGTGCACAGCACACCGGGCCGGAGCGCCGGACATTGACGACGGAGCCTGAGAGCAGCGCACTCCTACGCCAGAGAGAGCCAGCTCGTGGAGGTAGGACTGACTCGACGTCGCCTCGCGCCTGTGCAGCATGATCGCCGGCTCCACGATCGTCCGGCGGCCGGAGTCCGCGCGAAAAGGCCCGTCCCTTGCCCTACTCCCCCCTAGCGAGATGCCGGGGCCTTTGCGCGGCATCTCGCGGCGTCCCTCCGTTCGGCCCGGGCGGAGGGGCCGTGGGCGGGGAGGATCGGGACACGACAGGAGTGCGTGGGCGCGTGGTGGAAAATAGTGCGGTGATGATGCGACGGGGAAAGAAAGGGAAGGGGCGCGCGGGTCAGGCCAATGCTGATACGACTTTCAAAGCCCTCCATTGTGTGACTTGGGGCGAGTTCTTTTGCTAGCTTTTAGAATAAGCTGAAATAACCTATCCCATACTCAGCTTATTCTAAAAGCTCAAACCAAATTATTTTTTTAGAAGCCTAGTAGTTAAGACTTCATTAGTAGGCTTCTAAATGAAAAAAATTGATTGGGCTTCTGGAATAAGCTGGGTTGGGGGTAGCTTATTCTGAAAGCCCAAAAAAGCTAGCAAAAGAATTGGCCCTTGATACCCTGATGAATCGGTGATGAATGTGCCGGGGTGCTCTACTCTCTCGTCGTGTGCATACATGATCTTGCGGCTACACGGGGTTTTGGTGAACAGCCGTCCGATGGTGGTCATGGTGACTACATTTGCTCCTCCTCTGTGAGGGAGCACGCTTTCTCTTTGCGCTCCTATATATGTCTCTACTTCCACTCCTTGCTACCGTCCTTGTGGCTTCGGCTATCGCCGGGCTAAATGTATTCGTGAAACCTCCCATTCCTAACTATACATTTGCGCGTAACTCATCGAGCAACGCAAAAGAGTGTGAGAGAGATATTGCGTCTCATTGCTGGCTTGATGTATAGTTGTGTAGGAGGAACGTTTTGAAACAATATATAGCTTAGAGATAGAAGCAAATGTGATGGGTGGAATACAATATGCAACGTAACTCATCAATAAAAGATACACATGAGATTTGAGATCGTCCCAGGGAGTGACAAGTATAAAGGCCATAGGATCTCGTGGCAGGGTATAAGGACCTACCGTGGAGAACCGTAAGGCTAGCCACTTATCCAAATCAACAGCCGTGACGACGCTGACACATTGACCAGGTCCCTGTTCCCATAGCCCGCGGCGGTTGCATGCACTACCCTATCGCCAAGACGGACATCGGTAAGAAAATGATCAGATCGTAAATTTTTCCAAAACAAAGTCAAATCGCATTGAAGTTTTGCCCAAAGGTCATAACAACAATTTTGGTTGGAGCACGCCGAGCTTTACCTCAATGCCGTGTGTGTCAGGAATCAATGTCCTACTTCAAGGAATCTGTACCGTCAGAGCATCGTGTCCAATTGATCCTGGGTCGAGTACTCGAGTGACAAATCAATATTTCTATATTCCTTTCAGATTCTGGGGTCACCCTATACTCTGACAATAGCAACCCCTTTGGACAGAGCCCCGTATAATATTTCTGTAATCATGGTTATATGTTCTAAAATAGAAGTCAAGTTTGGAGACTATTTATTTTCCTCATTATTATGTCTTTGGAAAATATACCTACAGTAATTTTCCAAAAAATAACTTTGATCAAGTATGTACACATTTATGTGTTAATTGAATATTTTCTTACTCTTCATATAAGAAAAAATGTTGTCCTCCTAAAAAATAAACCATTTTGCAATTATGGATGTATATGCTTCCATTATGTATGCACATTTATACTAACTTGCAATGAGAATTTTCTCAACATTTCCAAATATTTCCCGAGAAAGCAGGAAAATTCTTGCAACACTTTGTTTCTAAACTATGAACAATTTATTTTAACACGGGGCTAAAATATTTCCTGATATGTATGATCTTTTCCTTGGCATGCGGCAGTCGTTTTGAAAAAGGATTACCAAAGAAAAATTTCTATCGACCTTTCAGGGAAAAAGATAAAATTTTGATTTTGATTTTTCCCATCCAAAATACCATGAAACTCATTCCTTGGCGAAAATTCTTATACGAACACAACATAAGGTCAAGTTTGTTTTTCAAAAAGTTTCATACTTCCTCCGCTTCTTTTTACTCTACATATAAGATTTGTTGGAAGTCAAACA
The DNA here is from genome assembly GCA_902687465.1 of Secale cereale. Classification (NCBI taxonomy): domain Eukaryota; kingdom Viridiplantae; phylum Streptophyta; class Magnoliopsida; order Poales; family Poaceae; genus Secale; species Secale cereale. Next base: position 653,589,762 of record LR738712.1, read on the forward strand.
TCGTAAAATTGTAACCAACTTTATAGGAAAAATATCAACTTTTGCAATACAAAATCAATTTTATTATATGCATCATGGAATTAGTTTTCATATTACTTGCCGATTGTCGGTATTAGGTTTCGGGAACATGGTTTGAAACATTGATTAAGACAAAGAAAAGTAAACAAGGGTGTTCACCAATTGGAGTACAAATATGCGACTTGCGTGCGTAGGGGTCGAAAGGCTATGCACAAGGAGGTATTTCGCTATCTAACTTTTTTCTACCATTGTCCTCCTTGGCGGTATGGTAGTGCATGCTGCCTCCACGGTCTATTGTGGAAGGGACCTAGTCAACGTGTCAGCACCGTCACGGCTGTTGACTTCGACCCCTACGCACGCAAGTCGCATATTTGTACTCCAATTGGTGAACAACTCGCAACTGAGGCTAGTCATAGTGGAGAGTAACATAGAAATAATATCATAGATGATTGCATTTATTAGATTGTAGATTCATTTTGCTTTGAATTGCATTATGTTACGGGAACATACTATGTTACTCCAAACATTGTGTGGTGATGATGCGAAGGGGAAAGAAAGGGAAGGGGCGCGCGGGTGAGGTCAATGTTTGCTTCACCTTCTCCACTGTGCCGTCTCGAGTGGGACGAGGACGTTGTTGCGTCCAGTGTTCAGTTACCACGGTAGGACTATATTTTTTACGAAATGTCCTGATAGGACTTTCAAAGCCCTTCACCATGTGACTTGATACCGTGATGAATCGGTGAGGAAGGTACCGGGGTGCTCTACTCTTTCATCAGGTCAGTGGCGGATCCAGAAATTGACTTACCCGGGGCGAAATAGTGAAGACCTAATTTTTATTGTATGAATGCAAGTCCGCCCAACCAAAACTCATAAAATTCAAATGTGAAACTATATGCACTATTTTTTTTTAACAAAACTAATAGTTTAAAATGTTGCCCTTGTGAACTAGTACATCTTTTGATTTGCACAAGCTCGATGAAGGACGGCTAGGCATTGCACCGGGCACCACTTCTTCTTGTTGTGTCATTATCCACGTGCCTGGCCCTTAGGGCATCTCCAGCCGTTGGCCCCCAGGAGGTGCTAAAAATCGCCCCCGGGACGCACCGGCGCTAAACCGCGCACTGGGGGCGTGATGCCCCCCAGTCGCGGCCTCCCACGGGTTTTTAAAATGTTCAAATTTGGCGCAAACACAACGCAAACACGGGCGAGTTCGTTTAAATTTAAACATATTTTACAAAAAAAAAAGAAAAAAACTACCGCGGGCTACCCCGCCGTCTCCCTCGCCGCCCGCCTCCCCGCCCGCCCACGCGGTTCTACATGCCGATGAGGCTGTAGAACCGCGTGTAGTCACCGCCGTCGTCGTCATCGTCGTCGTCGTCCCCGCCCCCGCCTCCGCCGTCCCTGCTGCATCCCTCCCCCGGTTGGCGCAGCGGGTTGGATGGTCCGGGGGCATCGTCGTCGTCGCTATCAAGGACGACGACACCGTTCTCGTCCTCGCGTCCACGTTTGCGGGCGGCGATCTCCTCCAGGGCCCGGCACTGCCGGACCATCTCCTCGCGCAGGTAGTCGTCGCGCGACCACTGCATGGCGTCCTCGTCGGAGAAGCCGCGCCGGGCTATCTCCTCGTACTCCGAGGGGAGGTCGGACTCCGCCTTGGGCTCGACGAAGGCGCCGGAGCTGCGGGTACGCGCGCTGACAGGCGTGTCCTGGGGCTCCGGCTTGACGGGGCAGAGGTGGAGGCAGGGAGAGCCGCCGGACGAGGAGGAGGACACCCCGGTATCCATGCGCCTCGGCATCCAGGAGCTTCCCCGGCGGCATGAGAAGGACGGGGGAGCGGGGTACTCGAGGCGCGGCGTGTTGCCGTCCTCGATGTACTCGAGGACGGACTCCAACGTGCGCCCGGGCACGCCCCACCACCGGCGCCGGTCGTCGGTGTTGAACCTGTCGGAGGGCACGACGTCGTTGGTGGCCTCGAGCTGCTCATCGTGCCGGCGGCGGAAGTAGGGCTCCCAGATTGGGCTGTCGGGGACGTACCGGGGCCTCTCCCTCGCCGCACGCGACAGGGACGAGCGGATACGTGCGATCTCCGCACGCCGCGCCACGCCGGTGGGTAGCGGGGGCACCGGCACGCCGCCGGCGCTGATCCTCCACGCCCCGGGCACCCGCATGTCCGGCGGGACCGGGTACTCGGCCTCGAAAAGGAGGCGAGTCTCGTCCTCGTGCAGATGACGGCGCCCGAACCCGTTCGTAGCCGCGCCGTCGCCTGGGAAACGCTCGGCCATGCTTCTCAACTGGGGACGACGAGAGGAGGAAAGGGGGAGAAATGAGCGCATCGTCGGTGGATGATCGGTGCGAGTCTCTCCGGCGCGCTTGTGGTCGGCTTTTATAGGCGGAGGAGCCGCGTGGTAGGCTTGGCCGACGCGTTACGCGTGGCGTGATTGCGTGGCGGCCGAGGGACGCGCCGCCCAGCCTTCACTGCGCCGCCCGTGAGGCACCAATGGAGGCTGACCGGCGCGGTAGCGCGCGCAGCTTTGGCATTGATTCACCACGGGAAACGAGGCGATGAGGACGACGAAGCGGCGAGAAAAGAGTCGAGTCGCTGACGCGGCGGGCTCGCGGCTCTTCGCGCCAAAAACGATTCGTCCGGCGCTCCCGAGCGACCCCCCAGCGCGCCGGGTTAGTGTTGGGTCCGCCGGTGAAAACTGGGCTCTTGGGGCGCGAATGGGTCTATTTTTTGGCGCCGGCGACCGAAAAAACGCCTGGGAGGCCTTCTTGGGGGCGCGGCTGGAGATGCTCTTACTGGCATCCAATGAGGTAGAGCTTTGTGTCTGAGAGGCCGCGGCAGCAGGAGTGGACGTTGGGCGACGACTAGGTTAGGACTATATGAACCTAGTTGAGTGGTCGTGACAATTTTCCTCTAGCCGCACCCCGGAGGCGGTGCGGTCCGTCTAGCACCGCTACGCCGTGGTGGCGGCGCAACCCCTTCGGTGTCGCGTCTTTGGCTCCGAGTCGGAGGTAAACGACGGCAAGCATCACAACCCGTCCGGTGTTATGGAGTGGCGTTCCCGCAGTGCGAGGCATAGGACATGGGAGGCAGTTGCAACCCTTGCGACCGAGGCCATGGAGGAGGAGTCGCATGCCATCGTGGTGCCACAACGGGTGACAGACAACCCCCGGTGCCGCATCCGCATTGATCATGGGAGACAGCCGCCGGTGCCTCGTGCCCCGTGTGGGCCAGTCCATGTCGCATGTCCTACTCTTTCTTACCGGCAACGACATGTTCTCTTCATGGGTCTCACGGCCGCCGGACATGGGCATGAAACGGAACAACCAAGGACGGGTGCCAGCAAAGATTAGACTAGATTTTACGTTACATATAATTATATGGATTTGCGAATTTGCTAATAAGGCACCCGGTTGTGAAAAATGACATTTGAGGGGTAACCGGTCATTGTCCGCGGACACGACCGGGGCGTTTTCGCGGGGGTTTAGGAGGGCGGATTTGCTAACTCCAGTTCTAAATACTCTCGTGAGAGGCGCGTCCGCGAATGTTTAGGGAACATATTTTCTAAGTCCGGTTGTACATGCTCTTATGATGAAATAGCTTTGCTGTAGTCATCCATCTCACGTGTAGAGTGATATACGCTGTGCACTTAAGAGCTAGCTCACCTTCAAAGAGAATTGTTTCCTCTTCGTTCTTATCTCGCGTTGTTCATCTCCTCCAAACGAATCGCTATTGCCTACTGAGATGGATAAATCAGCATGTACTGAAGCGTATGTTACAGCTACCCGGGGTGGCCGCCCATGCCTGCCCCTCGGTGGCGCCGCCCCTGCATCAGGTGCATGCATGATCCTACGGCCACGCGGGGTTTCAGTAAACAGCCGTCCGACGGCGACCATAGTGACTACATTTGCCCTTCCTTCGTGAAGAAGCATCCTTTCTCTTTGCGCTTCTATCTATGTCTCTACTCCCATTCCTTGCTAGCACCCTTGTGGCTTTTGCTATCGTTGGGCTAAAAGTATTCATGAAACCTCCCATTCCTAACTATACACTTGGGGCGTAACTCATCGAGCAACGCAAAAGAGTGTGTGAGAAAATTGTGTCTCATTCCTAGCTCGGTGTACAGAACGTTGTGTAGGAGGAACGTTGTAGAACAATATATATAACTTAGAGATTAGAGGCAAATGTGGTGGATGGAATGCATTATGAAATGCAACTCATCAATAAAGAGATACGCATCGAATCACATTAGATTTGAGATTATCCCAGGGAGTTACAAGTATAAAGGCCATAGGATATGACGGTAGGGTATAAGGCCTACCGCCAAGACTCGTGGCGGTAGCCACTTATCGAAGTCAACAACTGTGACGGCGCTAACACGTTGACTAGGTCCCTTCCACAATAGCCCGTGGAGGCAGCATGCACTACCATACCGCCAAGGAGGACAACGGTAGAAAAAAGTTAGATAGCGCAATTTTTCAAAACGAAGTCAAATCGCACTGAAGTTTTGCCCAAAGGCCAGAACAACAATTTTGGCCGGAGCACGCGGCAGAAAACACATATTTGACCTGTGGACGAAAATAATTCAAAGTTTGAACTGCTTTAAAAAAAATCATGCTGCTGACCCTTTCGAGTGGCGCCCAACAGGAAGGCATCGCACCCCACTGCAGCGCCGTTGGCTTAGGCGTTGCACGCCCGGCCAGCGTGGTAGCCCGGGGCCAGGCGCGGCCCCACGGCCAGCTGTGCAGCGCCTATCGCTTGGGCGCCACACTTGTAATGTGCAGCGCCTTGCCCTTAGGCGCTGCACTGTCTGTTGGCCACTTTCGCTGGCCCCACCCCCTCACCCCACCAACCCCCATCCCACACACCCCCATCCCACCCCAAGCTGAAGCAAAGCGCCCCCTCTCCCCCTCTCAAATCTTGCAAATCCGGAGTATTTGTCCGTGGATTTCGAAGCCAACCCCTCCCTTAAGGTAATCTCCTCCGATCCCCTTTTTTTTCATCCACACGAATTGTCACATTTGCTCAAATCTTGCAAGTTTGGGGAAACCCTAGTTTTAGTTTGAATTTGGAAATTTGTGTTCAAATATGTTATGTTTCTTTGCTAATTTGGTAGGGTTAGGTTTCATACTATGCTAGGGTTAGGGTTATGTGTGTTTTTATGTTGAGATTAGGGTAAGGGTTATGCTATTTTTAGGGTTGTTGTTATTGTTAAGTGGGGGTTAGGGTTGTTGTTTCATATCTATGTTAGGGCTTATGTATTTTGTGCAAAAACTTGGTTAAGTTTTTTATTATTGTAGGGATTGGAAGAACATGTGTTTATGTTCATCATGTGGATAAAGAGGCCTTTTTGAAAGGCAATGTTGAGCTGGACCCGGAAGAGCTTGACATGGTGTTTGAGAGTAGTCCTAGCTATGCGGAGCTCTTGGAACAAGTGAGGAAGGATTTGAATTGGATGGGCCCAAGTGACGCTGTTGAGCTCGAGGGAAGGCATAATGTTGGTTTTGGAATGCACATCCGTTGGAAGACAATGCGTGTGAACTCTGAGCAACGTTGGGTTGCATACAAGGATACGGTTGCCGAATCTCTAGACAAGGCTCTTGAGTTATTTGCCTCCAAGAAGGTTGATTCTACTTTGCATTTGGACTTGAACCGGAACCCCTCCCCGTTGGTTGCTAGCACTCCCCCACCCATGAACCAAGATCAAATGAGTGAACCTCATTTCACGCAACAAGATTGGCCAACATTGAGCCCGACTCCAAACAACCGAAATGAAGATTTTGAAGAGGATAATGATGAGTACGAGGAGGATGACAACGAAGTTGATCTCCATGACAACAATGTGGGTGATCTCGAGCAATACCATGTGCAAGAGACAATGGACCAATCCATCCCTTTTTCCCGTGCATATGCATCGGACTCAGATGACGATTGTCCCGATGAAGAAGTTGATGAGGAGGGGTTCACGCCGAAGGAGGCCCAAGCATTCAAGAAGGTATTCGGGCGGGATCACAAGACACCATTGTTCAAGGATCTTAGTCTCGCGGATGAAGCCGTTGTGGATGGTGGCAAATGCATATCTCTTGGAGCTAGGCCAAGTTCTCACCGTGATTTGGGAGATGGCAAGAACGGGATATTTCCCGGTTGTGAGTTTGATTCCTTCTTGGAATTGAAGATGTGGCTCGACAACTACTCGGTTACGCATTATCGTCCACATAGATTGGCCAACTCGGATGTCAATGTGCGTTACATGGTTAAGTGTGAAGTGCCAAGATGTCCATGGATTGTGCGTGCAAGGCCATGGAAAGGAGGTCCCACTTGGCGTATAGTGAGTTGTCTACCAACTCACACAGTGGTAGAGGCCGTGGTGGTGATAGAGGCCGTGGTGATGGTCTTGGCCGTGGTCTAGGCCATGGTGATGGTGTTGGCCATGGTGGTGGTAGAGGCCGTGGTAGTGGTAGAGGCCGTGGTGGTGGTCTAAGCCGTGGTGGTGGTAGAGGCAGTGATGATCTTGGCCTTGGCGGCGGCCGTAGTGGAGGAATGTTCTCTTAGCTCAATGGACCATTGTCGTATGTGACTTACTATGATCTTGTTATTTTGGCTCAATGTTTGTGTTGTCATTTTGCATTGTGTGACTAACTATTATATTGCCATTTTCGTAGGTATGGAAACAATGAAGGGGGTGGAGGACACGGAGGGGGAATGTGAGATCCCTTGGTGGTGGGAGGAGGAAGAAGAAGAAGAAGAGAGGAAGAAGAAGAAGGGACAAGTACCGTGACCTTCTTATGAACCAAAATGTGTGCTATTACGTGCTATGAGACCTAAATGACTATGTGATTTGGACTACTCTACGTGCTATGTGTGTATGACTATGTGATTTAGACTACTCTATGTGCTATGTCTTCTTTCTGTGTGTTTGGACTACTACATGTGATTTGGATATGATTATGTGCCATCTATGTGAACTAGAAAACATAAACAACACTTGGTATTTGAAAACAACAGATAATGCAACGCCCATGTGTAAGGCGCTCTCTGGACTAACATGTCCAAGTGTGCAGCGCCTAAACGCTAGGTGTCTCACTACACAGTGCAGCGCCTCTCGCTTGGGTGCTGCACATCTACCTCAATGTAGATAGCGAATTTTTTCAAAACGAAGTCAAATCGCACTGAAGTTTTGCCCAAAGGCCAGAACAACAATTTTGGCCAGAGCATGCCGATCTCTACCTCAATGTCGTGTGTCAGGAACATCCTTCACGGAGCCTGGGCTAGTAGTTGGAGAGGGCAGCGCACTCCTACGTTAGAGAGAGGCAGCTCGTAGGAGTCGTCGTACTACATGAAACACTTCACGAGATTCATTCTAAGAAACTAGATGGGGTTATCTTCAAAGTGGATTTCGAAAAGGCTTATGATAAAGTCAAATGGCCTTTCCTACAACAGGCAATGCGCATGAAGAGTTTTAGTGAACGTTGGAGAAACCAAGTAGACACCCAAGTACAGAAGGGCAGTGTCGAAGTCAAGGTGAATGATGACATTGGTCATTATTTTCAGACTCATAAGGGGTTGAGACAAGGAGATTCCATGTCCCCTCTCCTGTTTAATATTGTGGCTGACATGTTAGCCATACTTATAAGCAGGGCCAAGCAACGCGGACATGTAGATGGATTAGTTCCTCACCTAGTCGATGGAGGGGTATCCATCCTACAGTATGCTGATGATACTGTCCTTTTTATGGAACATGACTTGGCTAAGGCACGTAACATGAAACTCATATTGTGTCTCTTCGAACAGTTGTCTGGTTTAAAAATAAACTTCCATAAGAGCGAGTTGTTCTGTTTTGGGAAGGCTAAAGACGAGGAACACAAATATAGACAACTGTTCGGATGTGAGTTAGGTACGTTACCATTTAATTACTTGGGCATACCGATTCATCACCGTAAATTATCCAATAAAGAGTGGAAATGCATTGAAGAACGATTCGAAAAAAAACTGAGCTGCTGGAAAGGAAAGCTTATGTCATATGGAGGTCGACTAGTCTTGATTAATTCGGTCTTGACTAGTATGCCGATGTTCCTACTTTCGTTCTTCGAAATTCCGATAGGAGTCAAAAAGCGCCTTGATTTTTTTAGGTCTCGCTTCTTTTGGCAGTCTGATGAGGTCAAAAGAAAATACCGTCTAGCGCGATGGGATATTCTTTGTCGACCCAAAGAGCAAGGGGGCCTTGGTATTGAGAACCTAGAAATCAAGAATAAATGCCTTATGTGCAAATGGTTGTACAGGCTAGAGACCGAACCGGAGAGTATGTGGTCACAAATTTTGCGCAATAAATACTTACAATCTAAAACATTAGCCCAAGTAACCATGAGACCAACGGATTCACCATTCTGGAAGGGCCTTATGAGAACGAGGGATTTGTTCTTTCATAGGGTCAAATTCTTGGTAGGCAATGGTTTGTCCACGAGATTCTGGGAAGATACGTGGTTAGGGGGCACGCCTTTGGCAGTCCAATATCCGTCACTTTATAACATTGTGCAACGAAAGGAGGCTTACGTGGGCACAGTTATGCAAACCACTCCCCTCAACATCCAGTTTCGACGTGCGTTAGTTGGTCATAGATGGAATGCATGGTTACACTTGGTTCGGAGATTGATGGACGTTCAACTCTCTGACCAACCGGACACGATACATTGGACGCTTACTAAAAATGGGATTTTTACGGTGAAATCTTTTTACTTAGACTTGATTAATTCTGGCCCAATACTAAGGTCATTACACATCTGGAAGGTTAAGGTTCCTTTGCGGATTAAAATCTTGATGTGGTTTGTCCACAAAAAAGTGATACTCACTAAGGATAACTTAATCAAAAGAAGATGGGTGGGAAGCTCGCGGTGCTGTTTTTGTGATCATGATGAAACAATACAACACCTCTTTCTTGATTGTCCTTTGGCGAAACTATTGTGGAGGACAATTCATATAGCTTTTAACATTCAACCACCGGCTGATATTGCGTCATTGTTTGGGACGTGGTTAGCTGGGGCTGATCAGATTACTGCAGCTCGTATTCGGATTGGAATATGTGCGCTTTTATGGGCTATATGGAACTGCAGAAACGATATGATCTTTAACAGACAACATAATTTAAATTTCTTGCAGGTTATCTTCAGGGCTACAGCTTGGATCCGTACGTGGTCCTTACTCACTCCTATGGGCTCCAGGGAGCCTTTGGTTACTGGGTGCAACCGATGGGAGATGGCCGCTCGGGCTATATTCAACCGATTTGGATGGCGATCACATAATAGGATATGAGTCTAGGGAATCCATCATATCTATAATACCTAAATAGTTCATCCCCACTAACTTATTTCTCTAAACATGCAAACTATCCACATCATCATCCATGCCATCACAGCAAAATTGTTTCCACGTCATCACAGCAATATTTTTTCACTTTCCCATCGCACGGCTGTGTTAGCCATTGGATCAATTGTAGCTCGACGCCTACAGTCACAATTATCTCCACCCACCCTCTAACGTGCGCGCGCAGTTAATGCCCAATTGCATGTTGCTCCGTTTCGTGTGTCCAGCGCAATCTTCTCTCCTTCCCATCGATTATTTTCTTTTCTCCCTCCTGCCTCTACACGTCATGTACGCAAGGGGCAACCCATCGTGCCCTCCTTCAGAAATCTTATCCTGTCTACACTACGGGGCAGGCGCGGCGGATGGGATCCCATCTCCACGCCAAGTGCTCCTCGGGCACGACAGCCGATCTGGCTCACCTCCATGGCACTCCAGGATTCTCTAGGGCTGCGTTCCCCTTGCAGGTGTGGTTCCTGCATCATCAAGACGGCGGTGCCCTGGTCCTCCCTCCCACCGTCTATGTCTTCGTTCTTTTTTTTTTGCGGGACCTATGTCTTCGTTCCATCCAAGGTAACTCCGACGCTACACTAGCTGTCTGCGCCACCCAAGCCAGCCGCAACCTCTTCTTGCGCTTCACCTCCCACACAGTTGTTGCATCTACTCTTGAATCCGACCGATTAAACATTGCAAGCTCCTACACTTCCAGGTTTGATGCTTCAACTTCTCATGCATGTACTTTGTATGAAGGGTTAATATTGTAAAACTTCCTTCACTTTCAGTCTCGGTGCCGCCTGTTTGCGCCTTAACCTGCACATAGATCGAGAGAAAAGGATGACAATGACTAGATAAAGGAAGAGGAGATGCGGAGATATCAACTTTGTATGAGGCACCATGGCCAGGTAGAAACGTTTGCTTGGTCAGGGGAGGAGAGCTGCTACGTACGTGACACGTGAACCACATCATGATCTGCTGAGACACCCCAGATCCCAAAAAATAATTTCAACTTGCAGATTTTTAGTTGACTAACCAATTTGCTTTATCAGGTAGCGTCAATTATGTTATTGTACCCCATTTGATACAGGCGATGCCTACCATCCAGTGAAGGTAACTCCTACTCCTCTACTTTGTTAGCCAGATGGATTAATTTTGCAAGCATTGCTAAAGAAACCCTCTAAAGAAATTACCTTGCAAAAGTGATAAAATCTTCTCTTATGGTGTGCCGTCAATAATCTTCTCTATCATTCAACAAACCTTCTATTTGTAATATATCTCTGATGTGTGCTAAATGTATCTCTGGATAATCAAAATATTTTGATGATTGCAGGTTACCCTTTTCTGTATTCGGTGATCGAGTCTCAATCATTCTAATGTTTTACTGTCGTGAGTTAATTTAACATATATGCACACCCCAAGAGTTTTGACAACTATATTTATGTGAACAGTCAAAGGACGATGATAAAAAATACTCCCTCCGTCCCAAAATAAGTGACGCAAAAGTGACTCAGTTTTGTACTAACTTTAGTACAAAGTTGAGTCACTTTTGCGTCACTTATTTTGGGACGGAGGGTGTAGTATCTAATGGAATAATCTAGCAGTTCCTGGTGGCTGTCCTCTCAAGTGCTATTTTCCCAATATATAGACGTAAGAACATCTCCTGCTTTAATGGTTGTACTCCCACGCGCAGGGTTGTTGCTTTAATGGAATAATCTAGCAGTTCCTGGCTGCTTTAATGGTAACAGATTAGTCTAATTATGTCCGGTTTTGCGTCGTAAGATTCACTTTACTAATATCTCTCTTCATTGTCATAGTTGTTTGACACAAGCTGCATGCCATTGTTTTGGTAAGAAGGTATCCTGACTTCCCAAGCCATAACTTCACAATATTATTTATAATAGAATGTACGGAATGCATAATATGCTTATGGAATGCTATGTTCTGTTATTGATTCAAAGTTCATCACTATGCTAAGTTTAAGAGCTTTCTCCCTTAGCTAGCATTATCTTACAAAGTTAAATTGGCTCACCTTATTTCATTTCAAAACTTACTTTTCTTGCTAATTGTTGTATAATAATTTTCTTCACTGAATGTAGTAGATTGATTAAATTTAAAGAATTATGGTACAACCACCTGAACTGGTATGCTTCTGTTCTCGCCATCATGCAGATCTTCTTGCACACTATTCTGTTTCTACTTTTCAAGTGCCAGCATTGTACTCCCTGTTAATGCAGATGACTACTCGCTATTGTGGCCAGATGAAGATTATGAGAGAGATATGATGCAAGTGACTAAGAAGAAGCATTACCACCTCCCAAGGAAATATCCAATGTCTATCTGATTTTTGTTTTTTAACTGCTCTTTGTATGTCAAGACGTTTTGGTTGAGTGGATGATTGTTGATTGAGTAGTCACTGGGAGCGTAAACACCGGCAAACATTGATATCAAAACACATAATATTTGTATTTCTTTTCGGTTGTGCATTTTTCAGTTTTATGAAATGGTTTTATTTTAGCTAGGAGATGACTAACAAGTATATTCAAATTATCTATCTTTCATTTCCCAAATATGTCCAGTTTTTTTCTTCCTACAAATCCCGCAGCAACGCGCGGGGTGTCATCTAGTATTCTTTATATCTCCGGTTGCTTGAGACATGATGTAATTTGGTTTTTCTCACATATTTTTGCTCCGTTTGCGAGCTGTAAGACCTTTTTTTGGATTGACCTTTTTTTAAAATTATTAATAATATGGCTGCATGCATCTTCATGATGCAGAGGCAGGGGGTACACCTCCATTTTCAAAAAAAAGCTCGTAGAGGTTGGTAGGACTGACTCGACGTCGCCACGCGTCTGTGCAGCACGATCGCTGGCTCCACGATCGCCCGGCGCCCGGAGTCCGCGCGAAAAGGCTCGTCGCTTGCCCTACTCCCCCTTAGCGACACTGTTACGCACGACATGAGCAGGAAAATTGCTGGGTCGAGATATGTAGGGCGAGGCCACGGACAAAAAGTGCGCCAGGGGCGAAAGCAGAGCGCGCACCACCGTCATCACGGGAGGACCGGGCAACCGGCGGCGAGAAACCCGGAGGGCAGCCCCAGCGGCGGGCGCGCCGGGAGATGCCGGGACCTTTGCGCGGCATTTCGCGGCGTCCATCCGTTCGGCCCCGGCGGAGGGGCCGGGGGCGGGGAGGATCGGGACACGACAAGAGTGCGTGCGCGCGTGGTGGGAAATAGTGCGGTGATGATGCGACAGGGAAAGAAAGGGACGGGCCGCGTGGGTCAGGTGTTTCTCGTTCTCCGTCTCGAGTGGGACGAGGACGTGGGCTGAGACCCTCGGTAGGACTTTATTTTTTACTACGAAATATTTTGATAGGACTTTCAAAGCCCTTCACCGTGTGACTTGATAACGTGATGAATCGGTGATGAAGGTGCCGGGGTGCTCTACTCTCTCGTCCCACGCATACATGATTCTACGACCACGCAGGGTTTTGGTGAACAGCCCACCGACGGTGATCATGGTGACTACATTTGCTCCTCCTCTGTGAGGGATCATGCTTTCTCTTTGCGCTCCCGTCTATGTCTCTAATGCCACTCCTTGCTACCGTTCTTGTGGCTTCGGCTATCGCCGGGCTAAATGTATTCGTGAAACCTCCCATTCCTAATTATACACTTGGGCGTAGCTCAACGAGCAACACAAAAGAGTTTGAGAGAGAGAGAGTGTCTCATTCCTGGCTCGGTGTATAGTTGTGTAGAAGGAACGTTTTGAAACAATATATAACTTAAAGATAGAAGCGCATGTGGTGGATGGAATGCATTATGAAATGCAACTCATCAAGAAAGAGATATGCATCGAATAACATGAGATTTGAGATTACGCTCAGGATTGACTAGTATAATTATGACCACATGGGGTGAAAAAAGAGGCCCATGTTACTTTGACTTCCAGCTCATGAAAATAATCTTTACATTGTGGAACATGATCAAATTTTAAAGTTCCTTCACTCAAGTTAGTCGGATCTTTTTTTTTTTTTGCGAATCAGCAAGCTTTATTGATAAAAACAAATTAGGATTACAATCACTGCAGAGAGTTTTGGCGAGGAAGGAAGGGAAACAATTTAGCCAAAGACATCTCCTCCCTGACTCACCTGCTTATTTCGCACAACGGTGAGCCACTTCATTTGCAACCTGATTAACAAATCTCAGATAGAAACTATTGAAGCTACCCCTCGTCTCATCATCTTCATGAAGAACTCCAGTGATACTAGTTCTTGAGAAATCAGCAGAGCTGTTAGCCTCTCTTTTTCAGAGAAAAGGCATAGTGCCCAATTTTATAAATAAAGCTCAACGAGGAGAGACAACAATATCGGGTACAAGCAACGAACAAGTTTCCAGAGCCTAACAGCCAACACGTGCAATATGGCACGCAGACCAGCAAATGACACAATACAATGAGATCTACTCTGCATGAGGCGCCATCAAAGAAAGGGCAGGCACAAGGCTACGACAGACGCATGGATCTTGGCAATGAGCGAGGCGACCGCAACATCATCGACGGCCCTAGACAGCAGCCTCTGCTGCTACAAAAGGGCAGCCATTTTAAACAAACAATCAGTTGGGCGGTTAGGAAACAAATGTTCAATAGTAAAGTTATTCCTAAATGGTCCAAAAGCACCAAACAAAAACAACAAATGCCAGCAAAAAAATCATAAAGAAACCGACCTGAATAGTTCTTAATGCAATCAAACATATCAGAGAAACTAGAAGGGTTATAGTTAGTGTTCAACCATGATCGAACACAACTCCAGCCAAGTCCTGGCAGGAAACAGTTAAAAAACAATGTGTTCAATGTTTTTCAAATCTCCATATAGAGAACATGCAACATTAGCTGAGAAGTTTTTGGCCGCTAGCCGGAAGTTTGAGTCTGTTTGTGTGCAAAAGAATGATTTCTATCTTAAGGAGAATACATGATTGCCAAATAGCCCTGAATCCAGGGTCCTGCCGCCCAGAGATGATCTTAGACTAAAAAGATTTAATCAAAAATTTGCAACCCGATTAAAAAAGCTCAGATGGAAACTATTGAAGCCTCTCCTCATATCATCAAATTCATTGAGAACTCACCAATACTAGTTCTTGAGAAATCAGGAGATTCCCACAACTTAATAACCTGTTGGGCGTCGCTCTCCACATGGTCCTGTTGAAGCCCTCTTTCTACTGCTAGTATGTATGTGTAAACGGTTTAATCACTATTTCTAAAAAATCAAAATTATTTCTATCTAATATTATGTATTATGACAAGTCTGATCCTTTCTACCCGAAGTATGATCCTTTGGATAGTCTTCTCCTTGAGGAGGCCTTGAAATCCACAAGGATTCTTCTCCAAGGAGGTCTTGTTCTCCAAGAGGAGGGATAGATGAGAAAAGCTCTCAAATCTAGCTTAGACTTTGCTAACCCAAACAAATGTCAAGGGGACGAAATATATAGGTAGGTGGAGGAAGGGGATGAAATGTGGGCCAAACAAGGCCTTCACGTCGGGCTCCTTGGAGGGCCCATGCACTCGGGGGTCCTGTGGGCATGGCACACGCCAGTGCGCACGGGCTCAACAGACTGTCTAGCGAGGGGCCCCGTGCGCATGGGGTCATTCTGGGCCCGTGCGCACGGGGTATCTAGAGAGTTTCTGGGTAGCCTGTGCGCACGGGGTCCGAAGAGCCCGTGGGCACGGGGTCGCCTGGGCAAAGATGCATTCTTCAAGCTGGTTGCCTCCGTCTTCGTTGCGACCTTCGTGGCCTTCTCGTGCCTAATGATACATAGTGCATTTTGGTGAGGTAGCAACCAAGTTCCATTCGTGTCCATATGCAAGTTGAATAGGAAGGAGTTCACCTCGATTTCCATTGCGCGTGCTCTAGCTCTTGTCATGGATCCTTTTCTCGAAGGTCCGTTGGCCGAACTTTATTAGAAGGAAAAGAAGAAATAGAGTGTGAGTTACAAACTGGTGGACAGTCTAGGCAGACTAGAACTGAGCACACCAGCAAGCTGGACTGCCAGAGACACGGGCCGAGCGAAAAATTACGCTGCTAAGTCAGCGATACATCCAAGAACACGCCAGGTTGCCATCTCCTCTCTAATGAGATCAAGTACCCGCTCCGCACTACTGGCTGTATGATCGAAGATCCTGGAATTTCGCTCCTTCCAAATCCGCCAGTGGATGAAGATGGTGATAGTGTCGTAGTTGCGTCGCATTGACTTAGGGATTCCCTACCTGGTAGTGAGCCACCAGTCCTCCGTTGATGCGAATTCCCCGTCTGGAGTGATGAAACTCTCCCTCGTCCACATCTTGAAGAGGCGCCACACCTGCTGGGTGAACCTGCAGTGAATGAAGAGATGATCGCAGTCTTCTGGTTCAGTACAACAAAGAGGGCAGCAAGGATTCGATGGCCAGTTTCTGCGCTGTAAATTGTCCGCTGTGAGGCATCGGCGGTGAACCACCAACCACATGAATAACTTGCATCTTGGCGGGGCTTTGGATTTCCATATCGGCTTGGTACACAGAGAGGACACACTCGCCACGAAGAACATTCTGTATGCGCTGCTGACAGAGAATTGTCTGTCTTCAGTGAGCTTCCACAACGGCCGAGCATGTGCCTCAGCTGACAACATGGTTGCCTGCATGATATCCCAGATCTTAAGGTATTGAGCCATTGCCTGCATCGAGACCCCTCCTTTGATTTACCTAATCCAAGTGTTATTGTGCAACGCTTCCCTGACAGAGCTGCCCGAGTCTTTGACAAAAGAATAGAGGGCCGGTGAGGGAGTCCTGTATTCGGGGGTCCTCAGTCATCCGGGCCGTTGAAGCTGGGCCGCATTGATGGGCCGCATGAATAAGAAGCAGAAGGCCCTCCCCCGTATTCGGTCAGGACTCCTATGTACGTAGAAATGAAGGTGTGGAGTCCGGATGTATCAATTAATTCCTCCCCAAGTCACCCTTGTAACCCTAGGTCCCCTCCGGTGTGTATATAAGCCGAGGGGTTTAGTCTGTAGAGGGGATCATCTTCACAATATCCTCATAGGCTAGACCTAGGGTTTAGCCATTACGATCTCGAGGTAGATCATCTCTTGTATACATATTCATCCATACTAATATAGCAGGAAGTAGGGTTTTACCTCGATCGAGAGGGCCTGAAGCTGGGTAAACATCATGTCCCCAGCCTCCTGTTACCATCGATCCACAGACGCATAGCTTGGCCCCCCCTACCCGAGATCTGCCGGTTTTGACACCGACAATGGTGCTTTCATTGAGAGCTCTGCTGTGCGCTCGCCATGAGCGGACGATGGCGCGTCTCGTCATCGACGACGGGATCACCCTCGGAAACAACTTGGTTATTGGCCAGGTCCTCCAGCTCGGCGGGTTCGCTGTCTGCGCCCGCATGGCCTCCGGGCTGGCCGCACTCCCTGCGGCCGTAAAGCATCACCTTTATGCCGATTCCGGCTACTCCGCCTATAAACGAGCTGCTGGATCGCGTCGCCGCCCTGGGGCTTTCACCGCCAGGAGATCAAATCGGACTTAAGTCCGACCATGATGAGATTAGCGCTTCTCCGATCACTTATCTGGTAGCAGTAGTGGAGGACGAAGCCATAGAGACTTCTCCTCTACAGACGGAGACCACAACAGTCTGGATCTCCGAACCCGTCGAGCCGAACACCTCCCAGTCAGGAGGCGAACACTACAAAAAGAAACACTTCCGTGATGATACGTGTTTGTCATAGTAGGTCACGTTTTTTTTGTCATGCATGTACAACCATGACAAATTTATGACAAAATCAAGATAGTCATACCTGTGCTGTCATAGAAGTGTTCCATGACATTACCAAAATTATCATCACGGAAGTGTCCACTTCCATGACGATAAATCGCGTGTCATAGAAGTGCTTTCGTCAAGGGTGGCCGACACGTGGCATCCACCGTAACAGAACGCTGTTAAGCTATCGGGTCCGGTTTTGGATTCGATAACCCGTTAACAGCCCCAACCAATGGTGATTTTCCACGTGTAAAATCATCATTGGCTGGAGGAAACACGTGTCAGCTCACCATTGGGACAGATGTCATCCACTCATTGGACCCAAAGCGCCTATGATACATCGACACGTGGCACGGCCCAACAGAGGCCCATTCTTATGAAAAGGCCGGCCCGTTTGACTTGGTCAAAAGGTGGCGGGCCCGCCCATGGCAAGCCTGTTAACGGTCTATTCGCATATAGCCCATTTACACCCCGCTAACCCAGGGCCCGTTTACGGCCTATCCGAATTAGGCCCAATAGCGTCATCTGGGCCGTCCAATACAATTCCAACCCATTTTAACTTCCGGCCCATGTATGGCCCATGACGTCTTTTGGCCAATATGAGGCCCTTAGTAACCCTCGGCCCATTAACGGCACGTGGTAAAACTGGCCCGTAATGAACAGTGTATGACTTTATACCCATTAACGGCCCATTATTCCGTTGGGCCGTTTCCAGCCCATGTTATCTTTCGGCCTTCTCAGGGCCCATTTATTCTTTGGCTCATTTCCAGCATTCGTTTACTTTCGGCCCGTTACTGTCATTTTCTACTTGTGGGCCAAATGCTGCCCGTGGTTACAGTCGGCCCGTTTGTGGCCCGTTAATACGTTGGGCCGTTTTCATAGCGTCATCAAATACGGCCTATTAACGACGACCCGTTATGGTCGGCCCATGAACGGACGATTTCAACTCTAGCCCATTTACGGCCATAATGTGGTCTATTTTTGGCCCATGTTTCGCCAACCGATCATATGGCCCGTAGAAGGCCCATTGATGATATGGCCCGTAGAAGGCCCATTGTGTCTACGCCCCGTAGAAGGCCCATTGTTTCTACGGCCCTTAGAAGGCCCATTGTTTCTATGACCCGTAGGAGGCCCATTTTAACTACAGTAAATATGTAGCCCATTGTTAATGTGGCCTAGTTTTAAAAAATAGGTTACTCCGGCCACTAGCAAACCAAAGAAAAAAGAACTGCACTGACTACAAGAAAACAAATAAACAAGACAATGGAAATAAATAAGCAAGCAACTTACGCTAGGCTATCACGGCTATTACACATATTACATCCACTGGGCATCAAAGTTTGCCACAAGTGCAAATATAAGGAACAAAGCAGCATATAAACGCCGCAGCAAAACAAGTCGAGGAATGAAACCACTTCAGAAGAGCCCAAGAAACAATATCCTGGGTACCCATAATGCTGGCAAGATGCTTAGCAAGCTTATTAACTTTCTCTTGTTTGGTGCTAAAATCCTCGAGCACTTGCTGTTGCACTAGAAAGTATGCATCTGAATTCTGCAGGGACTTCCTCAGTCCTTCGGCTTCCTGTCGCATAACATCTGATCGATGTCTTTCAACTTGAAGTTGAGACTCAAGAAGCCGAACTGATTTAGGCAGCGAGTTCGAAGAGATGGTGCCAGCAGTAGTAGCCAGTAACTCAAACACTACATCAAGACATGACTTTGGGGTTGTCTCAGTGTCTTCAGTATAGTTTTTATCAACTTTCTTGGAGAACAATAGGGATGTCTTACTATCTTGAACCTGATCTGCATTACTTCCTTTACCATTGCATAACGGGGGTACTCTTCTCCAATATTTTATCCGCGCTGTAAAGGAGAAACAAACAAATACATCACATGTTTACAATGTAGTATATGAAACTCATTTTGGTAAACCAGTTTAGTAGTAAGGTGGACATGATAACAACATGAAACAAACATATATCTATGTAGTATGGTCACTGTATGGTCTATATCATTGTAGTTTATGTTGCCAAATCAAGATAGATACAGTTTGAATCATATCTATTTAAGACAAAGCAGCATAGACAGAATATAAGTGTGGGAAACTACATAGCAATAACAACACTTGTAATGTGCATGGCATGAGAACATAACTGCTTATTCAATTGAAACTGAAATCAACATAGAGCAAGCTACAACAGCAAACACGTTAAAGAAACATGTTTAAAACATACCTGTTGCGCCATTGGAGTTTCAATTGCATCCTTCAAATTTGAAATTAGTTGGTATGAGTAAATACAGTGATGCAAGAGCAAATTAGTATAAACCATAGCTACGAAACCTGACCTGAGAAAAATTCTTCTTCTGCTTTAAGCGTTGACTTGGGGTTCGGAGTGGTGGTCCTCGTGCTTTGGGCATTGCAGTTGCCTTACTAACTGCTCGTGTTTGGGTGCTCTGTGGTGGAGACGGTGCCGTGTCAACGGGAACTGGGTTACTATCTGCTGTGGTTGGGGTTAGAAGGGGTGTAGTTGGTTCTCTGTCCAACTGGGTACGGGTACAATCTGCGTGAGCCTGGGTTATGTGTGGTGGGGCTAGTTCTTGGGCAAGTACAACGTGGTTCTATCTCCCTCGATAGGTAGCACGATCTTTTCTGAAGACTGTGTTTTTACTCCCACAGATACTGCCATCACCCCTCCAATTGAAATGACTGATAAACAAGAGAAGTAATTGAATGTATAGACATTGTAAGATAGAGAGGTGCAATGGATAGTAGGGAAGAAAACATGGCATGAAATAATTCACATTTATGTTGTCTAACCAAACAGAATAGCAGGACATAATTTCAAATATATGATGGCTAATTAAACAGGATAGCATGCCACAATTTCACATGTATGATGGCTAACTAAACAGGATAGAATGGCATACTTCAAAATATGATGACTATGTAAACATGATGACATGATATAACTGTACGATGTGTCTATTAAAGTGGTTGGCATGCCATAAATCACAAACATGCCGTCGATGGAAACATGATGGCATGATAATTCACGGATAGAATGACATAATTCAAAATATGATGACTATGTGAACAGGATGAGATGATATAACTATATTATGTCTTTAGAAAATGGGTTGGCATGCCATAATTAAGATACATGTTGTCTATGTAAACATCATGGCATGATATAATTTAAATATATGATTTATATACTAAGGAAGTGAGCAGAGGGCAATCGCATATATGATGTGTCAACTAAGGAGATGGCATTCAATATCGTGTATATGATGTAAACACTAAGCATTGCAATACAACATATGCATGATATGAGTAATATAACCCTGCCAAGCTTGAGCATACACCTCAGGGGGATAATAGGACTGGTCATCTGCCTCTGAATCCTCCTCTGAAGAGCTATCTGTAACCGGCAACATATCTGCTTCACCAGGTAGCATTGTCTGCTCTGAAGACCCTGTTTTCACTCCAGATTTCTCCATCACCAATTCAAATGGCTGATGCACAGGAAGAGCAGTTGAATATTCAAACATTGTCAACAAAAGCAATGAGAAATACAAAAAAAGGACGGCATGATATAATTCACATATATGACGCTTGGCTAAACATCATGGCATTGCATAATTCACATATATAATGCCTTGCAACAAGATACCATTGCATAATTCACATATATAATGTCTTGCAAAAAGATGGCATTGCATAATTCACATATAGGGTAATTAGACACTAAACAGGTGGCATTCACACAAATCATGTCTAAACTAAGCAAATGACATAGCAATGCAAGACACCATACGCACGATATGAGCAACATAACCCTGCCAAGTTAGAGCATGCACCTCGGGTCACGATAGGACTGTTCATTGATACGTCCATTTTGCATCATGCTTATATGTTGATATTTATTGCATTATGGGTTGTTATTATATGTATTGTCACAATACTTATGCCTTTTCTCTCTTATTTTACAAGGTTTACATGAAGAGGGAGAATGCCGACAGCTGGAATTCTGGGCTGGAAAAGGAGCAAACTCTGGAAACCTATTCTGCACAACTCCAAAAGCCCTGAAACTCAACAGAACTTCGTTTCGGAAAATATAAAAAATATCTGACGAAAGAAGTCCACGAGGGGGACCACCGGCTGTCCACGAGGGTTGGGGCACGCCCCCTGCCTCGAGGGCCAACCGGAAGGCCCTCGATGCCCATCTTCTCCTATATGAGGTATTTTGACCTGGAAAAAATCATAAGGAGGTTTTCGGGACCAGACGTCGCCGTCTCGAGGCGGAACCGAGGCGGAAACCAATCTAGGGCTCAGGCAGAGCTGTTCTGCCGGGGATACTTCCCTCCGGGAGGGGGAAATCGTCACTGCCGTCATCGCCAACAACTCTCCCATCTTGGGGAAGGCTATCTTCATCAACATCTTCACCAGCACCATCTCCTCTCAAACCCTAGTTCATCTCTTGTATCCAATCTTTGTACCCAAAGCTCAGATTGGTACCCGTGGGTAGCTAGTAGTGTTGATTACTCCTTGTAGTTGATGCTAGTTGGTTTATTTGGTGGAAGATCATATGTTCAGATCCATTATGCATATTAATACCCTCTGATCATGAACAATATTATGTCTTGTGAGTAGTTACTTTTGTTCCTGAGGACATGGGAGAAGTCTTGCTATTAGTAGTCATGTGAGTTTGGTCTTCGTTCGATATTTTGATGAGATGTATGTTGTCTCTCCTCTAGTGGTGTCATGTGAACGTCGACTACATGACACTTCACCATTATTTGGGCCTAGAGGAAGGCATTGGGAAGTAATAAGTAGATGATGGGTTGCTAAAGTGACAGAAGCTTAAACCCTAGTTTATGCATTGCTTCGTAAGGGGCTGATTTGGATCCATATGTTTCAGGCTATGGTTAGGTTTACCTTAATACTTCTTTTGTAGTTGTGGATGCTTGCATTAGAGGTTAATTATAAGTGGGAGGCTTGTCCAAGTAAGGACAGCACCCAAGCACCGGTCCACCCACATACCAAATTATCAAAGTATCGAACGCGAATCAGATGATCGTGATGAAAACTAGTTTGACGATAATTCCCATGTGTCCTCGGGAGCGCTTTCCTTTATATAAGAGTTTGTCCAGGCTTGTCCTTTTCTACAAAAAGGATTGGGCCACCTTGCTGCACCTTATTTACTTTTACCTTTTGTCACTTGCTACCAATTACCTTATCACAAAATTATCTGTTACCTATAATTTCAGTGCTTGCAGAAAATACCTTACTGAAAACTACATATAATTTCCTTCTACTCCTCGTTGGGTTCGGCACTCTTACTTATCGAAAGGACTACAATAGACCCCCTACACTTGTGGGTCATCAGTCATCTGTCTCTGAATCCTCCTCTGAGGAGTTATCTTCCTCTTGATTACGATCCGAAATGGGTTGAGGGGGGGGGGGCTGCCTTTGCGCCCACCATGGAGCGACGTCTGCATGAAATTTTATTGCCACGCAAGGCTCGTCTCTTTTTCTCTACATGTTCAGTTCCATTGTGTACAATAACTGACATGCATAGGAATAAAACATAGTGAGATTATGTAAGGAGTGCATGCACAAATCCAGAGTGAAGGTAGCAAACTATTGATAAACCCAAAACCAATGATAGTAGGCAGATAATAGCTTTAGTTAAAAATACAGATTATGGATCCTTTAATGTTTGTTTGCACCCAACATGAAACTCATAGTAGACACCCGAGATTAACCAGATAGTAGACAGATAGTACTGACTGCTGCCCCAATATGTACCCCACAACCATTTAAAAACTCAAGTTTCAGCATAAGTTTGGACCTGAGTCGAAGTCTAATAGGTGAACACGATGATAAAGTAGCATGTCATCATATTAAGCGATGCATAACGTAAGCAGACACAGAAGAGTGCGACCTCTCTTGCGGACCCGTGTAGTCCTCAAGGTCATCTGCTCAGTTGATGATGGTAATGCAGTTGTCGTGGCTGCCGGCGGCGGGGAAGAAGATCCGAGGCGGCGAAAGATAGTCTGGAGAGCGAATACCTGCTGTGGTGAACCCTTTCGTCGTTGGAGCAAGTGAGCTGGGGTGGAACACATCACCGTAGGAGCAGGACAAACCACACAAGGTTTTCTTTGACACATATCTGTAATAGAAGTAATTGTGTAAGGGCTTGTTTGAATTTGAGGATTCTAACAATCCAGGGATAGGAAATAGACAGGAATAGGATAGGAATGCACGTGTGCTACTTCTCGAGCTTGCGTTGTATTCCCTCGAAGAGGAAAGGGTAATGCATCACAGTAGCGTAAGTATTTCCCTTAGTTTTTGAAAACCAAGGTATCAATCCAGTAGGAGACCACGCGCGAGTCCCTCGCACCTGCACAAACAATAAGAACTTCACAGCCCAATGCGATAAGGGGTTGTCAATCCCTTTATGGTGACTTACGAAAGTGAGATCTGATAGATATGATAGTATAATGTTTTTGGTATTTTTGGATATAAGAACAGAAAGTAAATAAAGCAAAGTAAAGTAGATGGAAGATTAATATGTTGAGAATAGACCCGGGGGCCATAGGTTTCACTATTGGCTTCTCTCATTATAGCAGAATTCTACGGTGGGTGAACAAGATGACTTGATGTAGAGGGATAAACTCAAGAAATATGATATAAACCCCATCTTTTTATCCTCGATGGCAACAATACAATAGGTGCCTTGCTGCCCCTGCTGTCACTGGGAAAGGACACCGCAAGATTGAACCCAAAGCCAAGCACTTCTCCCATTGCAAGAACTATAGATCTAGTAGGCCAAACCAAACCAATAATTCGAAGAGACTTGCAAGGATATTATAATCATACATAAAAGGTTTCAGAAAAGAACCAAATATTTCTCATAGATAATCTTGATCATAAACCCACAATTCATCGGATCTCGACAAACACACCGCAAAAAGATTACATCGAATAGATCTCCTCGAAAATCGAGGAGAACTTTGCATTGAGATCCAAAAAGAGAGAAGAAGCCATCTAGCTAATAGCTATGGACCCGAAGGTCTATGGTAAACTACTCACAACTCATTGGTGAGGCTATGGTGTTGATGTAGAAGCACTCCGTGGTAGATCCCCCCTACGGTGGAGCTCCGGAACAGGCCCAAAGATGGGATCTCACGGGAACAGAAGGTTGTGGCGGTGGAATTAGGGTTTTCTCTGTTGCCTCAATGTTTTCAGGGTACATGGATATATATAGGAGGAAGGGGGGCATCGAGGGAGCCAGAGGGGTCCCACGAGGGTGGGGGACGTGCCCTGGACCCTCGTGGCCGTCTCCTTCATTCCCTTGCGTGTACTCCGAATCTTCCGTGAAGATATGGTTCCAGAAATAACTCTCCCAAAGGTTTCATTCCAGTTAGACTCCGTTTGATCTTCCTTTTCTGCAAAACCCTGAAATAGGCAAAAAACAACAATCTGCACTAGGCCATGAGTTAGTAGGTTAGTCCCAAAATAATATAAAAGTGTATAATAAAGCCCATTAAACATCCAAAACAGAATATATAATAGCATGGAACAATAAAAAATTATAAATAAGTTGGAGACGTAGCAACGTGCAAAACAGAGAATTTAGAAACACATGATTTCTGCCAATCTGGGTGTTTGGTTCACAAGAATTGGAAGAGCACATGATGCAAAGAAGCAGGGTGAGATTAAGTCAAACCACAAGAAGTGTACAACCTCTTTGGCGAAGCCATGTCGATCTCAGCGTGATTGGGTTGGCCGGTGAGGATGCTCCGGCTAACTTGGCTGTCGGAGGAGGGGAAGAAGATCTTAGGCGTCTGGAGATGGAGCCCTAGGTACTGCTCCACTGTGATGGAGGGTTTCGTCTTTGGTGCAGCTCCGGTGAGTTGTACGTCGCCGAGGCTGAAGCAGGACAAGAGAGACAACGTTAACCTGAGTGGAATTCTAATAGCATCTCCAGTAGATGACGTAAAATACATAACCACAAAGTGCTAGATGTATACATCAGCCGCTCATCTCTGAACTTAACCGTCGAAACTGAATTTAACTGTCGAAACTGAACTTAACTATCGAAACTGAATTTTACTGTCAAAACTGAACGCACTAGAGGTGAGGCTACAAGTCAGTCGACTGACTTTTTCATCTCTGGTCAGTCGATTTTGCAGCCGTTGGATACGAAATCAAGGGCCTGCAGTTCATCTTCAACCTCCACCCCTTGAGCCGCCAGCTACCACCAGCCAAATAGTCGCCCCCGCCGCCCGCGGCTGGCGGTGCGCCTC
This sequence comes from Secale cereale, assembly GCA_902687465.1. Taxonomy (NCBI): domain Eukaryota; kingdom Viridiplantae; phylum Streptophyta; class Magnoliopsida; order Poales; family Poaceae; genus Secale; species Secale cereale. Next base: position 653,615,239 of record LR738712.1, read on the forward strand.
CCCGCCCGCCTCGAAAACACTCCCCACCGCCGGTTTGCCGCCGCCCCG
>LR738712.1:653618372-653645320 GCA_902687465.1 Secale cereale
TCTCCGTCCCATCCTATTTCCCGTCCTTCAGTTATGTATGGATGTCCATCGATCTCCCTCAAGACATAGCTAGGTCTCTCCTTCTCAACACATATACGAGTTGTTCTACCTCTATAGTCAGGCCTCTGGCTACCCCTCTCCCCACCCCCTCCCACACACACACACTGATACACTGAGCGCTCTACTCACGTCCCCCTGCCACACACAAACTTGACATGTGCCCTCTGACGTTCTGGTAGCTAGGTCAGTCGCCGTGTATCTTTGACTTGCACACACACACAATTTCGATGGCTCTCTTCATCGATCTCGCACCCACCCACTTGATCCTCTCTTCGACTCTATCGATATCTATGACCCCTCCCTCTCTTATCGTGGATTGCACGACCCTCTATATATGATATGGATAGGCCTCCATTTCACACACAATGCATGCAAAATTTTGTTTGAGATGTCATCGACACATATTCCCACAAATACATTCACAAAACCAACCTCCCCCCAAACAAAAAACACTCACGAACGCACAAGCCATTTGTCTATGTTTGTATCTCTCACACACACCCACGTAGGTGGGGGACGTGCACGAAGAGAAGAGGTGCATGCACGGCGCACGTACTCCCGTCTCTTTCCCAACCACACCCGCGCGGATACACGGTGGAGCTCATTTTTGTACGAAAAGGCAGCCCACGTGGTAACTTGACACGTGTACTGGTTGTCCACTAGATGGAGGGAGGATCGTCTACCACGGGTGAACAAACAAATTGCGACTTGACGCGTTATGTTAAAAAAGAGGCAACCATGTGGGTCCTACCTTAGAGGCAAGGTTCTATACACTGGAGTACTTTGATGTGTCCCGTCAACTCGCACAACGAGGAGAAGCTTGCTTAGTACGCCGTCTCCCCCGCCCATGGGCGCGGTGTCTCGCAGGATGAGGTGAAGCTTGCTTACTACACGTTACACCCGCTCCCTCGCCCACGCGCGCGGTGGCTCGCAGGACGAGGAGAAATTTTTACTACTCCCTGCGTTTACTCCTCGTCCCTACTACCGTGGTTAGATAGATTATCATATTGTTTGGAATATATATGTCCTTTAGTAGATTTCAATATGAACTACTAGTACATACTCCAAACACTAATGTATATAGACGTATTTTAGAGTGTAGATTCACTCATTTTGCTCCGTATGTAGCATAAAGTTGAGACACTTATTTTGGAACGGAGGGAGTACATATTTGCTTGATCTGTCAATCATTGAGATGCAATAGCATGCATGTTAGTCTCCTTTGTATTTGATGAAATGTTGCAACGGGCAACCTTGGACGCAAGATACATGTAACAGAAGCTGGAAGCTTCATATCATTGTACTATCTCGCTGATAAATTACAGTGCGTACTATACAAGTACTTCCTCCGTTCCTAAATATAAGTCTTTGTAGAGATTTCACCATGAACCACATACGGATGTATATAGATGCATTTTAAGTGTAGATTCATTCATTTTGTTCCGTATGTAGTCCATCTAGTGGAATCTCTACAAAGACTTATATTTAGGAATAGAGGGAGTGCTATGTAAAGAGTTAGGTGTCACACGGTGTCCAAAAAATATGGTGATAGTGTGAGGTGGGCCATGTAATTATCGAGCCTGCGTGTTTTCACTGCTCTTGCACTCCTCCGCCGTAAGGATGGAGAAAATTGTAATCTAGTAGTACCTCCTTTCGCCGAAAGCGTGGGACATCCATCAGTCCTACCACCTCAGTAATAATGACCAATGGGCCGTCAAATCACATAGACCCAACAGTAAGTTGGACGGACGAAGCAACCATCACTCTTGAATCCGCTTCTCCCTTCAACGTAGGCGCCAGTGAGAGGCTGCGTCCGCTCTGCCTCGGCATGAATGCGGCACCGATTCTTTGGAGCGACGGAAGCGCGGGCGGGCGATGGAGGGGCTTTGGGTGGGCCAGGCTGGTCAGGAGCGGGCGTGGCAGTTGTCCGCATGTCCCTACCAGAGCGGGCATGGCAGCTGTCCGCCTGTCCCTACCGGATGCCCGGAAATGAGAGGATGCACCGACTCTCGTGGCTAAAATCGTACACTACACACCATCTCTCTATAGGAGTAGGTCGATCTGTCGCTCTGTCTAACGCACACAAGCTGTTAAACACACACACACACGCACACACATGTTCATAGAATAGGAAAATCATGCGAGTGTGAAGCCACAGGAAGTGAGATACAAATGGAGTACGTACAAGAAGAGAAGAGGTGACGAATATTCCATCAAACCTGGACTTAGGAGTACTACTCCCTCCGCCTAGGTGTTAAGTCATCCTACGGAAATCAGATATTCCCAAAATGTTTAGGCGTCGTCCATTAACTTCGCATCTCAATCCCCTCCTGGCCTCGTTGCTAGCTAGCGTTGTTACTTAGGGAGCGTTTGGATCCTTAGCAAGAACATCTTATAGCATAGCCGGGCAAGGTTAGGCATTTGGAACTGTTAAAATATTTTAGCTTTTGTGGGCCAGCTAGCTTGGGTGGGCTAGAAAACTTTGTTAGCTCAGGAGAGCCAGATCGGCTCGCTTCCGACGGCAAACTTCGCGTAGTAGTAACATAGACTAGTAACATATGCATGTTGTACTAGTCCAAGTTACTCACCACTATGAACAGCCTAAGCAATGTAACCAAACGCTCCTTACTCTGCCTTGTTATCTCCCCGGGAAACTGAATGCATGGAGCGCAACTACGCGTTGATCAGTCAAGAAATCAAAGTCAGCTTGCATGCGAGTTAATACGTGGCCTTGCATGGTAGCTAAAACAACATCTCTTAGTTGTTTGGATTAATTGTCGCGTTTAGAGACAGAAATCAGGGCTTTGATTGGAGGAATGACTGGTCAAGTTTCTCCTTCTCCTCCAATCTGCTTGCACCTTGGTCCCGCTGCACCTTCTAACGTGACTTATTACACCTAGACGGAGGGAGTCGTACGAGATACGGTGGCACACTGAGTTAGGTTGAATACAAGTGCCCAAAATTGTGTGCATGTTATAATAATGATTCACTTAAAATAGTACGTGAGCGAACAGATGGATCAATTGGACAGTGTTCCCGAGCAGTAGCGAGATGTGTGAGGTAAGATACACCGCTGGTGCTTTTAATTTTTCTTATTAATTTGTTTGTTTCACCTTCTGATTGGTGGGACCCAACGTACTACGTGGAGAGAGGTAAGGTGACTAAGGCTGCATTATTTCTGCACCACTGTGGATAGTCTTACCACCAAAGCCACATGACACGATTATGATTTAAATCCCAATGACTCCCACACATAAAAAAATACGGCATGCTTGTCACACGAATGCAGGAATGTATAAAAGGTTATTTTCCTCTCATTGAACATAATGGGAGGGTTGTGTAGTTGGTTAGCCTGTTTGCTCATCAAACTTGAGGTCTCGGGTTCGATAACTACACTTGAGCATAATTCATGCCAGGAGGATTCTTTGATTGGTCAAAATGGATGGATACAGAGCTATACAATCTCGTAGTGACCGTATAATCTCCTCATCACGTATAAGATGCAGCCTCGGCGCTTGTTTTATAGGGTTTGCACTCTTCACACTCTCTCCAGTATATATATACACGCTGGAGCCTCAGCGCTTGTAGTTGCTCTCTTCACACTCTCTCACCCTCTCCAGATCTAAACAAGACTTCGTTGGCCTCTCTCTCTCCCCTCACTGCTGGTCAAAGAGCCGGCAGGATCCGTCCGCCGGGAAGGGAAGGAGGCTTAACGTTGTCGCCGTCGGCGAGGGATGGAATGCACTACCGGCGCAGCTGTTCACTTTCACCCAGCGGCGGCGCGGGAGGGCCTCCGACCCCTTCTTCTTTGCTGCCGTACATAGTGTGGGTCGAACGGCCTCCGGTCGCCCACCGAACCACACCCCAAGAACCTTAAGGTATAACTTACTTATTCCACATGCATTGCTCTAGCTGCATGTGGGCTTTTTCCGCTTCTGCACTCGAATCTAGGTGTTGGATCAAACAGGAAAGTAGTGGGGAATGTTGTATACCATGAATCTAGGACATGGTTCAAAGAGGAAAGGAATGGAGGAAAGTAGTGGGAAAAGTTGTATAGCATGAATCTAGGACGTGGTTCAAAAAGGAAAGGAAGGGGAAAGTAGTGGGGAAAGTTGCATCGCATGAATCTAAGACGTGGTTCAAAGAGGACAGGAATGGGGGAAAGTAGTGGGGAAAGTTGTATAGCATAAATCCAGGACGTGGTTCACAAAGGAAAGGAAGTGGGGAAAGTACTAGTACAGACTGGCTATCCAGCACCTACATTGGTCGAAAAGGGAAAACAATGACAAACGCAGTACGCACATTTGTAATGAACTAATATTTTATTTTGGGGGATAAGGCCGTAGAGTTTGAGCAGGACTAGATTTGGTGCGCTCACATAGGGAAAGGTGTCTAAATATAACAAAACTGGGACTAACACAAATATGCTCCTTGGCTGTTTGTTCTTTGTTGCAACAGACTGTGCATCACCCCAGTACATCGGTAGATGCACATGGTGCTGGTGCGTCCACTGTCCCGTGTAACTCTTTAGCTGTTGTTAATCTAAGGCCCTGTTTGGTTAAAAACTCGCTAGTCCCTACCTGCTTGGTTCCAGGGACTAAACATGGACTAGAGGTTATTAAATGACATGCTAAAAGACCATGTTACCCCTAGTAATGAACTAATAGAGACAATGTGCGATGCGTGGCAGGGGTAACTGTTGGAAAAAGTCCCAAAAAGACTCTCCCTCGGGGTCTTCTTTCTTTAGTCCCAAATGCCCACTTTTAGTCCCTAAAAGTCCCTCCTGTTTGGTTTAGATGGGACTGACACGGAGTTTTTTTAGTCCCTCCACCAAAATGTCCCTGTAAACAAGCACCCTCTAATAATGCCGCTGGAAAATTGATGCAATGCCATAGTTAAAAGCAAATTACATGTTTAACGAATTTTATTATTAATATAATCTATCTGTTAATATTAATCCATGCCACCGTTTGAGAAATGCTACTGTCTTGCTTTCTTTCCCATTTAGATAAGATAGATGCTTCTTTTTGTTGGCTTATGTGTCATCCACCGTTGTTGACCACTAGTTGTTTTCTTTGCACCTCTGTGTAAACAGGGTTATCTACTTCACCTCATTGCCATTGTGACCTTTTGTTGCATTGCACAAAACACTTTTGTTTTAAGAGTATTTTGTGCAGTTCAACCAAAATGTCACACCGACAACATTGCTTGATTGCTTGATCTTAGTGGAACTGCACAAGAGGAGATCTTACTTACTATCTGTGTTGGCAAATTTGGTTCAGATCTTCTTCTTGTGAGTTGTTTGAATTCCGCATCATGAGAGGTCAGTACTAGCCTTCTTTCACATGATTCTGCAGTGTGCTTTCATATGTTGTGCTACTTGTACGGTAATGTTGCTTGATTTTAGTGAACTGCACAAATGGAGACAAGACTTCCAATCTGTATGTGCACCGCAATATCCCATTGAGGTAAGATAAGGACATTTCACAACTGTTGGCCTGTTATTTTGCCACTTTCATCAGAAAATTAATGTCATTGTTTAGTGCTATACTTGTGCAACCTAATTGACATGCCAAATCTTACATTGAAGGTGAAGCTTGTTTGTTATTGAACCAAGTGATGAAGGGGAAGAACAAGCGGAAGAAAAATAAAAATCAACTCCTGGTGCTGTAAAGAAGCATTGGAACTGTGATGACACAAGTAATGATATAGTTTTGCATCTTAATTTATTGCTATGGCTGGAACGAGCAATTGTCTTGCCACTGATTTGATGCCACTCTTAATGTAATACGTAATTATCTCTACTTGTGCAAACATGGATCTTCTTTGAAGATACCATATATTTTAGTGGAACTACACAAGAAGATGTTGGAAACATTAATCTAATCGAGGAGTATATAGTAAGCATGGCCACCACAGTAGATAGCAACAGATGGTTCCGGAGAAGTGCTTCATCTTATGCTCTACACAATAAGCCTCCTGACAAAGGTTGGTACTCGCCCACTGATTTCATCCATATGATTGAGCTTTGTCATCTCTATTGGTGTTGTGCTACTATTTAGATATTGTCATCAAAAAGTGGTATTGTCCTTGAGAAGTGCTTCATCTGTGCTGTTTTAAATATTTCCTTTCCTTTTTTTGAGCAAACAGGGATGCTAGCATTTAATTATCTTCTTGTCTTTGCACAATAGGATCATCCTCCTCCGAAGAAGAATATGGAGTACGTGAAGTGACTAGTTCCGATTATGCCAGGATGAAGAAGCCGTGCCTATCTTCTCATCAGAAGGAGCAGTTGAAGGATGGTTACATTACCCCCCACAAGACCAAACTAACTTAAGCTCAGAAGGACGGGCAAATCTCCATTTTCTTGTTGTGATGCGATAGTACAATGTTGTTCTAGGATTCTTTTCGGTGAGTTCCATTTTTCTAAAAGTGTGCTCTACATGGACCATGTAGGTGCCTGTTTAAACTGTCAATTCATAGTACAATTTGCTTTATACTAATCACTTTTTTGTATTTGTGCAAACATGGGTGCTCAGCTTGATTTCAATGGGAACTGCACAAAATGATCATGAATACATCGAATCATTCATTTCCACCACAAGAAAGGAGGCGACGATAAGTTCAAGGCGTTGCAACATATAAGGGCGAAATCATACAAGCTATGCGTGAATTTGGTTGATTTTGGTGGAACTGCACAAAAAGAACAGCTGGTTTATTTAGCACGAGGTGCCATGTCAATGTCCGAACTGATGGCAAACCCCTGCCCATTCCACAATCGTAGGCATTTGATATTTTGGAATGGGAAAACCTTGTAAAATTTTGCTCATTGATTTTAGCAAGAAGACATGCGTTTGATATTTTTGAATGGGACACCCTTTGCTGTCAGCAGCGTCAATCCATTTTTTTTCTTTATTCTTTAGTTGTGAAGTAAATATTGGCTCTGACATGTGAATCACTGAGATGCATAATTGTGGCACCCCGGCTCAGAGCAACCGGTTTGCCATGCATTGCCAGCCCAGAGACCATGTCTTCTGGAAACACACAACATCTTGGGTACAGAAAACAACCGCTTTAATAATGATAGCGGATCAAAGTTTATATTACAACAGGTAGCGAGGCCAAGCGGCACACACGGTGCGGCTGAACAATGTGTACATTATTTAGTGAACATAAAGGGGCCCTCGGTCATAACAACTACGCGGCAGCGGAACAACGTCGTAGCGGAACTCCATAGCACAGGGACACCAATGTGGACACGATCTAGACTCGGACAGCACTCCTTTCCAGTGAGACTTTCCTGAAATCTGGCATGACACGCCAGGTCAGTACATTGAATGTACTTGCAAGATCACAACAAGCATAAACATAATGACAAACAATATCATGATAATTAAGCAATTATTAAAATGAAACAATATATATATCCAACATGTTGTTCTCATGCTCTTGTGAGGACAGTTCCTCAGACTGGCTTACCAACGGTGATCTTTCTTAGATCACAAACGTAACAACTTCGTGGTCTTAATTCAGGTTACCTCGTGATCTTTCCAGCGATCACAACCACGACCAACCCTTGGTCTCAAACATCGCGATGGTCTTCCCACCATCTACAATAGTGCCAAGTTCATGACTTAGTGTGCAAATTTTTATTAAATGTTGACCCATGGTGTGACCTACTTTCGAGTGTGTCCGTAACCGTGGACTCGGCTATCGATAGATTAATTACACTATGTAGAGGTAGTGCACTGTACCCACACCACGGAACCCATGGCCTCGCACTCCCATTCGGGTGGACCAACGGTATTCCGACGAAACCCCTCCATTACCATGACACTCTCTCGGCCACTCCGACTTACTCCCCATCAGGCTAGTCCTAGGTGGCCCCGTGTCTACCAAAGACACAACGACCACCGTCGTGGCCAAAACATAAACTGTCCCAAACGGGGACACGGTACCATAATCTCGACTTACTCCCCATCAGGCTAGTCCTAGGTTATGTCTGCTTACTGGGCCAGGGTACCGCACGCCCATAACCTTCCCTAGTTGGAGGCACCGACCAGAGGCATGACAACGGACCGAATAAAGGCCTTCCCATAAAAGGCAAATGTGGTTGCACTAGGAAAAACTCGATTCAGTGGCACCATGACCCGGTCAACGATATATTCAAGTTGAGTTATTAATTGGTTCAACTTAAAAATTAAAAATAACCGGTGTCATAAAATGCCATGCAAATGCAACACAACATATGCATCATATATCATCGGAAATAACTCGGTGAACTCTTCCCACACTAAGCATAAACATCAACAACTCCTAACACTTCTCTGGTTAGGATCAAACCTCAAATTAAACAGAATCTTTTCTAGCAAATTTTATCATATTCCTTATGCAAGAAGAATAACTCCAAATAATTACTTATATCCATAATCATATTAGTTCTTCATAACAAAACTTACTTCTAATTACTTCACCAACTTAATTAACTTCCAACTTTCTGTAAACTAAACATGACAACTTAAACAAGCAACCAATAGAATATAAACAATAAAAATGATTTAAATGAATGGATTAAATCATTCATTCAAGTTGGAAAATCACAAATATTGTAATGGCACCATGAAAATGTTGTTGTGGCTTGCCTCAGTGCAGATGAGGTTCACAAACCTCCTGGTAACCCTCAAGACAAGCTCCACCTTCTGAAAACAATTAAAAACACAAAAAGAAACATATCAAGAACCCTTCTGAAAATCACCAGATAACCTAGACAGCAGAGAAAAATCTCATTTTTGGTGAGCTGCTAGATTTCTAGACAAAGAACACAATGCAAAAAGAATCAATTCATTTGGACTTATGGTTAAAAAGTTTTGGCTGTTTGAAGCTCTCTGGAAATAAATGAAATTTGAATTTTAAATAAAACAGAACTGGGGGGGTGACGTCGAAGGCGTAAAGCCTCGGGCGCCACCACTCGTACCGCTTCGTGCGCGTACAGAGTGGCTGACTAGCGGGCCCTGCTAGTCAGGTGAGAGGAAGGGGGGGAGGGAGAGAGAGGACGGCGCGATGTCGCCGAAGCTCACTCCGGCGACGAGGGCTCCTTGGCCAAAACGAGAGGGAGGGATCGAGAGAGGGGATGGAGGCGCACCTGCCCGTACCTGTAGCGTAGCTAGGGGTGGTCGGACGGCGTCGGAATCGTCCTCGCAAGCGGAGGCAGAGAGCGGTGGTCGCCGAAGACGACGACGAGGCGAACAGTGGCGACTCAAGAGGCTCCAACCAGGCGGAACAGCACCACTAGAGAGTGGCGGAGGCCCTGGAAGGCTTGCCCAGGCCTGGGAGGGGCTGGATCTACTGCGACGACCCGAGGGGATCGTCGACGAGCTCAAGCTCGTGGACAGCGGCCCGCGGCCTGCCCGCCCGGGCTACGGTTTCCTACGAGGTTGTGGGGTGTGTGGGAGTGGAGAATGGTGCTCGAGGAGACTGGGGGTGGCTCCATTTATAGGCAAGCCGCGAGGGGGAAATCGTGCTCCGCCATCGACACCTGGTCACTGCGCCCGGCGAGGAGCGGCATCATTGAGAGGGGGGGAAGGCGACGCAGCTCACGCGGGGACTGTGGGTGAACGGGGACGAGCACATGATCGAGGTGAAGGCGACAAGAACAGTGCACACTGCACTGTTATGTTGGCCGGATCGAGCCCGTGCTCGCTGCGGCGAGCTCCGACGTCGGTGAGTGCCAGGGGGGAGTTAAGGGGGTTGGGACGAAGATGGTGGCGAGGTTTCGCGCGCTATGGCAGTCGGGGAAGCGAGCATGCGCGAAACAGAGCGCTCGGCGGCACTCAGAGTGCGTCGACACGCAGGCTGGCAGCGTGTACAGGCGTGGTCACTGCGTGAACTTTGCCCCAGGCCGACCTACGTCGAAAGTTCATGTCTGGCTTGTTGTTCCTGGTAGTTTTGAAGATTACCACGCTTTGGTTTGGACCCAGACGCAGTAGAAAAGATTTCACAAGCCAGGTAAGTTTCTGATCAGTAACTTTGAGAGTTTACTGAGATCAAACGACTGGGAGTTTGGGGCTGGGTTTTGGAGGCTAGCAATCATCTACTAAGGTGATGATGCACAAGAAAAATCAGCCACAATAGAGCAAGTAAAATGGTAGTTGCTGTAGAAACTACCATTTTTGTCCAGTACAGAAAATATTTTCTGTAGCAAAAATATTCCAAAAAGTGGTTCAATATTTTCGGTCAGGAAGGTGCCCTATGGTACAAAGAATATTTGTGATTTTTCCAAGATTTTTGTGGGCAATAAAAATTGGGGTTGCTTTGGAGCACATTGAGCTAGCTAGGGTTTTAGAGAGGAAAATGAATAATTTTCATTAAAGAAAAATATTCCAAATATTATTTTGGGGTGAACCAGAGAGGAAATGATGATTAGAGATGGAGATGAGGCACTTGGGTGAAAGCCAAGGGTACCCAAGTGCTTAAGTCCACATGAAAAGATTCAAAAACTCCAAATTTCAAAATCAATCCAAATGAAAATCAGGCAAATAAAAGAGGGCAAAAACCAGGCTGTCACAAATCTCCCCCACTTAGAATGAATCTCGTCCTTCAGATTCGGTTGCTTGGGAAAACCGTTCTGGATAATGTGCCGATGGGCCTCGAACCCCTCGTTGGTTACCCCAAGTGGAAGGTGTAAGATGCAGTAAGTAGAAGTGTTTTCCCTTAGCAAAGATGCCAAGGATCGAATCCCCAGAGACTCCTAGGTTCAACAAGTAGGTGTCAATTGCTAACGGCGCAATTAGCAATCAACGTGGACCTGCACACAGATACAAATAACTTTGCTCCCAACGAGTACAGAGAGGTTATCAATCCCTCCGGCCTTGTAGTTCACAAAGGGTTAAAAGCAATATGATAGTAGTGATAGATAGTGTTTTGCAATAGTAAGTAAATAGCGAAAAGTAAATAGCGGGTGTGATCAATGATGGTAATATGGACCGGAGTCTCATGATGTTCACTAGTGATGTCTCTCTCCCAAAAGACGATAAAACAGCTATGTGAGGTAAACAAATTACAGCTGGGCAATTGACAGGACCACGAACGCAAACCAATGCTGATTACATTGCAGAAAGGTTGAGGTTCAAAGCATGGGCGGTACACCAAAATAAGTAGACCGAAATCCATCAATATCTACTACTAATCATCCACCTTGAGATATCTATCCAGAACATCTCGCTGGTATTCAGTTGCGAGTCCCACCCATAGTGTAAACTGAATGCAACAGACAACTGCATTATAAGAACTTTGCGTAAAGTAAACAATCCTTGCACCCGTGGGCACAAGCACCGTTGTTTTCCCCCTTGTGGCAACAGCACATCCCCTAGACTCATGTTTCTGTCACTCAAGCTAGTCATCAAGGGGCATGAACCCACAATCGAGCATAACGTTCCCTCTTGGAGTCACTACGTATTACTTGGCCAAAGCAATAAATAACAACGGAGAACATGCAAGAATTACTTATGAACATAAATATAAAAGAGGTAGATCAAATATATTACTCAAGATCAATCTGAACATAATCCCATAATCCATTGGATCCCAGCAAACTCAACATAGCAACAGCATAAGGATTACATAGGTGCCTCGATCATGTAGGGCAGCTCACGAGGACTAATTAGTGAAGCACAAGAACGGGAGGAGAACATCACATAGCTACTGGTCATGGACTCATGGTCCAAGGGAGACTACTCACGAGTCATCCGGGAGGCGTCCATGGTGGTGGAGAAGCTCCCGGTGGTGATCCTCCCCTCCGGCAGGGTGCCGGGAAGAGTTCTCCTGGTGCTCCCGATCTTGGAAGTGGCGGCGGCGGCGGAACAGAGATGGGATCGCGAAAAGAGTTCCTCTTCTAAGGGTTTCGGAGGATGCTTTAAATATATGCCAAAGGGGAGCATCGGGGAAGCTTCGGGGGGCCCAGGCGCCCCCCCCCGGCGCGGCCCAGGGGGGGTGGGGGCGCCCACAGGGTGCCTGGAGCCCCTGTGGGTCTCCCCCGGCTGCCCTTCGGACGCAGGGTTGTTTCCGAAACGCTGATTTTTTATATAATTTTTTTGGATTTTTCTGGGCAGTTCTCGTAATGTGAAAACCTGAAATACAAAAACAGCCGAAAACAGAAACTGGCACTAGGGTGCACTGGATTAGTAAGTTAGTCCAAATATGATCAAAAGTGTATGGAAGTGTATGAATATCATAGCAATATCACCAAAAAGTGGCATGGAGCAAGCAGAAATTATAGATACGTTTTGGACGTATCAACATCCCCAAGCTTAATTCCTGCTCGTCCTCGAGTAGGTAAATGATAACAAGAATAATTTCTGTGGTGACATGCTATTAACCATATAGGACTTATTCATAGTCATATGACAAAAGCTTACTGAGACAATGATTCTATAGTAATTAAGTTGCCTCAAGAGAAAATCACAAATGACTAAAAGTTTGCAACATGATATTGAAGCATCAAAAAGATTTGCAATGAACATGATGTGCAAATATGATAAAGTAATATCTAGCTTGCCCCCTTTAGTGAAGCAAAACATAAATGCAGGGGCACCTTCAAGGTTTAAGTGATGACTAGATACAATGATTTCAGAAATAACGATATCACAATCATGCAAAAGACAATGCTACTTTGGGACAATGCACATTACACTCAGAATGACAATGATGCTCTCAGTAGTTGGTGCTTTTAAAAGAAGGTGGAGACTCAACATAAAAGTAAAAGATGGTTATGACTTTTTATTTTGAAAACATGAAAGCAATTTTGTCAACGGTAGTAGTACTTCATATGTGTCATGTATAAGACCTCCTATAAGTTGCAAGCCTCATGCATCGAATACCAATAGTGCTTGCACCTTGTCCTAATTAGCTCGGATTTCCCATGGGTTATTATTGCATTACATATGTTTCAACCAAGTGTCACAAAGGGGTACCTCTATGCCACCTGTACAAAGGTCCAAGGAGATAAATCGCATTTAATTTCTCGTTTTTGATAGATCTCAACTTGAGGACATCCATACCGGGACAACATAGAAAATAGATGATGGACTCCTCTTAAATGCATAAGCATATTCTCATAAGAGATTGAGGATTAAGTCCAAGCTAAAACTTCCACCATGATGCATGGCTTTGGTTGGCGGCCCAATGTTCTTCTCTAACAATATGCATATTCATTCAACCCACGGTAAATCACCCTTACTTCAGACAAGACGAACATGCATAGCAACTCACATGATATTCAACAAAAGTGTGATAGTTGATGGCGTCCCCAGAAACATGGTTACCGCACAGCAAGCAACTTATAAGAAATAAGATACATAGGCAACATATTCTTTACCACAATAGTTTTTAAGCTACTTTCCCATGAGCTATGTATTGCAAGGTTAGTTCGCTTAGTACATGTGGAGGTTAGCAAAAGACTGGGAGCGACCAACTAAGAGGGCAATGACGGTCATAATCATGCAGAGCGACAAAGCAATATTGAATCGGGCATGGTAGTTATATCGCTACTCAGAAATAAAAGATCATCAAGGCTTGACAGACTTTCTTTACAGTCTTAAATATGCGTGAGCATACGCCAAATCAATCAAAATAAATTCTCGAAGGAAGATATTACTAAACCATACCACATCATTGGCAAACAAATCAAGTTGGTATTCCAATAACACATTGGGAATCCCCCAGCTATTTGAGACTAACCATAACAAAACCTGAACTACTAAGCAACATTATGCACGTAGCATCTTTATCATAGACATATTAACCAATGCAACGGAAGCAAACTCTCTTAATAAGGTGAGCATGATAATTAAAGAGAGTTCAAGCAACCAACTAAACAAAAGCTCTTTGAAAAGATAAGCATGAATACTAAGAGCGGAGCATGATAGTAGCTATTAAAAGACAAAGAACACACATAGCAAAGATAGATATGAAAATTCTATGTTATGTTCTAGGTAGAAGTGGAGCGTGTTTCTCTCCCACATAAAGGAATGCTGGGTTCCGACTCGTTATGAAAAAACTAAAAAGAAAACTAAAAGCAAGACGCTCCAAGCATAACACATAACACATGAAGTGATAAAAATATAGCGAAACGAAAGACGAACTGATAATGTTGATGGAGAAGGGGATGCACGGGGGCATCCCCAAGCTTAGACGCTTGAGTCTCCTTGAATATTTCTTGGGGGTGCACGGGGGCATCCCCAAGCTTGAGCGCTTGACACTCCTGAATCTTTTTATCATCTTCCCTCGCACACTTGAAAACTCCCCTCATACATAACTCATCATAATCTGATTAGCGAGGTTAGTACCCTTAATAAAATAATTATACCTTGCTGGAAATAAAGATATTCTTGAAGTTCTACTGTTTCTCAAGATTGCCAAAAGGTTTTTGCAAAGAAAAAGCAAGCTCTTGATTTGCAAAATGAAGGAAAGGCAAAACAGGACAGAATCTGTGAAAAACAGAACAACAGGTATTAATTCATCTGTTCGGGATACTTCTGCAACTCAAATAAAAAAAACTCAGAACAGACGCACGAAATACAATTATATAGAGAACGCTGTCGAAAAAATTCAGACCAAAAAGATGATCTGGTGATTTTATACGAATTTTTCTATCCAATGACAGAATCTGTTTTCTGGACAGCACCTCACAACTTTTGAACTTTCTAGCAATCAGAGGCTATACTTGGCACAAATATGAAAAGCAAAGATACAATGATGATGCTACAGCAGTAAACAACATCAAGACACAACAAAAGCAAAAAATTTATTCATGTGGGCTGCCTCCCAAAAGCGCTTTCTTTTATGCCTTTAAGCTAGGCATAATGCATAGATCAAGTTGTATCAATTGAACCATCATCAAGATCATCAAAAAGCTCTTCAATAATACAACTAGTTTTAAGAGGACTCTCAAATAAAGGCCTCATAGAGATACTCCTAGGTAGAAGACCAAAAGGATAAAAGTCAAGGGAAGATTCATTTATAAATTTATCAAAGATAGGTGTTTCTTCCAAGGTCTTAACAGTTTCAACCTCTTTGGCAATAGATGGATACCTTTTAGAACGGGGAGCCTTTGGAACGTGAACGAACTTAGGCTCCCTCTTTGCCGGAGTTTCTACCTTTTTGGTTTTGATTGAGGAGAAGGTGGTTCCTAGAGTGTCAAAGATATCCTCAATCTTGTCTATCCTAGAAGAGTCCAAGTCATGGAATTTGACGGTCTCCAAAGTTTTAAAAAATTTATGCATGGAGCTATCAAGTCTATTCAAATTCCCTTGGATCTTGCGATCCAACTCATTTATCTTATTAATGCTTGGCATCTCTAGCTCTATCTTTTCAAGTTTTTTCATAATGTGAGCTAGGGTGATGTCTTCTCTAATGCTAACAACAGGGAGATTCCCAACAAGATTTTCAATAATACTAAGAGACTCCCAAACTGGGGCCTCTAGGAAATTCCCATTGATAGCAGTATCTAGAATAAACATATTCCAAGAAGTAATTCCAACATAAAAATTTCTAAGCAAGATAGTGGTAGGTTGCTTCATGGTGGCTCTTTTTTGTGAATCATTAATTCTATACCAAGCATCTTTCAAACTTTCCCCACCTCTTTGTTTAAAGGTGAGAACTTCTGCCTCGTCAAAGACAAAAGGACCCGACATAATGATACCTAAAGAACAAGATAACTATTTTGTGATTTTCGATAAAAGGTACTAAAGCAAAAACTGAAAGGTAAACTAACAAGACTAAAAACAAAGGTAAAAGATAGCGTGCAACTCCCCTATCCTGAAGAGTGGAGTCCCCGGCAACGGCGCCAGAAAATACTCCTTGATGGGCCTCGAACCCCTCGTTGGTTACCCCAAGTGGAAGGTGTAAGATGCAGTAAGTAGAAGTGTTTTCCCTTAGCAAAGATGCCAAGGATCGAATCCCCAGAGACTCCTAGGTTCAACAAGTAGGTGTCAATTGCTAACGGCGCAATTAGCAATCAACGTGGACCTGCACACAGATACAAATAACTTTGCTCCCAACGAGTACAGAGAGGTTGTCAATCCCTCCGGCCTTGTAGTTCACAAAGGGTTAAAAGCAATATGATAGTAGTGATAGATAGTGTTTTGCAATAGTAAGTAAATAGCGAAAAGTAAATAGCGGGTGTGATCAATGATGGTAATATGGACCGGAGTCTCATGATGTTCACTAGTGATGTCTCTCTCCCAAAAGACGATAAAACAGCTATGTGAGGTAAACAAATTACAGCTGGGCAATTGACAGGACCACGAACGCAAACCAATGCTGATTACATTGCAGAAAGGTTGAGGTTCAAAGCATGGGCGGTACGCCAAAATAAGTAGACCGAAATCCATCAATATCTACTACTAATCATCCACCTTGAGATATCTATCCAGAACATCTCGCTGGTATTAAGTTGCGAGTCCCACCCATAGTGTAAACTCAATGCAACAGACAACTGCATTAAAAGAACTTTGCGTAAAGTAAACAATCCTTGCACCCGCGGGCACAAGCACCATTGTTTTCCCACTTGTGGCAACAGCACATCCCCTAGACTCATGTTTCTGTCACTCAAGCTAGTCATCGAGGGGCATGAACCCACAATCGAGCATAACGTTCCCTCTTGGAGTCACTACGTATTACTTGGCCAAAGCAATAAATAACAACGGAGAACATGCAAAAATTACTTATGAACATAAATATAAAAGAGGTAGATCAAATATATTACTCAAGATCAATCTGAACATAATCCCATAATCCATCGGATCCCAGCAAACTCAACATAGCAACAGCATAAGGATTACATAGGTGCCTCGATCATGTAGGGCAGCTCACGAGGACTAATTAGTGAAGCACAAGAACGGGAGGAGAACATCACATAGCTACTGGTCATGGACTCATGGTCCAAGGGAGACTACTCACGAGTCATCCGGGAGGCGTCCATGGTGGTGGAGAAGCTCCCGGTGGTGATCCTCCCCTCCGGCAGGGTGCCGGGAAGAGTTCTCCCGGTGCTCCCAATCTTGGAAGCGGCGGCGGCGGCGGAACAGAGATGGGATCGCGAAAAGAGTTCCTGTTCTGAGGGTTTCGGAGGACGCTTTAAATATATGCCAAAGGGGAGCATCGGGGAAGCTTTGGGGGGCCCAGGCGCCCCCCCAGCGCGGCCCAGGGGGGGCGCCCACAGGGCGCCTGGAGCCCTTGTGGGCCCCCCCGGCTGCCCTTCGGACGCAGGGTTGTTTCCGAAACGCTGATTTTTTATATAATTTTTCTGGATTTTTCTGGGCAGTTCTCGTAACGTGAAAACCTGAAATACAAAAACAGCCGAAAACAGAAACTGGCACTGGGATGCACTGGATTAGTAAGTTAGTCCAAATATGATCAAAAGTGTATGGAAGTGTATGAATATCATAGCAATATCACCCAAAAGTGGCATGGAGCAAGCAGAAAGTATAGATACGTTTTGGACGTATCATGTGCCTTTAGGAATTCTTCCCGTTCCCAAGTTTATTCTGACTCTGTAGAACCTCCTTACTTGTAGAACCTCCTTACTTTACTACGAGTGACCCTTTCCATCAGATCTAAAATCTTAACGGGCCTCTCTTCATATGTTAAATCCTTTGCCAGATCTATTTCAGTCAAAGCGGTCTTTTTCTCAGGCGGTGATATGCATCGCCTCAATTGTGAAACATGAAACACGTTGTGCACTTTCGATAGTTCAGTGGGTAGCTCCAATATGTATGCAACAATACCCACTCGGGACATAACTGGGAATGGACCAATAAATCTAGGTGCCAACTTCCCATTAGTCTGGAATCTCTTGACCCCTCTCTTAGGAGTGACTCAGAGGTATACATGTTCTCCGGGTTCAAAACTGGTCTGTCTGTGCTTTGCATCATAATAACTCTTCTGTCAAGACTTGGCCAATTGCAATCTGTCTCTGATTCCTTTAACCTGTTTCTCGGCTTCCATCATGAGATCTGTTCCGAAAATACGGCTATCTCCAGTTTGAGACCAATTTAAAGGGTTGCGATAGTTATGGCCATACAAAGCCTCATACGGTGACATCTTTAAGCTGGTCTGGAAGCTGTTATTATAAGAGAACTCGGCATACGTCAAGCAGTCTTCCCATTTAGGTCCTTGGGTCAAAGCACAGGCTCATAGCATATCCTCGAGTATTTGATTTACCTGCTCCGTCTGTCCATCAGTCTGAGGATGATAAGAGGTACTATATTTTAGAGCTGTCCCCAAGGCTTGATGGAGACGTGACCAAAAAGCGGAGGTAAAGAGTGATCCTCGGTCGGAAGTGATGGTTCGAGGTACTCCATGCACACTGACTATTCTGGATACATACAACTGTGCAAGTTGATCTGCTCGCTATGTGGTTCTGATCGGGATAAAGTGAGCTACCTTGGTTAAGGTGTCCATTATGACCCAGACTGCATCATTGCCTCGTTGAGTCTTAGGTAGTCCTATGATGAAATCCATGCAAACGTCATCCCATTTCCATTACGAAACTGGTAGTGGTTGGAGAAGTCCGGCTGGCTTCTGATGCTCTGCCTTCACCTTGTTGCATACGTCGCAACAGGCCATAAAATAGGCAATGTCTTTATTCATTCCATCCCACCAGAATATTTGTCGAAGGTCTTCATACATTTTCGTACCTCCCGGGTGAATAGAATATGAGGATTCATGTGCTTCTGACACGATTTTCTTCTTTAAGTATGACTGATTGGGTACACAAATCCTTCCACGGAACCGGAGGGTACCGAATTTATCCTTTGAGAAATCTGGAGTATGTCCTGTCATCGTGCTCTTGACATGTTTTCGTAGATCGATGTCAGCTGGCTGGGCCTTGTGGATTTCCTCAAGTGTGGGGGTAACTTCCAAAATATTAGCGAGGGCAGCATCGACTATGACCAGGTTGAGCTGAGCAATCTCCTCTTGAAGTTCAGGAGGCAAGGATTTCAATATGACATTTAGGCTGACAAGCTTTCGACTGAGTGCATCGGCAACTACGTTGGCCTTACCCGGGTGGTAATTTATTCCAAGATCATAGTCCTTGACTAACTCAAGCCATCTTCGCTGACCGAGATTTAAGTCTGGCTGAGTAAATATATATTTGAGGCTTTTCTGATTGGTAAAAATTTGGCACCTCTTCCCTATGAGGTAGTGTCTCCATATTTCTAGAGCATGAACCACCGCAACCAATTCCAGATCATGAGTAGGGTAATTTCCCTCGTGGGGTCGTAGCTGTCGCGATGCATACGCTACTACCTTGCCGTCTTGCATAAGTACGCATCCAAGTCCTTGTGTGGAGGCGTCACAGTACACATCAAAACTGTGGTAAATATCTGGAAGAGTTAACACAGGTGCGGTCGTCAGCCGTTTCTTTAGCTCATTGAAACTTTTCTCACAGTCCTCAGTCCATTCAAACTTCTTATCCTTTTTGAGCAGCTCTGTCATGGGTTTAGCGATCTTGGAAAACCCTTCAATGTAACGACGGTAATATCCGTCTAGTCCCAGGAAACTCCAGACCTGGGATATGGTTATGGGTGGCAACCAATCGAGCACATCCCTTACTTTGCTTGGGTCCACGACTATACCTTCGGCGGATAGCACATGTCCAAGAAATCCGACTTGCTTGAGCCAAAACTCACATTTACTGAATTTGGCGTATAGCTGATGGTCGCGGAGTCGTTGTAGCACTGCTCGGAGGTGTTCTCTGTGATCCCCTTCACTTTTTGAGTATATAAGTATGTCATCGATAAAGACTACCACGAACTTATCGAGGAAGTCCATGAATACTTTGTTCATCATATGCATGAAGAAACATGGGGCATTAGTGAGACCAAAGGACATAACTGTATATTCATAAACACCGTATCGAGTGGTGAATGCGGTCTTAGGAATATCTCCCTTTTTAATCTTGAGCTGATGATATCCTGTTCATAAATCAATCTTGGAGAATACCTTGGCCCCACTGAGCTGATCAAACAAGTCATCAATTCTTGGCAGCGGATATTTATTTTTGATGGTGACATCATTCAGCTGACGGTAATCCACACACATGCGGAGGGTGCCATCCTTATTGTTCACGAAGATAGCAGGTGATCCCCATGGTGAAGAGCTGGGACGGATATATCCTTTCTGGAGCATTTCATCGAGTGGTTTCTTTAGCTCCACTAATTCTGATGAGGGAATCCGGTAATACTTCTTGTATAACGGTGCGGTTCCGGGCACAAGATCTATTGCAAACTCAAGCTCTCGATCTGGTGACATGCCTGGCAGTTCTTCTGGAAATACATCAGGAAATTCACTAACCATAGGAATTAATTCCAACTCAGCCACAACGGTGAAGACCATTTCCTTCTTGGGTATGCGTCTGCGAGAATAGAATTTAGTAGTCCGCCCCTTTTGATTGGTCAAAGTGACTTCTCGGGTCGCGCAATTTATGCATACTTGATATTGGGTCAACCAATTCATACCCAAAATAACATCCAACTGTACAGATTCAATGAGTATCAAGGAAGTTGGAAAATGGACTCCGTTGATATTGATTTCCAGATGACGGCAGACCAGATTTGTCGTGGAATTGTCACGGCAGATGTCCTAGGGTAAGGACTTAGTCGTGAGGCCGCGCATCTATGTAGTAGCTTGAGAGGGGTTGAGCGGAATCGAGAGACGCAACGCAAGACAAGGATTTAGACAGCATCGGGCCCCGGGAAACATCATCCGGTAATAACCCTACATGATGTTTGAGGCTAGATCTCATTATGACACTTATGGTGTCGCCGGTAAACCGGCGATCCTTTAGTTGTGTCTAGCCCTAAAGAATATGGAGCCTCCAACTTGTGACAACTTGTCCCTTTTTGGGGAGCCATGCCCCTCCTTATATATGTTGAAGGGGCGGGTTACATGACTAGTCCTAGTTGGATTAGGATTACTCTATTACAAGGAGTCCTAGTCTTGCTTCCTTCGTAGGAGAATATTCCTTGTGCTTTCTTCTTAAACCGGCCCACCATAACATGAACCGGCCTTCTGGGCCTTGGGCCTTGTCATCCATGATCCGCCCGTCGGGTTACCAGTGAATTGTCAAGTGTAAACCGTCTCAAGTAAACCGCCAAGTCCGGCCGGGTTATCCTTCCGGCCGGGTTACGCTGCGGGGTATATCCCCGACATTAGCCCCCAGTTTAATTTGGATTTATCCATGTTAAACTTGATCCTTTCTGCGAGAACGAATTTGATAGGTTGTGTTCCGGGTTAAAAATATTTTCCTGAACCGGCCTTGATCATCCTTAAGTCCTTGTCATTTCCTTCTTCTAAAAAATCCGGGTCAACAGACCAGCTTCATAATCAACTTGCTTGCATAATAAATATTGTAAATCAAGAATCCATTTGAATCGGCCTTCAATGCTCTGACTTGACAAAAATATTGGTCTTTGAAATATTCAACTCATATCCAGCCGGCTTGAAGATGCCGGTTTATGATTACCACCATTGCCAGGTTATAAAACCTGATAATTCCGGGTGACTATTTATAGATGTCGGGTTATGATTGTTGCCAACGCTGGGTCACACAATTAATCTTCCTGATTTTCCTGAAACTAAGAATTTGAAGATGTTCCTCCTTTATATCCATATTACCTGTAGCCCCCAAGTCTTAAGAAGAGAACATAGTGATAGCTTAAGACTTGTTTCAATATAAATGTTGCAACCTTGAAGAAATCCAGATTGTTCATCCCAGACACTAGTAAAAACTGAATATTCCACATATGTAGCCCCCAAGTGCCGGGTTGTCATGCTTGCAGCAACCTGGGACTTGAAATTGCCTTATGCTCAAAAAACTTCAACCAGTGTAGCCCCCAAGGGCCGGGTTATTATGTAATAATGAGCAGGGACTTTGTATATACTTCATTGAAAATAGCATTATCCAATGTAACTCCTTGAATTGTTGACAGGAGCAATTGGTAGCCCCCAAGGGCCGGCTCATTACGATGTGATGAGTCGGGTCTTCAATAAGGTGAGCAAACAATGACTTTGCATTAGCCCCCAAGTGCCATGGTGCATGCTGGCAGTGACATGGGACTTGCGTATTTGATATAATCACAATTTGAATAATGTAGCCCCCAAGTGCTGGGTTGTAAGCCTGCAGCAACTCGGGACTATTCCTTCAGTTGTAGAATAAATCATACCAATAATATCCATTGCGCTGAAGAGACTTTGAAAACCTCAATCATAATATTGGTTTATTGATAACAATAATAAACATCCAGCCATGTTGGCTATTTAAAGATTTGAATAATATAACCCGGTTTGAAGACCGGTTCCACTGATGTTTGATCACACGGTTGGTTTTACCAAGCCGGTGTAGTAAGGATGATAACCCAAAACTTGAACACTGGTAATTATCATAGATTGCTGGTTTATAAACAAAACCAGGCCAGGTTAATAAACATCGGTCATTATCTTATCTCATACTGGCGACTTATAGTCAAAAGCCAGGCCGGTTTAATAAACACCGGTCATTATTTCATCTCATACTGGCGCCTTATAGTCAAAAGCCAGGCCGTTTTAAAACACCGGTCATTATAACTGATCATGCACTCACAACTTGTTTTCTGCATAAGACAATGTTCAAAGTGTCCTGTGATTAAGTGTGTTATGATTAACCTTAATCTGATAGTCAAAGATAATGATCCAAGGCACAAGTGTTGATGACTCCCTTGATTATTTGCCGGTCCTTCATGAAAACCGAACCGGGTTATGATGAACTCCGGTTTAACTCTCGCTGGTGTACATGACCCAGACTTTAACTTTGCAGATATAAGGTCAACCTTGTAGTTGTCTAGTCCCGCATCAATAGACTTGGTTAAAGAACCAATGATCATGACGGCCAAGATTTGTGAAATCATAGAAATAAGGTTTTTTGGGCAAATAAAACCATGTAGTCGAGGCTTTTTACGAGCTGCCACGCTCCAATTTCGAGGCTTTTTATGAGCTGCTAGGCTCCAAATTCAAGGTTTTTTTATCGATTACAAGCCACCCAATGTTTCAAAACCTCTGAGGATTTTGTCTTTAGGTGATCAACTCGATGATCGTTAATGGCTGATTCCCTGTAGCTATCAGGGGCGCCAGTGTAGGAGGCCATGGTGAGTGTTCGGAGAAACTCCCATGTGATACTCCTTTGAAAAACACGGCTGATTCCCTGTAGCTATCAGGGGCGCCGGTTTAAGAGGCCATGGTGAACTTCTTTCGAAGCCCCCATGTGATACTCTTGTGTATAAAAAACACGGCTGATTGCCTGATGCTATCAGGGGCGCCGGTTTAAGAGGCCATGGTAAGCTTCTTTCGAAGCCCCCATGTGATACTCTTTCTGAGCTGTGCTCACCGGGTACCTATGTTTGAGTTGTGCTGTGCAACAAACTCTCTTTGGTCCCTTGAATAAATAACTGTCCTGCATATCAAAATACACGGATCAAAGTAACTGTTTTCTTGATGAAAACAATATATACCAAGAAAATAGATTTAGATGGATATCACCTGATGTATTTGGACCTTATGATCTTCATCGGTGTTTGTTAGCCAACCCGGTATGTTGAATAGACTGGACCGCAGGGCGCACAGTAAAACGACCGCAGCATCAGAGGCATCACAGACGCATGAATCGGCCGTAGTATTGTAAGCCGGCGCAGATGAGCAAGTTGTCCTCCGCATCGTAAATCGGTGTAGTCATGAAAGACGGCCACGGCGTGGTAAACCGACGCGATCGCAAGAGATGGCCACGGTGCTGTAAGCCAGTGCGGGAGTCCGTCGAGTAACGACGACCACTTGTGCCAAATGATGTTGGCGTGCCTCCATCTCCGCGGTATAATACCACTTTGCAATGAATGATTTTCCTGCGTATAAAATACAGCAGGGCGAGGTATTTTTGCTCGGATGAATTAATATGTTTTAAGAAATAAATAGGATAGATATCACCTGATTCGCCTGGACAACAGATGAGTCGGCTGCGGCATTGTAAACCGGCACGTGCGGGCGAGGTAATCGCGGGTGTGGACAGCCGAATCGGCCACGTATTGATGTAAGCGCAGCAATCGGGGCAGCGACTCGCACGCGTATCCGCTGGGCCGGTTTATGAGGACGGGTGTGGCACCGGCGTGTTAATGTAGACCGGACCGCGGAAGCGGTGGCGTGCGCACGTCCATTGGCGAGGGAGTCGGCCGCGGTGTTGGAGACCAGCGCGCGTGGGCACAGACAGACGAGTCGGCCGGCAAGTTGATGTAAACCGGACCGCGACACGTATGTTCGTGAAGCCGCGCAACACAACTGAGCGTGCATCCGGGGCATACCTCCATCCTTTTTTTATTAGTCGTCCTGCGTAAAAAATATCACGTGCGAGAGTAATTGTTGTCGGATGAATTAACATGTGCTTAAAAATAAATAGGGTAGATATCACCTGGATTTGTCTGGACGACAGATGATCCGTGCACCGGCTAGAATTTGATCGGACCAAATATCAATGTAGATGTGCCAGTATTTTAGACCAACTGGTACGAGTGCGCAGGTGACGCCGTAGGTGTCCGTTCCAGGTCGGCTCGCAGACGGGACAAATTGGCGAGGCGGCGATTTGCCGTGCAAAGAAGTGGCCGGTCAACGGAGGAGTCCGAGTCCATGGATAACTCGTTCCCGAGTCGTAGCTGTTTCCTGGTCGTGGCCTCTGATGATCCGCCAACAGTACTTGGTCTCTTCCGACTCGGATGGATGGTCAAACACATCTATTCTAGTAGCACTCACGTAGCACTGGCCTCTTCCTAAAAACAATAATTTGATGTTGGCTTTCACGTGGCAGAGTGCTAGTTTAAACGGTCCTAGTACTTTTGCTTTGGTCTTGCGTAACCAAGCGAGTTTGCCTCGGGACTCACAGAACTTGGTACATGAGCCAAACGCCAAAACCAGCGTATCAATCAGATCAGTGGCTCAGAGCATCTCTAGTAGAACCCTCAAACCCTTAAATGTAAAATCAGTTTTAAGGGTTGAGAATTGCCCAGTTTTGACACTTTTAAGGGTTGAAAAACAGAGGCAAAGACTAGAACCCTCAAACCAAACCCTTATATCGGAATATTCCGTTCTAAGGGTTGGGTTTGAGGGTTCTAGTCTTTGACCCAACCCCAACCCTTAAAACTATCATTTCATATATCACACATTTCATCACATTTCATCATATGACATATCACAAATTCAATCACATTCGACATAAAACAATAATCATTCTAGTTATTATTACAACACCGAATAAAACAATAATCATTCAAATTATTACAACAATTGTTCGAATCAAATAGGACATAGAAAAGTAAAACAAAGATACATCATGGCCCAGTACGCCGTCCATCCAACTGCCAGTGGTGCTCAACTAGATCATCCCGGAGACGACCATGAGTGCTTGCATCCTCAATCTCATGATGTGCTTCAAGAAAGGCGTGTATGCGAGAAGGGTTTCTTTCCGGTTGCACACGCGTACCAACATTGTCATAGAAACAAGGGAGGTTTAACCCTCTCTCATCCTCTAGGATCATGTTGTGTAGAATCACACAACATTTCATGATGTTCACTAAGGTTTTCTTGTCCCAAAACCGAGCTGGACCCCGAACTATGGCAAACCTTGCTTGTAAAACACCAAAAGCTCTCTCAATATCTTTGCGGGCTGCCTCTTGTGCCTTGGTGAAATGAGCCTCTTTTCTTGTTAAGGGCACCCCATTTTTCTCCTTGATGGACTTCACAAGAGTTGCCCATTCGGGATAAATGCCATCGGTGAGATAGTATCCCATTGAATACTCATTGTTCATGATTTTGTAGTTGCAAGCTGGAGCATCCCCAGAAATTAATCTTTTGAACAATGGAGATCTATTGAGGACATTGATATCATTGAGTGTTCCCGGCAACCCAAAGAATGCATGCCAAATCCATGTGTCCTCCGATGCTACGGCCTCAAGCACAATGGTAGCATCACGGCTTTTACCGCAATACATTCCATGCCATGCCTTTGGGCAATTTTTCCACCTCCAATGCATGCAATCAAGACTACCAAGCATCCCCGACCATCCCCTTTTTTCATTCATTACCATTAATCTCTTTGTATCTTCCTCGTTTGGTGCCCGAAGATACTTCTCACCATACAACCGGATGACCAACTTGGCAAACCTACGGACGGACTCCGTGGTTGTATCTTCCCCAATGCGAAGGTACTCGTCGGTATAATCCGCGGGTATGCCATAAGCGAGTACCCGCATTGCCGCCGATATCTTTTGATATGCACTAAACCCCATGATACCGGCGGCGGATCTACGACGTGTAAAGTAATAGGAGGCAGCCTCACAATCGTTGACAATCTTCACAAACAAACTATGACGCATTCGGTACCTTCTTCGAAAGAGACGTGCAGGGTATGTAGGTACCTCCGCGAAGTAGTCTTGCATCAAATGCTCGTGTCCGAGAGCACGGTTCCGGTAGATGGTGAGTCGCCCCATCGTCGACCCTCTCCTCTGATCCATAAGTTTCACGCGATCTTCAAACGCTTGCACATCGACGAGGAGGCTCATCATCTCAACGTCGTCGTCTTGCAACAACTCGTCAATGTCCGAATCGTCGGATGACGACCAATCCGACGCATCGGACAACGAATCCATGTCGACGTTGTTCAACACCATCTACAATGTGAGTGCCAAAATGTAAAAATGAAGCAAAAAGCAAAAATGTAAAAATGGAAGAAAAAATCAAAAAATCAAACCTGGGCGGGGCGGCGGAGGGCCGGCTTCGCGGCGGCGCTGGGAGGGGCGGCCGGGGCGGGGCGGCGGCGC
>LR738712.1:653645510-653683267 GCA_902687465.1 Secale cereale
GCGGGGGGAGGCGGCGGAGGGCGGCCGGGGCGGCGGCGGAGGGCGGCCGGGGCGTGCGGAGGCGGCGGCGGGCGGGCCGGCGGCGGCGGATCGAGGGCGGGCGGGCGGAGGGCGGGAAGAAAATCCTTCCCGCGCTCGGAGGGAAATGGAGTGTAGGTCGGGGGGAGAAACTCCCCCCAACCCTCACTTCTACAGGCTGCTGTTGCGTTTGAGGGTTGGACCTCTAAATTTTTTTTACGGGTTTAAGGGTTTAAGGGTTCTAGTCTACGACGTTTTTCGAACGAAAACTGTAAAAAAGCGGTTATTTTTAAGGGTTTGGGGGTTTGAGGGCTCTACTAGACTTGCTCTCAGCTACGGAGGAAACGGCCTGCGCTGTCGCCGAAAGGGCGGCTCGGAGTCGTGGCTGCGCTAAGCCGCAGTGGAGTCATCC
Organism: Secale cereale; assembly: GCA_902687465.1. Lineage (NCBI taxonomy): Eukaryota > Viridiplantae > Streptophyta > Magnoliopsida > Poales > Poaceae > Secale > Secale cereale. The sequence goes on from LR738712.1 coordinate 653,645,941, forward strand.
GGGTCGTGGTCGTATTTGCTTCTCGATCGTGGGCGATCCGGTTGACCCGTGTCCGCGTCCATCTCCAAGTCGTGGCCTTCTTCCTTTGGTAATTGAAAAAACTGAACCAACACTGCCAAGAGCTCCACGTGCTCGTACTAGGTACTGTGATAGCTTGCCTCAGGGCTTGACCCATGCGCACACACGCGCGTGTTGCTGCAGATTGATCAGTCGGAGAAGATGGTGTCCATAGCCCAATTCCTGTAGTTGTAGCAGCAAAAATTGACGCTCTACTCGGCTTCGACGGATCACGTTGCTTCAGAGATAGACAGACGAACGCCAAACCCTAAATCTCTTCTGATCTCAAAAACTCATACTGGTCAATCACGAGTATTTTGATCCCTGATAAAGATCCCTCCAAGATCTCAACACCACCATGCGCAGGCCCCACGGTGGGCGCCAACTATCGTGGAATTGTCACGGCAGATGTCCTAGGGTAAGGACTTAGTCGTGAGGCCGCGCATCTATGTAGTAGCTTGAGAGGGGTTGAGTGGAATCGAGAGACGCAACGCAAGACAAGGATTTAAACAGCTTCGGGCCCCGGGAAATATCATCCGGTAATAACCCTACATGATGTTTGAGGCTAGATCTCATTATGACCCTCATGGTGTCGCCGGTAAACCGGCGATCCTTTAGTTGTGTCTAGCCCTAAATAATATGGAGCCTCCAACTTGCGAGAACTTGTCCCTTTTTGGGGAGCCCTGCCCCTCCTTATATATGTTGAAGGGGCGGGTTACATGACTAGTCCTAGTTGGATTAGGATTACTCTATTACAAGGAGTCCTAGTCTTGCTTCCTTCGTAGGAGAATTTTCCTTGTGCTTTCTTCTTAAACCGGCCCACCATAACATGAACCGGCCTTCTGGGCCTTGGTCCTTGTCATCCGTGATCCGCCCGTCGGTTTACCAGTGAATCGTCAAGTGTAAACCGTCTCAAGTAAACCGCCAAGTCCGGCCGGGTTATCCTTCCGGCCGGGTTACGCTATGGGGTATATCCCCGACAAGATTGCTCTTGATTAAGGATCTCGGGGTTTGTACCAGCATATTCTTGCCCAAAAGCGAACAAGGAAATTTGTTTTGGGCAAAAAAACTCTGAGAAATAAAAGAGTGGGAAGCCCGAGAGTCAAATAAAATTACGGTAGGTATGCTATTAACAAAAAACATACCAATGACGACTTCGGGGTTTTCTTGGGCTTCATCTACGGAGAGGTGATGAACGTGCCCAGTGATGTTTTGCTGGTTCGGGCATGACCCCATAATGTTGACTTGTGGCCTGAATAGGGCATTCCCCTTGCTGTTCTTGGGGCACTGTCTGGCATAATGTTCATTTTGCGCACAACTGAAGCAAGAATTTTTGTGCTGACGCTCCTCGTGCACTGGGTTGGTCACGACATTTTTGACTTGGGTAGTGGTCTTGTCAACATTCTGTTGCCAATTGGGCTTGTATTCCACCTGAGTCTGCTGCCAGGTACGAGCCTTCTGCACTGGTTGCCCTTCCTTCCTTGGTTCAAACTTGTGCTTGTGATCATTATTAGCAGGCCTATTGTCTGATGCGAGTTTGTGCTCCCTTTCAGCAATGAAAGCTTTGTTCACCAAGGTTTGGAAGTATGGGAAATTGAGCATACTGAGGGTACACCGGAGTTGCGAGTTTAATCCCCCAAGAAATCTGTCAATCTTTCTTTCTTCGGTGGCTACGTCATATAAGGAGTAACGGGCCAGATGATTGAATTTTTGCAAATATTCACCCACAGTCTGATTTCCTTGGGTGAGTGCAAGAAATTCACGCTGCTTAGTCTTCGTAATTCCAGTAGGGATATGATATTTCCTGAACTGATCCTTGAATTTTGACTAAGTGATTTCTTCATTAGCAGGCCACATGGCTTTTGCATTCTCCCACCATATGGCAGTAGCGCCTTCAAGATAATGAGTTGCAAATGGAACTTTATCATCTTCTGCAGTATGGGCAATCTCAAGCTTCCTTTAAATGGTTCGCAACCAATCGTCTGCATCCAAGGGGTCAATAACCTGACTGAAACTGGGAGGCTTGGTTCTGTGAAAATCTGATATCTTGGAGCGATGACCGTTCTGAATTCCATTCTGTCCAACCATAGCTTGAACACTTCTTAATATCTCAATCAGATCATTATTCCTCCTTTCCTCAAACATACTCAGAATTTGCTCGGTGGTAGGTGGATTTGGCGGTGGTGGTATGTACGGCTCGGGAGAGTGTCCTGCCTTTCGGGCAGAACGACGAACAGAAACATCCTCGTGAGTGCTGCTACTGCTGCCTCCCCGCGACATCCTATTATGTATTTTTTCCAAGACAATTCAACCGAGATGAGAAACATCGAAAAGTAAATTGGGGAAAAGCCAGCAACAAATCCCGAGAGAAAACGAAATAACGAAGAAAATACAGCGAATAGAAGAAATAAAGTCCCAACATAATTATACATAGACTCATACATGAAAGGTAATCAACATGCCTGGTTCAACTACTCTCATACAGGAAACGAAACATCATCACTCGTACGACTACATTTGTACACCATCCTGACAACTGCGAACACTCAGAAGCTCTACTGCTTTGCTGGTGCTGCGGGGTCCTCTCCTGAAGCGGGCTCGGATCCTGAACTGACGAGGGTAACTGAAACCTCCAGGTTAAAGGTAACATGATGGCGCAGCCTCGAGGGCTCTCCCTCCGGGGCAGGAGTAGGGTGAAGCATAGGAGTTACAGGAGTAGTGAGAAGTGAAACCCACTCAGCAGGAGCACTGAGAGGATTTATGGTCGAGGCACCCGAGCTAGTCAGAGGAGTAACCGGTGAAATAGGGGAACCAGAACTGGCTGGATTGTAAGGGGTAAATCCCATAGATGTTGGAATAGTGACCGACCTAGTAGTGGCTAAAGCAATACGAGTACGAGTCAGCTCTCAAGCCAGCTCGTGGATCATAAGATACCTAGTAGTAATATAACGGGAAAGGTGGCTAGCAACACTATCAGACTCTAGATCAATGATAGGGAAACGGACAAGACCGTTGTCGTGTAGAGAATGATAGTATTGGAAACCTGGGTGATTCTGCATCCGGACCTCGTTGTAACGAAGCTCGATAAGGACCTCGAATGCAGCACATTGGACAGCCTGAGAAGCAGTAGAAGCGTAACCGCTCCGAGAGGTATGAGTGTAAGTGCTGGAAGCAGAACTGGTGCATAGAGTAACCTCTGCCTGATACTCATACACTGAGCCTGCTAGACGCTCCCGGTACACACGATAGACTGGGTCGTCTCCGAGAGGGTACAACCGACGCCACACATTACGAAGGAGGTGCGGCGACGTGTACGGCATCTGCTGCAACTGGCACGGATACGGCACCGGAGGCATCTACACTCACAACCATTAGTAAGTTAGTATAAAAATAAAACAAGTATATGCAATGCAACAACCAGCTACACATGCTACTGTCAGTCAACTTAAACTCGTATCTAACGTCCAGTTAACACATTGTAGTCTAGCGTGGCCTACAGTCAGCGCGGCTCTGATACCAAGGGTTGTGGCACCCCGGCTCAGAGCAACCGGTTTGCCATGCATTGCCAGCCCAGAGACCATGTCTTCTGGCAACACACAACATCTTGGTACAGAAACAACCGCTTTATTGATGCTAGCGGATCAAACTTTATATTACAACAGGTAGCGAGGCCAAGCGGCACACACGGTGCGGCTGAACAATATGTTAATTATTTAGTGAACATAAAGGGGCCTCAATCATAACAACTACGCGGCAGCGGAACAACGTCGTAGCGGAACTCCATAGCACAGGGACACCGATGTGGACACGATATAGACTCGGACATCACTCTATTCCAGCGAGACTGTCCTGAAATCTGGCATGACACGCCAGGTCAGTACATTGAATGTACTTGCAAGCACACAACAAGCATAAACATAATGACAAACAATATCATGATAATTAAGCAATTATTAAAATGCAACAATATATATATATATATATATATATATATATATATATATATATATATATATATATATATATATATATATATATATATATATATATATCCAACATGTTGTGCTCATGCTCTTGTGAGGACAGTCCCTCGGGCTGGCTTACCAACGGTGATCTTTCTTAGATCACAAACGTACCAACTTCGTGTTCTCAATTCAGGTTACCTCGTGATCTTTCCAGCGATCACAACCACAACCAACCCTTGGTCTCAAACATCACGATGGTCTTCCCACCATCTACAATAGTGCCAAGTTCATGACTTAGTGTGCAAAATGTTATCAAATGTTGACCCATGATGTGACCTACTTTCGAGCGTGTCCGTAACCGTGGACTCGGCTATCGATAGATTAATTACAATCTGCAGAGGCAGTGCACTGTTCCCACACCACGGCACCCATGGCCTCGCATTCCCATTCGGGTGGACCAACGGCATTCCGACGAAACCCCTCCATAGCCATGACACTCTCTCGGCCACTCCATCTTACTCCCCATCGGGCTAGTCCTGGGTGGCCCCGTGTCTACCAAAGACACAATGACCACCGTCGTGGCCAAAACATAAATTGTCCCAAACGGGGACACGGTACCATAATCTCAACAATGGGAACACAAGGTTATGTCTACTTACCGGGCCTGGGTACCGCACGCCCATAACCTTCCCTAGTTGGAGGCACTGACCAGAGGCATGACAACGAACCGAATAAAGGCCTTCCCATAAAAGGCAAATGTGGTTGCACTGGGAAAAACTCGATTCAGTGGCACCATGACCCGGTCAGCGATATATTCAAGTTGAGTTATTAACATGTTCAACTTAAAAATTAAAAATAACCGGTGTCATAAAATGTCATGCAAATGCAACACAACATATGCATCATATATCATCGGAAATAACTGGGTCAGCTCTTCCCACACTAAGCATAAACATCAACAACTCCTAACACTTCTCTGGTTAGGACTAAACCTCAAATTAAACAGAATATTTTCTAGCAAATTTTATCATATTCCTTATGCAAGAAGAATAACTCCAAATAATTACTTATATCCATAATCATATTAGTTCTTCATAACAAAACTTACTTCTAGTTACTTCACCAACTTAATTAACTTCCAACTTTCTGTAAACTAAACATGACAACTTAAACAAGCAAACAACAAAATATAAATAATTAAAGTGATTTAAATGCATGGATTAAATCATTCATTCAAGTTGGAAAATCACAAATATTGTAATGGCACCATGAAAATGTTGATGTGGCTTGCCTTAGTGCAGATGAGGTTCACAAACCTCCTGGTGACCCTCAAGACAAGCTTCACCTTCTGAAAACATTTAAAAACACAAAAATAAAATATCAAGAACCCTTCTGAAAATCACCAGAAAATCTAGACAGCAGAGAAAATTCTCATTTTTGGTGAGCTGCTAGATTTCTACACAAAGAACACAGTGCTAAAAGAATCAATTCATTTGGACTTATGGTTAAAAAGTTTTGGCTGTTTGAAGCCCTCTGAAAAAAATGAAATTTGAATTTTAAATAAAACAGAACTGGGGGGGGGGGGTGACGTCGAAGGCGTAAAGCCTCGGGCGCCACCACTCGTACCGCTTCGCGCGCGTACAGAGTGGCTGACTAGCAGGCCCTGCTAGTCAGGTGAGAGGAAGGGGGAGAGGGAGATAGAGGACGGCGCGGCATCGCCGGAGCTCACGCTGGCGACGAGGGCTCCTTGGCCAAAACGAGAGGGAGGGATCGAGAGAGGGGATGGAGGCGCACCTGCCTGTACCTGTAGCATAGCTAGGGGGGGTCGGACGGCGTCATAATCGTCCTCGCAAGCGAAGGCAGAGAGCGGTGGTCGCCCGAGACGAAGAGGACAGCGAACAACGGCGAGTCCAGAGGCTCCAACCAGGCGGAACAACACCACGAGAGAGTGCCGGAGGCCCTGGAAGGGTTGCCCAGGCCTGGGAGGGGCTGGAGCTACCGCGACGACCCGAGGGGATCACCGGCAAGCTCAAGCTCGGGGACAGCGGCCCGCGGCCTGCCCGGCCGGGCTACGGTTTCCTATGAGGCTGTGGTGTGTGTGGGAGTGGAGAATGGTGCTCGAGGAGGCTGGGGTGGCTCCATTTATAGGCAAGCCGCAAGGGGGGAATCGGGCTCCGCCGTCGACACTTGGACATTGTGCCCAGCGACGAGCGGCATCAGTGAGAGGGGGAGAAGGTGACGCAGCTCACGCGGGGACTGTGGGCGAACCGGGATGAGCACAGGATCGAGGAGAAGGCGACGAGCACAGTGCACACCGCACTATTACGTTGGCCGGATCGTGCCCGTGCTCGCTGCTGCGAGCTCCAGCGTCGGCGAGTGCCGGGGGGAGTTAAGGGGGTTGGGACAAAGATGGTGGCAAGGTTTGGCGTGCTATGGCACTCGGGGAAGCGAGCACGCGCGAAACAGAGCGCTCGGCGGCACTCAGAGAGCGTCGACAAGCAGGCTGGCATCGTGTACACGAGTGGTCACCGCGTGAACTTTGCCCCCAAGCCGACCTACGTCCAAAGTTCATGTCTGGCTTGTTGTTCGTGGTAGTTTTGAAGATTACCATGCTTTGGTTTCGACCCAGACGCAGTAGAAAAGATTTCACAAGCCAGGTAAGTTTCTGATCAGTAACTTTGAGAGTTTACTGAGGTCAAACGACTGGGAGTTTGGGGCTGGGTTTTGGAGGCTAGCAATCATCTACTAAGGTGATGATGCACAAGAAAAATCAGCCACAATAGAGCAAGTAAAATGGTGGTTGTTGTAGAAACTACCATTTCTGTCCAGAACAGAAAATATTTTCTGTAGCAAAAATATTCCAAAAAGTGGTGCAATATTTTTGCTCAGGAAGGTGCCCTAGGGTTCAAAGAATATTTTTGAATTTTCTCAGATTTTTGTGGGCAAGAAAAATTAGGGTTACTTTGGAGCACATTGAGCTAGCTAGGGTTTTAGAGAGGAAAATGAATATTTTTCGTTAAAAAATATTCCAAATATTATTTTGGGGTGAACTAGAGAGGAAATGATGATTAGAGATGGAGATGAGGCACTTAGGTGAAAGCCAAGGGTATCCAAGTGTTTAAGTCCACATGAAAAGATTCAAAAACTCCAAATTTCAAAATCAATCCAAATGAAAACCAGGCAAATAAAAGAGGGCAAAAACGAGGCTGTCACAATAATTATCGATTGTTTTGAATGTTCTCTATGAACCGAGCGGCGGCGACCTACCGTGTTCTACTCTTCCTCGTTTTCTGTGTGGCGCAACCTCGTTGGCAGCAGGGCGGGGCCTCGGCGGAGCCGGCGATGTCCTCTGTCTCGTTGCCGGCGGGCGGTGCCTCGGCCGAGATGGGGAAATCCTCCCCCTTGTTGCCGGCAGGGTGGGGCCTCGGCGGAGCCGGCGGTGTCCTCTTCCTCGTTGTTGGCATCGCGGGGCCTCGGCGGAGCAGGTCCTCGTCGACGCCAGCGGAGCGGGGACTCGTCGGAGCCGGCATTGTCCTCTGCCTCGTCCTCGGTCTCGGCAAACAGCGCCTCGCCCGCTTCATCGCCCTCTTTGTAGGCAGCCGCAGCCTCCGCCACCCACATGCGGTACCATCAGCGCTCGAGGCGGCCCTCGCGGGCGGAGCGGTACGAGTCGAGCAGCGCCTCCTGCTCCGGCCTCTCCGCGGCGATCTTCTCCTCTGCTTGCAGGTGCTACTCGAGGAGATGGTGATTGTAGGCGGCGTCGGCCTGCGCCTCCCGGAACTGCTCCTCACGCTTCTGCCTCACCGCATCCATATATTGGGCACGGGCCTCGCCGATTGTCATGGTGCAATGCACCGGCGAGGATGGCGTAGAGGAGGGGGTTGGCGCCTGATCGTCGACTACCATGTTCTCCATTGGGACGTCATCGTCCTCTGGCTGCCGGCCGGCCAGCCAGTCAGCAACAATGGCTGCCATCTCCTTGTGGTCCGTCGTCCGCCCGTCCCGAAGAGCACTGGAGCGCGAGGAAGCCATGGTGGGCAGTAGTGTGTGTGGACAGGAGAATAGGAACAGATGCGGATGACTGCGGCTATGGCCGGCGCAGCAGTTTATATAGCAATGGTGGGCGGCGGAGGGACGGACGTGTGGCGCCAGAGTAGCCGCCTTGGCAACCGTGTATCATTAATGTGGGCGGCAGAAGGACAGATGGACGGCACTTGTGTCATTTGAAGGCGGAGCAATCGCATGGACCGGGAAGCGGGGCGGGCGGCGCTGACCGTTTTGGGCGGAAAGCGCACACGGACGAGGGAGGCGGTCTGGGTGGGCCAGGGCAGTTAGACTCGTGCTTGGCAACGGGTCGGTCTAGTAGTCAGACATGCTGGCTCGCCAGCTACCTCGCCGAGCTGAGCAACGACAATCAGGCGATGGATGTAGCTTCCGACCAGGAGCCGGCGCCACTGTCCAAGCCGGTTCATGTCGTGTTCACCATAGAGCAGGTGCGGCTGCACTTCGACGCCGTAATGGCGGAAGAGCTACCAGCGCAGGAGGACCTGTGCTGCAACCTCCGTCTCCTCAACGAGCACCGGTGAACAAGCGAACGATAATGCCGTCGCGGACATGTGGCCCTATGATCCTGGCTTCCCGAATGAGCAGCGGGCGCTGTATCAGACCATCCGTAGGGCCCGTGAGGCCATCGTCCTTCTGGTTGTTGCGCTCGTCGTGGCGTCGCCGTCTCGCATTGTCAACATGGTCAACGGACATGAGGATGAGGAGATGACTTTACTTGGAGAGGATGACAGTGGGGACCCACCAGGGCCATAGCCGCACGTACGCAAGTGCCTCCTTATTAGTATATAAAACTATAATTTTTTTGCTTCCTCCTGGTTTCCTGACATCACGGTCCCACACCATTGTCAACCTATGTAGTCAATAAACGAGAGAATTGCACAAGAAGCGGCCGATAGCTGGGACCAAGCAGTTCGAGTAGTATTTGTGTTTTTTAGGTGTGAGCACTGCAGAGTTTTTCTTGACCGATGTTTAGCCCAGATATTAATTTTTCTCCTCTAAACAACAATGAAAATATCACTTCATCTATTAACTGGGTGGGCTGTGGCCCGTCTAGCCCAGGCTAGATATGCAACCCAGATATTATTATTTTTTCAAGCTGAAAATGGTTAGCCCAGCTATACTTTTTTTAGGAATACCCAGGCAAGATCAAGTTGTTATTCTCCACCCCACTGGGCTGCAAATCTTCCCTAGAAGGGATGCATTAGGCTTAACAAGAAAATGGGCTTTAAGAAATAATAAATGGGATGTAATTATAAAAACTGGGCAGTAACTATAAAAAATGCACCAAACACGTAATTACTTTATACAATATTATTTTTGGATATTGAAAATTTTAATTTCATTAATTGTTGCGAGCGCAATGTTTCGTTGGATTTTTATGTAATATAAATTTATATTGAAATTGTATTTAATCTGACTAGAAATTTCAGGATAAAAATATTTCGGATCCCATCAAAATGTGGGAAATTTTATTGAATTCTGTTTTGAACGGTTGGTTGAAATGGGCTGTACTTTTAACAAACTGTAAATGGGCTGTAGTAAATTCCATTAGAATTCAAAAATTGGGTGCACATTCTTACAAATCTCAAATGGGCTATAAGTTCTCTGCCACACACTTGTGGCCTTACTAAGTTGACGCGTACCCTAAAAAAAAGAGTTGATGCGTATGCAAGGCTTTGTCAACTTATAGTCAACACACGGTTCCAGCAACAGTGGCCGTTGGATGTCCATCCAACGGATGCCGTGCTTCTTCTTCAAACTCGGATATTCTAGCTTCACCCACCCAAAAAATGATTCCTCCCCCTGACATCTGGGGTGCACCGTTTCAGAAGCTGACCTGTGGGCCTACTAAGTTGATGCGTACCAAGGGCTTTGTCAACTTAGTCAATATAAACGATTCTATCTGCAGTGACCGTACGATGTCCATCCAACGGCCGTAGTGCTTCTTCAACCTCTGGTCTTGTTGCTCCAGCCGCCCAAAGCAGCGCCGGTCGTGCCGCATGCTCCTGCCTCCCGTGGCCAGCTGTGCTGCCGCGGAGGCCTCATGCCCCCTACTATTCCCACCGCTGGCCAGGCCATCCCTCTACTCACCCGCACCCCCTGTTATTCTGCGGCGATGACAACCTCACACCGCAGCGAACCAGTGAACCCCCGTACTCCTCTACGCGTGGGCACCCACTGCCGCATCTTCCCCAGCTCCGCGTCGTCCCCTTCCAAGGCCTCGCCGTCATCCATCGCCCTGGTGCTCTCAGCGTGGCGTGGTCAATGTGGTCAAGGAACGGCTTCCATCGGACGTGGACTGTATGTGGAGAGGCTGACAGCTGGGTCCACGGCCGCAGCAAGGAAGCGCCTCCTTATTACGCGCAAAATAATTATTCCTCCACCTGACAGCGGGGAGCCATCGGACGGGCCATCGTATTTTGCGAAAAAAACATTTCCTCCTGACTGCTGGGACCCACCAGCTACATCTTCACATGCAAGGGAGTGCGCCCGGGCAAAAAAAAAACGATCCGCCCCCCTGACTGCTGGGACCCACCAGCTACATCTTCACACGCAAGGAAGTGCCTGTCAGTCGGGACCCACCTGGTCAAAGCATACGTAATGTTGTGATTCTGGTCGCGAACATGTATGTACATACTGGTCGATGTAGAGGCGCACATGTGTCGTAGTAGAGGCGTGCACGTAGCATGTACACGTACGTACAGCGGCCAGTGTGCAAGAAAGAAAATATGGCCACGTATGTACATACGGGCAGGGTCTCGAATGCCTACTCGCGATACGTACGACCAGGGCTCGTGTACATGGCTGGGTCAAAATGGAGAAACAACGTCGTCGTTGTGTTCATGGGGAGCCAACCGGCTGGGTCGGAACGGAATTCGTCGTCGTGTTCATCGGGAGGGCTTGGACGGAACAGCCGATGGAAACAAGGCCTGGCGTACCGCAGAACGAAGGAAACGGCCTTGTGTTTGACCGGCCACATTCGAAACGGGATCCTGTTCATCGGGAGGGGTCTGGCGTACCGCAAAACAGAAAGAACGGACCTACTACGGTCGAAACGGGGGTCCTGTTGATCAGGAGGGGTGTGGCGTACCGCAAAACGGAGGAAACGGACTTGTGTTGGAGCGCTACGGTCGAAACGGGGATCCTGTTCATCGGGAGGGGTGTGGCGTACCGCAAAACGGGACTCCACGGGATACTGTTCATCTCCTCCGTCGACCCCCTCCAGCCTCCACCTGCTACTGTTCATCCACCGTCGACCTCCTCCAGCCTCCACGGGCTCCTGTTCATCCAGCCTCCACCGCGCGCTACTTCACCGGCTGATGTTCAACCAGTCCTCTCCACGGGCTCCTGTTCATCCACCCCTCCACGGGCTACTATTCATCCAGCCCTCCATCGTCTACTGTTCATCCTGCCCTCCACGGGGTGGTCCTGTTCATCCAGCCCTGCACGGGGTCCTGTTCATCCAGCCCCAACCGGCTCGATCGATCGGGGTCCTGTTCATCCAAAGGCAACACCACGGGGTCCTGTTCATCCACCCCCACCGGGAACTGTTCATCCAAACTCCCTCAGCAACGCTCACTATTCATCTAGAGGCAGCATGGATTGGCTTTAGTTAGCAGCAGTAGCAAAGGAACCGCTCGATCGGGTTCAGTTAACAGCCATCGATAGATCGCTCGGGTTCAGTAACGCGTAGCTTGTAGTGCAATCGCTCCGGTTCAGTTAGAGCCCAACGCCTCGCTCGGGTTCATAGAAGTGTCATAAGTATGACATAACTTTTTTTCGTTCAACCCAAAATGTCACGGATGTGTCTTTTTTTGTAGTGGAACTATGTTCTTTGAGCTCTAGGACAGACCTCGGACCCGAAGAGCAGTTAGATCCCATCGAAACCGGATTTTCACCATCGGGGGTTGTTAAAACCCCGAATACCACTCTGGGTCAGGACTGAAAATATCCAACACCCACCCACCCTGGGAAAACTTTTCAAGTAAATCCGGAATCCCGTGCATGGATGACCTCGCGAACATACAACAGCAGCCCAAGGAAACGATCAACCACTTTTGGGCCAGATTCCTACTTGTTAAAAACAAGCTCAGGGACTGCTGCGACGACAAAGCGGTTTCTCTATTTCACCGCAATTGCACGGACGAGGGAGTCTTGAACGCCCTCAACCAACGTCGTGTTTTGAGTTTCACAGAATTATCGCAGTTAGTACGAAAGTACTGCGCAATGGAAAATACTTGGAAAGCCCAGAATACACCTTTAGAACAGTCCATATCCGGATAGTACGTCACCAAAGCTAAACGGACTTACCCTAGTTGGTCATCCGATAGCATTCCTATTGGCAAGAAGAATAAGCCTCTTTTAAGGCACAGATCTGTACTGGACCAACTACTCGATACACATTACCAAATACAGGCAACCCCAGACAATGTCACAAACCATCGCCTTAGAGCATGTTGGGTACTCTGGCAGGTAGCAAAGAGCGGTACGACAATTCTTGCCACCACTTCACCAAGGGAGAAAGACATCGATGTCTTCAATGTCTTCGGGACGTTCCCCTCAAATAACCGTCGCAAGAGAGCAAATCGCGAACTTGCCGAGGTTTACCAAATTAACTTTGCAAGCCCATGGAGCGACACGGCAATTAGTTTTTCTGCCGAAGACGCACCTCAAGTTCGGCCGGTCTGAGCATCAACAGCTCTTGTACTAGACCCATTAGAAGATGGCTTCCGCCTCACTAAAGTACTTATGGACGGAGGAAGCGGAGTAAACCTCATATATGAGGAAACGCTTGCAAAAAAGCAGGTCGAGACATCCTGCATTGAGCACACCAACACAACCTTTAGAGTAATTATACCAAGCCGCGAGGCCAAGTGTTCGGGAAACATTAAGCTCGATGTAGTGTTCGGCTCACCCGACAACTACAGATCGGAGGAACTACTCTTTCACATTGTGCCCTTTCATAGCGGATACCATGCCCTTCTAGGACGGGACGCTTTCTCACGCTTTCAAGCTATACCCCATTACGGGTACATGAAGCTTAAAATGCCAGGGCCCAAGGGGGTGATTACAATAATAAGTGATCCGGATAGAGCACTCCGCGTCGAAAACAAAATGGCATCCTTAGCCTTAGAGACATTATCCGAAGCTCTCGCGGCTGAAGAACTAACTAACCTACAATCAAAGGTGGATGCCGACGATGTCATCCTCGCCAAAAGATCGAAGTCGACCTCCTTCAAGCCAGCTGACGAAATCATCAAATTCCAAGTGCACCCAATAGACCCTAACAAAACGGCATACATCGGGGCACAGCTGGATCCGGCGGTAGACAACGCGTTACGCACCTTCCTTTAGGAAAATTGGGATATATTCGCGTGGCACCCTTCAGACATGCCGGGAATCCCACGTAGGCTGGCCGAACACAGCCTCAATATTATCAAGGGGTTCAAACCAGTCAAGCAGTCACTGCGACGATTTTCCGAACCCAAAAGACAAGCAATGGGAGAAGAGCTAGCCAAACATTTGGAAGCCGGATTCATCAGAGAAATGAATCATCTGGATTGGCTAGCCAACCTAGTCATGGTACCGAAGAAGGATAAATCCTGGCGCCTCTGTGCGATTTCACAGACCTGAATAAGGCTTACCCAAAGGATCCCTTTCCTTTGCCCCGCATTGACCAAATTATTGATGCGACGGTCGAACACGACTCACTGTGCTTCCTAGATGCTTATTCCGGATACCATCAGATAAAGATGAAGGAATCCGATCAGGCCGCAACGACATTTATCACCCCGTACGGCCCCTTTTTGGACTAAAAAACACTGGCACCACCTATCAACGCATGATTCAAACATGCTTAGAAAAACAAATTGGCAAAACAGTGGAGGCATATGTTGACGACGTAGTCGTAAAGACCAAACACGTCGAGACCTTGGTGGACGATCTCCGCCTTACGTTTTCCAACCTCCGAGAATATGACATAAGGCTCAATCCGAAAAAATGTGTCTTCGGCGTTCCAGCCAGAAAGCTATTAGGGTTCATCGTATCCCATAGAGGAATCGAAGCAAACCCAGCCAAAATCCGGGCCTTGTCAGAACTCAAAATACCAAATGATCTCAAGCAGGTGCAAAAACTAGCAGGCTGCGTAGCGGCTTTAAGCCGCTTCATCTCCAGGTTAGAAGAAAAAGCATTGCCACTTTACAGATTGCTACGGCGCAGACAATTTCGAATGGACAAATGCGGCCACAGCCGGATTGGAAAAAATAAAAGCTCTACTAGCAAGCAACCCAATCCTAGCCATCCCCGGCATTGGCGAACCAATGCTGTTGTACATATCAGCCCCTCACCAGGTGGTGAGTGCCGTGCTCGTCGTCGAACGAGCCGAAGAGGGCCATAAATTCCCCGTTCAAAAGCCCGTATACTATGTATCCGAGGTTCTCACACCGTGTAAGTCACGGTACCCCCACTATCAGAAAATTGCCTATGCGGTCTTCATGTCATCTCGGAAACTCCGACACTACTTTCAAGAGTGTTCGATCACAGTGGCATCCGAGGTACCACTCAAAGGTATTACTAATAATAAAGACGCCACGGGACGCATAGCCAAATGGGCCATTGAGCTCTTACCATTCGAAATATCCTACAAGCCGCGCCAGACTATTAAATCCCAGGTGTTGGCCGACTTTGTCGCAGAATGGACCGAAGCCGAACTCCCTAAAGAGTACGGCTCATACTCACACTGGACAATGTACTTCGATGGTTCCAAAATGCTAGCCGGGCTGGGGGCGGCGTAATATTGATATCTCCAACACGGGATACAGTCCGGTAAGTTTTACAGATCATGTATACGGACTCGAATAATGCGGCCAAATATGAGGCCCTGTTGCATGGTCTCCGACTAGCCGTATCCATGGGCATACAACGCCTCGACGTATGCAGAGACTCAAACCTCACCATCTCCCAGGTTAACGGGGATTTTGATGAGAATGATTCAAAAATGACAGCTTATCGCAATGCCATATTGAAAATATCGGCTCGATTTGAGGGGTTGGAATTCCATCACGTAGCCCGAGATAATAACCAGGCCGCTAACGTACTAGCTCGCATGGGAGCTAAACATGACCCTGCCCCACCGAACACATTTGTGGAACGGTTGTTTAAGCCATCAGTAACATGGCAGGAGACGAGCGGCGATACAAATTTGGATCCGAACACACCCCCAGCCAAACTCAATCACGATGTCATCGGAGATCCAAGCATGGATATAACTCCTTCGGCTCACGAAATCATTGCTATCATAGCCCCTGGACAGAGCCTTTCCTAGCTTACCTTAATAGGCAGGAACTCCCCGATGACCAAAATGAGGCCCGCCGCATAGTTCGGCGTGCTAAAGCCTATAAAGTTCACGAAGGTGACCTATACAAGAAAAGCACAACCGGTATTCTCCAAAGTTGCATCTTAGAAGGGGAGGGAAGGCGAATGCTCACTAAAATACACGCTGGAATGGGCGGTCACCATGCCGCAGCAAGGGTGCTCGTAGTCAAAGCTTTTCGCGCTGGCTTTTACTGGCCTACTGCCCGAGCAGATGCCCAAACCTTAGTCCAACACTGCGTTGGCTGCCAGCTCTTTGCAAATCAAAGTCACATGCCTCCCACCACACTGAGAACAATCCCCATTACTTGGCCCTTTGCGGTCTGGGGGCTTGATATGGTCGGACCCCTTAAAGGGGGAAGTCATACAAGAAAATACTTACTGGTTATGGTAGACAAACTCACTAAATGGATAGAAGCCAAGCCAGTAAAAACAGCTGAAGCAGGGCCTGTGATAGATTTTATATCCAGTGTAGTACACCATTATGGTGTCCCGCACAGTATCATCACAGATAATGGCTCCAATTTCACAGCTGACGAGGTAAAAAATTGGTGCGCAAAGTTGGGTATAAAACTCGACTACGCTTCCGTATACATCCTTAAACAAATGGTTAGGTCGAAAGGGCCAATGGTCTGATTATGAGCCGCATTAAACCCTGACTAGTGCGCTCCCTACGGGAGTCTGATAAACACTGGGTCGAATAGCTTGACTCCGTACTCTGGGGGCTCCGGACCACTCCCAATCGTACGACCGGATATACACCTTTTTTCATGGTGTACGGCGCAGAGGCTGTTCTGCCCTGTGACATTATTCATGACTCACCTATAGTGTGCATGTTTGAGGAAAGGGAAGCCGAGTTAGATCGGCAAGGCGACCTAGATGGATTTGAAGAGGAGCGCGATACATCGCTAGCACGTTCCACATTTTACCAACAACAGGCTAGGCGATACCAGATCAGAGAAGTGTGGGCCAAGACATACAATGTCGGCGAACTCGTTTTACGCCTCCCGGAGAAGAAAAGGGACAAGCTCAAACCAAAATGGGAGGGGCCCTTCATTATTGACGAAGTACTCACCGGTGGAGCTTATCGCCTTCGCAATGCACAGGACAACCGTCTTGAGCCGAACCCTTGGAACGCTGCCAGGCTTCGACGATTTTATGGATAGTTCGGTAGCAATTTCTTTCTCTTTGTAAGTTAGGTCTTGTCTTTTACCTTTTTTTTCTCTCCCTTTTTTCTCTTTACATTTTCTTGGCAAGTATTCGGCTCACCCGAATTGCCACATGAAGAGTACAAATATACCTGGTGGCTTCTTTAACGAAGCCCATTAATCAATAAAGCTTCTTGCTTAAAAATGTCGCCTGTTTTTTACAGTCTATCCTTGACATTATATGCATTAATATGACTTAAGTTCTGGCCATGCTGGGTTGCCTGGCTCCTATGCTTACCCCTACGTTTCCGATTGTTCGGCTAGGGCGTAAAGGGAGCACCTCTGCGATTGTTACAACCGGGTAATCCAGATATGTACCTCAGACTGGGTGAAGCCGAAAGCTAGCGCTCTTAAGGGAATAATTTGTCGGCGTATACACGACATATCGCATTCTAAAGTGTATATTAACTATCACAGGAGATGGCTTCGTACTATCCTTCTCATAGGATCGAAAGCCTAGGCCCGCATCTTTATGCACGCTGACACAGGGAAAGGAACCCCTATCAGAACTATTCTCTCTGGAAGATGTTTCTTACGTTAAATAGTAATATAACATAACTCACCGAACTCAGTTCGTCTATTCAAGCAAGTATGACCGGAATGCCTGGTTTCCGAACATATCACGTGCTTTACCATAGATATAGTATTCAGAAGCACTCCAGCTTTTGGGTTTATGGAGGTCGAAGCAGGTGGTCGGCCATGACAAACTTTATATAAATTCGGCCGAAGATAAGTTTTATGGTAAAAATACATTAATACATAGAATCAAATGACTACTCATTTTCTATTCCCGCTATCAGGTTGTCTAGCTTACGGTCCTGTTGGGAAAGCTTGGCAGTTATCTCTACTTGGTCATAAACCAAACACAGAGGAATTTCCTGTCCATCGGACCCTCGAGGTCCCACACAGGCCATGTGATTTGGCAAGATGAGTGTAGCGCGTCTTCACCATAGCCCACGCTTCTCGAGCACCCATACGGCATGTTGATGCTTTCCATAGTTCGAAGCGGCGCCGAGCCCCTTTGAACATGTCCGCCAAATCCTCCATAGATTCTGGAGGGCAGTCGCCAGGCAATAGAGCTCTGGCCATACTCTTCATGGCCTTCCGAGCCCGTTCATGGACCCTGGTAAGCTCCTACAACACATCGCCCTCAAAGCCGGACACTTCGCCTTCAGGCTGACCAGTCAATAAACCTGCAGGAACAGTTTTTATAAGAAAATTTTAAACTAAGAGACTATAAGGAGAGCTAGGTATAAGATACATACTAAAAATGCCGCTTTTTAGCCTCCGGTTCTCTTCCATGGCGTTTGAGAGTTGGTCCTTTACGCCCTTTAGCTCCTGTCCGAGCCTAATATTTATATCCTGCACTTGCTTCCTTTTTTCCAGAGCCTGCATCAATGCACGCTTGCTAGCAGCTTTTTCCTCTTCGGCAAATTTCTTGTCCGCTAGTGCAGCTCTTAGCTCCCTCTTCAGTTGGTCGGTCGATCCTGTTGCTGTATTACACATTAGTATATACATACTAGTAATCGGCATAATTGTCATAGTTTCCGGACATAATTATTCTTACCAACAGCATCCTTTCCGGATTCCTTCGAAATCTTTAATTCGGCAAGCTGAGTCCGACACTCTTTAAGTTCCTTGGATAAAGAGTTATTCTTTTCACGAATGACCTATAAAAATACAACGATCCTCAAATCAGTTGTACCAACTGCTTCAAGTCTCGGGGGCTACTGGCATTGGAATACTCAAATTAATTAAAAACTTAATCTCATATCTTTTGAAAGCTGATGAGTGGCTCCGGCGAGTCCGTCTTGAGCGGCTCGGATATCGGCATCCGCAGAATTGAGGGCGTTAAACACCTCCTCAGAAAAGGCAGGGTCACGCATGGCTCCTTTCCGTCGCCGATGAATCATCGCGACCTCCACTTCGGAATTGGTAGCTGATACTTCATCCGAGTCCTCCTGGAGAGGACAATCCGGTACCGAATTAGCATTCACCCTTGACGGGCCTGATGCCGGATTGGCTGGAGCTTGGCTTGCGTCGCCACCGGGGACAGTCCTGCTTAAATTCCTCCTAGTAGGAATAAACAATGCGGAAAGTTATAATAACAATTTCACCACCTAGCGCATGGTAAAACGAACATACCTCTTTGAAGGTCTGCTGGTATTTGTGATCCTTTTCCGCTTCAAGACCTCGCCCGACCCGGGCGCCACCCTCTGGGTTGGCTGCCTACGCGCAGTTCGGCGTGAGGAGCGCCGTCCCTATTTAAGTATGATAGAATGCGGTGGGTAAATGCGCACTGGGAATCTTCTCGTTAGTGAAATATCCCCTAAATTACTTACACGGGAAGAAGGAATGAGGCCTAGGTAATCGACCACTATAGCTACCAAGGTGCCCTCACGACAGGCCTGATAGAAGACTCCCTCTTCTAACTCTACGCCTATATCCGGGTCCTCTTCATATCCGGGGCCCGTCTTTTGGAATGGGTCCTCTGGCTGCAGAGCGGGATTGTTAATCCCCTTAACCACCTTCCTCCACTTCTGTTGGGAGAAGCCGAATACAGTTCGGTCAGTACATCATAACAAAGAAAAATCGAGTGGTCAAAGAGAAGGACTCACCCAGTCAGGAATATTGTACATAGAAAGGCCTTCCCGGCACGTTAAACGAATGAAGTCCTGCTTCTCTCCTTTGTAGAGGCCTTCCAGGACAGCGCCTAGAATGGCAGGGTCATCTAGATCCAGGCGTAGGCGGCGCGAGGCATCATTCTTCCCATTATAATGATACATTGGAAGTCCTCAGGCCTGGAGCGGCTGCACACGCTGCTTCAGTGAAATGGCCATCACTTCGATTATAGTTAATCCCGAACTGGCAAGCAATTTAATCTTGTCGGCCACTCGGCTAACCTCCTTTTTTCTTCTTCCGAAGGACCGCAGGGACGCCAGTTGAAAAGCTTATTTGGCGGAGCACTGGAATGCGTGGGGAGTCCGCGCCGAACTGGATCCGGCAAAGCGACATCTTCAATGTAAAACCACTCCGAGGGCCACTCTTCGGATGCCTTCTTTGGGGTACCGGAGAGATAGCATGTCCCGGCTATACGCCATACTTCGGCGCTCCCAACTTCAAATATGGATCCTTCCTCTGATCGAGGGACAAGGCAGAAATACCTTCTCCATAGCTCAAAGTGGGGCTCGCAGCCCAAGAAAAGTTTGCATAAAGCGACAAAACCCGCAATGTGCAGAATTGACCCTGGAGTAAGATTGTGCAGTTGGAGGCCGTAGAGCTCCAAGGGTCCCCTAAGAAAGGGATGGACAGGAAATCCCACGCCTCTTAAAAGGTAGGGGACGAGACATACCCGCTCTCCATCGGAGGGGTTAGGAAAGCTCTCTGCCAGGGCTTGGTTGTCGACAGATGTTAGTCCGGCCCGGACGGGGACTAGATCCTCTGGAGGGAGATACCCCTGCGATTGCATTGTCCGCAGATGTGCGTGAGACACAGAGCAGCTTTTCAAATCTACCGCACGAGGGCCATGAGGGCGCGAGGAGGAGCTTAGGGCACTGGCCATGTTTGAAGATTTTTTGCAGGCACTAGGGTTTCTTCCGCGTGGAATGAGATGGAAAGGCAGTCGGATCTATTCTCTTATATAGGCGCCTTCCCTGAACAGTCAAGGGGGTATTTACAAAAGACGCCCAGACGATTCGCATTCATTGGACACGTGGAAGATGAGACGACAGCGGCAAGGAATCGGCAGATTATTATTGAAGAAGCCGAACTATCATCCAGGAGGACTCACCTTGCAAGACCAACGACATGAAGCCGGATACAATCTCGTCCTTGAAGGCAAGCCCGGGGGCTACTGAGGGAGTCCTGTATTCAGGGGTCCTCAGTCATCCGGGTCGTTGAAGCTGGACGCATTGATGGGCTGCATGAAGAAGAAGCAGAAGGCCCTCCCCCGTATTCGGTCAGGAGTCCTATGTATGTAGAAAGGCAGGTGTAGAGTCTGGATGTATCAATTAATTCCTCCCCAAGTCACCCTTGTAACCCTAGGTCCCCTCCAGTGTGTATGTAAGCCGAGGGGTTTAGTCTGTAGAGGGGATCATCTTCACAATATCCTCATAGGCTAGACCTAGGGTTTAGCCATTACGATCTCGAGGTAGGTCAACTCTTGTATACATATTCATTCATACTAATATAGCAGGAAGTAGGGTTTTACCTTGATCGAGAGGGCCTCAACCTGGGTAAACATTGTGTCCCCAGCCTCCTGTTACCATCGATCCACTAATGCATAGCTTGGCCCCCCTACCCGAGATCTGCCGGTTTTGACACGGACATCTGGTGCCTGTTTTGCAATGGAGCGTCCCACTGGCAGCCAATTATCTATCCAAAACTTGGCGCCATTGCCGTTACCAAGCACCACTTTACAAGCTGTGTTGAACAAAGCGACGACCTCTTTCTCAGTGTTGTCCTTGAAGTGGTGCCAGGGTATTTGTTCTTCATCCCACGCTCTCCACGGCCATCTTCATCTGAGCGCGAAGCCAAACCAACTGAGGTTGATGATCCCAAGGCCGCCCAACTCCATTGGTCTGCATACCCTGGACGAAGGAAGTATGCAGTGTCCCCCATTAATCTCCTGCTCCCCCTTCCAAAGAAATTCTCTGCATCTTCTTTCAATGGCTTTGATTGCCCACATCGGTAGCGGCAGTGCGGACATGAAATGAATGGGTAGCGCCATCAGAACGAAGCGAGTAAGAGTGAGCCGCCCCGTTGGGGCCAAAAGTTTGGGCATCCACCCCTTCATTTTGCCCGAGTATTTATCCACAAGTGGCATTATATCTTGTCGTTTGAGTTTGTAGATTGGAAGGGGTAGACCCAAATACTTAAGCGGGAATGATTGTTGCTGACACTGGAAGTGAGCTGCCACAAAAGCCGCCTGATCATCATTGTAACAGATGCAGGTGATTGTGCTCTTCTGGAAATTGATCTGGAGTCCTGACGCGTCTCCAAATAGACTAAGTATGGCCGAGATCACCTGCAGGTTGCCATGGGCCGGGTTGAAGAAGAGTATTGCATCGTCGGCGAATATGGAAACAGCCGGGGGTCCGTCAGTCGAACCCAATCCCAGTTAGCAGATTTGTGCGGGTGCCCCATTCCATCATGGCCTGGACCGAATCCATGGCCAGTATAAACAGGGCCGGGGATACTGGATCTCCTTGTCTGACACCACTTGCAAGGGCGAAAGGCTCAGTAGTTGCTCCATTGATAAGAATTGAGGTTGATGGCGTGCTAAGCACCCGCAAATCCAAGAGATCCATCTCCTACCAAAGCCTCACCTCTGTAGGACCTCAATAAGAAACTCCCAAGATAATGTGTCAAAATCCTTGGAGATGTCAATCTTCATAAGAACAGATGGGGTTTTCCTTTGATGCAGGTGCCTTGCCGCGCTGCGAACAAACTTGAAGTTTTCATGGATGCTTCTCTTGCAGACGAAAGCGCTCTGTGCTTGCGAGATGAACAGCGGTAGCAAAGGGGTCAGGCGAATAGCCAACACCTTGGCGAAGATTTTCGCCGCACCGTGGATCAAGTTAATTGGCCTGAAGTCGCTCAAAAGCAAAGAGCCCTCCTTCTTGGGCAGTAGGGTTAGAATTGAAGAATTCATGGCCCCAAAGGAGTTGAAGCAGCCCTCGTGTAGTGTTTTCATCACCGCCATGAGGTCACCAGCAATGATCTCCCAGCAAAGCCTAAAAAAGAGTCCCGTGAATCCATCGGGTCCCGGGGCGCGGTCCGTCGGCATGTCCATGACAACCCGCTTCACTTCCTCTGATGTGAATGGCACCTCCAAGCTTTGTGCCTGCTCTGGTGATAAGGAATTCAGCCCCAATTCTTCCAAGTTGAGCAGGCTTGGGTGAGGCGTTGGTGAGCCCATCCGTTTTTTGAAATATTCCATAGCAAGATCCAGCTTGTCTTCTTACTGCGACACCGTGCGTGTACCATCCGAGAGGAGAGGAATCAAGTGTTTTCGGTGGCGTCCGTTGGCTTTCATGTGGAAGAATTTGGTATTGGCATCGCCCTCTTGGAGCTCTCTGTTGGGGAACGTTGCATGGGAAACAAAAAATTTTCCTACGTTCACCAAGATCAATCTAGGAGATGCTACTACGAGAGGAGAGTTGGATCCACGTACCCTCGTAGATCGCTAAGCGGAAGCGTTAAGAACGCGGTTGATGGAGTCGTACTCGCCGCGATTCAGATCGCCGAAGATCCTAGCACCGAAGCAACGGTGCCTCCGCGTTCTTCACACGTACGGCTCGGGGACGTCTCCTCCTTCTTGATCCAGCAAGAGGTGGAGGAGAGGTTGATGGAGAGACTGGCAGCACGACGGCGTGGTGGTGATGGTGGAGGAGGATTCCAGCAGGGCTTCGCCTAAGCACCGCGGGAAGACGAATATGTTGTGGGAGAGGGAGGGCAGCACCGAGGCACAAACGTGTGTTGGCTGCCCTCCCTCTACCTCTCTGTATATAGGGGGAAGGAGGAGAGGGGGGCGCCCTAGGGTTTCCCCTAGGGGGGCCGGCGGCCAGGGCATAGGGGGGCGGCGGCCAAGGGCTGCGCCAGGCCCTAGGGTTTCCCCCCCCTAGGTGCCTTGCCCCCCAAGCCAGGGGGTGCGGCTGCCCTAGGAGGGGCCAGCCCCCATGCGCCATAGGAGAGGGCCCAGGGGGGGCGCACAGCCCTATGAGGGCTGTGGTGTCCCCCCTTTGTGGCCCATTAGGCCCAGAACCACTTCCGGGACCCCCGAAACCCTTTTCGGTAATCCGCCGATTTCCCGATGCTCCCCGGAACACTTCCGGACTCCGAAACCTTTCATCCTATATATCAATCTTCGTCCCCGGACCATTCCGGAGACCCTCGTCACGTCCGGGATCTCATCCGGGACTCCGAACAACCTTCGGTAACCATGCACTGTTCTCACTAACAACCCTAGCGTCACCGAACCTTAAGTGTGCAGACCCTGCGGGTTCGGAAACCATGTAGACATGACCGAGGCACTCCCAGGTCAATAACCAATAGCGGGATCTGGATACCCATATTGGTTCCCACACGTTTCTCGATGATCTCATCGGATGAACCACGATGTCAAGGATTCAAGCAATCCCGTATACAGTTCCCTTTGTCTTGTCGGTATGTTACTTGCCCGAGATTCGATCGTCGGTATCTCTATACCTAGTTCAATCTCGTTACCGGCAAGTATCTTTACTCGTTACCGTAATACATAATCCCGTGACCAACTACTTAGTCACTTTGAGCTCATTGAGATGACGTATTACCGAGTGGGCCCGGAGATACCTCTCCGTCACACGGAGTGACAAATCCCAGTCTCGATCCATGTCAACTCAACAGACACCCTCGGAGATACCTGTAGAGTACCTTTATAGTCACCCAGTTACGTTGTGACGTTTGGCACACACAAAGCACTCCTACGGTGTTAGTGAGTTACATGATCTCATGGTCATAGGAACTTATACTTGACATGCAGAAAACTATAGCGATAACTGACACGATCAAAAGCTATGTTTAACGTTTGGGTCTCGTCCATCACATCATTCTCCTAATGATGTGATCCCGTTATCAAATGACAACTCATGTCTATGACCTGGAAACCGCGGTCATCTTTGATCAACGAGCTAGTCCAGTAGAGGCTCACTAGGGACACAAAGTCTGTCTATTCATCCACACATGTATTTGAGTTTCCAATCAATACAATTATAGCATGGATAATAAACGATTATCATGAACAAGGAAATATAATAATAACTCTTTTATTATTGCCTCTAGGGCATATTTCCAACAGTCTCCCACTTGCACTAGAGTCAATAATCTAGCATTACAAGGTAATGAATCTAACACCCATAGAGTCTTGGTGTTGATCGTGCTTAGCCCGTGGAAGAGGCTTAGTCAACGGATCTGCAACATTCAAATCCGTGTGTACTTTACAAATGTTTATGTCCTCCTCCTTGACCGAATCGCGGATGGAATTGAAGCGTCGCTTTATGTGTCTGGTCCTCTTGTGAAACCTTGGTTCCTTGGCTAGAGCAATGGCACCAGTGTTGTCACAGAACAGAGTCATTGGGTTCAGTGCACTAGGCACAACTCCAAGATCTGTCATGAACTCCTTCATCCAGACACCTTCCTTTGCCGCCTCCGAGGCAGCTATATACTCCGCTTCACATGTAGAATCAGCTACCACACTCTGCTTGGAACTGCACCAGCTTACCGCTCCCCCGTTGAGAATATATACGTATCCGGTTTGAGACTTAGAGTCATCCGGATCAGTGTCAAAGCTTGCATCGACGTAACCCTTTACGACGAGCTCTTGATCACCTCCATAAACGAGAAACATATCCTTAGTCCTTTTCAGGTACTTTAGGATATTCTTGACCGCTGTCCAGTGATCCATACCAGGATTACTTTGAAACCTTCCGGCCATACTTATGGCAAGGCTGACATCTGGTCTTGTGCACAGCATTGCATACATGATAGAGCCTATGGCTGAAGCATAGGGGACGACACTCATCTTTTCTCTATCTTCCGCAGTCACTGGGCATTGAGTCTTACTCAACTTTGTACCTTGCAATACCGGCAAGAACCCCTTCTTGGATTGATCCATTTTGAACTTCTTCAAAACTTTGTCAAGGTATGTACTTTGTGAAAGTCCTATCAAGCGTCTTGATCTATCTCTATAGATCTTGATGCCCAATATGAAAGCAGCTTCACCGAGATCCTTCATCGAAAAACTCTTGTTCAAATACCCCTTCACGCTATCCAAAAATTCTATATTGTTTCCAATCAGCAATATGTTATCCACATATAATATTAGAAACGCTATAGAGCTCCCACTCACTTTCTTGTAAATACAAGCTTCATTGTAAACTTGTACAAACCCAAACGCTTTGATCACCTCATCAAAGCGAAGATTCCAACTCCGAGATGCTTGCACCAGCCCATAAATGGAACGCTGGAGCCTGCATACTTTGTCAGCATTCTCTGGATCGACAAAACCTTCCGGTTGCATCATATACAACTCTTCCTTAAGAAAACCGTTAAGGAACGCTGTTTTGACATCCATCTGCCAAATTTCATAATCGAAATATGCAGCTATTGCTAACATGATTCGGACGGATTTAAGCATCGCTACGGGTGAGAAAGTCTCATCGTAGTCAATCCCTTGAACTTGTGAAAAACCCTTTGCCACAAGTCGAGCTTTATACACGGTGACATTACCGTCAGCGTCCGTCTTCCTCTTAAAAATCCATTTATTCTGAATGGCCTTCCGCCCTTCAGGTAATACTTCCAAAGTCCATGCTTTGTTTTCATACATGGATCCCATCTCGGATTTCATGGCCTCTAACCATTTGTCGGAATCCGGGCCCACCATCGCTTCTCCATAGCTCGTAGGTTCACCGTTGTCTAACAACATGACCTCCAAGACAGGGTTACCATACCACTCAGGTGCAGTGCGTACCCTTGTCGACCTACGAGGTTCGGTAGTAACTTGATCAGAAGCTCCTTGATCATCATCATTGGCTTCCTCTTCAACCTCTGCAGGCTCCACAAAAACATCTTTCTGTGCTGCGCTACTCTCTGGTTGAAGCAGAGGTTCAATAACCTCATCAAGTTCTACCTTCCTCCCACTCAATTCTTTCGAGAGAAACTCTTTCTCGAGAAAGGACCCGTTCTTAGCGACAAACACTTTGCCCTCGGATCTGAGATAGAAGGTGTACCCAACTGTTTCTTTTGGGTATCCTATGAAGACACATTTGTCCGCTTTGGGTTCAAGCTTTTCTGGCTGAAGCCTTTTGACATAAGCATCGCAACCCCAAACCTTGAGAAAAGACAACTTAGGTTTCTTACCAAACCACAGTTCATACGGTGTTGTCTCAACGGACTTAGATGGAGCCCTATTTAAAGTGAATGCAACTGTCTCTAACGCATATCCCCAAAACGATAGTGGCAAATCGGCAAGAGACATCATAGAACGTACCATATCTAATAGGGTTCGATTACGACGTTCGGACACACCATTACGCTGTGGTGTTCCAGGTGGCGTCAACTGTGAAACAATTCCACATTTTCTTAAGTGATCTCCAAACTCATAACTCAGATATTCTCCCCCTCGATCAGATCGTAGGAACTTGATCTTCTTGTTACGATGATTTTCAACTTCACTCTGAAATTGCTTGCACTTTTCAAAAGTTTCAGACTTATGCTTCATCAAGTAAATATACCCATATCTACTCAAGTCGTCAGTGAAGGTGAGAAAATAACGATATCCACCGCGCGCCGTTACACTCATCGGACCGCACACATCAGTATGTATGATTTCCAATAAGTCACTTGCCCGTTCCATTGTCCCTGAAAACGGGGTCCTTGTCATCTTGCCCATGAGGCACGGCTCGCACGTGTCAAGTGATTCAAAATCAAGAGACTCCAAAAGTCCATCAGCATGGAGCTTCCTCATGCGTTTCACGCCGATATGACCCAGACGGCAGTGCCACAAGAAAGTGGTATTATCATTATCAACTCTACATCTTTTGGCATCAATGTTATGAACATGTGTATCATCACTATCGAGATTCAATAAGAATAAACCCCTAACTTCGGGTGCATGACCATAAAAGATATTACTCATAAAAATAGAACAACCATTATTCTCTGATTTAAATGAGTAACCGTCTCGCAATAAACAAGATCCAGATATAATGTTCATGCTTAACGCAGGCACTAAATAACAATTATTCAGGTTCATAACTAATCCCGATGGTAATCGAAGAGCGAGCGTGCCGACGGCGATCACATCAACCTTGGAACCATTTCCCACGCGCATCGTCACTTCGTCCTTCGCCAGCCTCCGTTTATTCCGCAGTTCCTGTTTAGAGTTGCAAATGTGAGCAACCGAACCGGTATCAAATACCCAGGCACTACAACGAGAGTTGGTAAGGTACACATCAATAACATGTATATCACATATACCTTTGTTGTTGTTGTTGTTGGCCCCCTTCTTGTCTGCCAGATACTTGGGGCAGTTCCGCTTCCAGTGGCCGTTCCCTTTGCAATAGAAACACTCAGTCTCTGGCTTAGGCCCAGCCTTGGGTTTCTTCTTAGAGTTACCCTTCTTGCCCTTGCCATTCTTCTTGAAACTGGTGGTTTTATTGACCATCAACACTTGATACTCCTTCTGGATGTCTGCCTCAGCGACTTTCAGCATCGAAAACAGCTCGGCGATGGTTTTGTTCATCCCTTGCATGTTATACTGCTGCACGAAGCTCTTGTAGCTAGGCGGGAGTGACTGGAGAATTCTGTCAATGATAGCCTCATCCGGGAACACAAGTCCCAGATCAGCTATGCGGGTATAGTACCCAGACATCTTCAGTAAGTGCTCACTGACAGACGAATTCTCCTCCATCTTGCAGGCAAAGAATTTATCGGTGGTCTCATACCTCTCGATCTTAGCATTCTTTTCAAAGATGAACTTCAACTCCTGGTACATCTCATATGCCCCATGACGTTCAAAACGCCTTTGAAGTCCTCCTTCCAAACCATACAACATGGCACACTGCACTACTGAGTAGTCATCCGAACGCGACTGCCAGGCGTTCATAACGTCCGCAGAGGCTGTAGGAGCGGGGGGTTCACCTAGCGGTGCATTTAGGACATAAACCTTTTGGGCAGCTGTGAGGATGATCCTCAGATTGCGGAGCCAGTCCACAAAGTTGCTCCCATCATCTTTCAGTTTAGCTTTCTCTAGGAACGCATTAAAATTCAGGGGAGCTACTGCGCGAGCCATCTACAACAAAAGATTTGCAAAGACATTTTAGACTATTGTTCATGATAAGTGAGTTATTACCTAATCAAATTATTTATAACTCCCACTCAAATTGACATCCCTCTGGTCATTCGAGCGTGACATGATCCAGATCCACCAACTCAAGTCCGATCATCACGTGAGATGAGGTGGTGTCAATGGTGAACATCTACATGTTGATCATATCTACTATATGACTCATGCTCGACCTTTCGGTCTTCCGTGTTCCGAGGCCATGTCTGTACATGCTAGGCTCGTCAAGTCTAACCCGAGTGTTCTGCATGTGCAAAACTGGCTTGCACCCGTTGTATGCGAACGTAGAGTCTATCACACCCGATCATCACGTGGTGCTTCGAAACGACGAACCTTCGCAACGGCGCACACTCGGGGGGAACACAATTTTATCTTGAAATTTTAGTGAGGGATCATCTTATAATGCTACCGTCATCCTAAGCAAAATAAGATGCATAAAAGGATTAACATCACATGCAAATCATAAGTGACATGATATGGCCATCAACTCGTGCTTTTGATCTCCATCACCAAAGCACCGGCATGATCTCCATCGTCACCGGCGCCACACCATGATCCCCATCATCATGATCTCCATCATCGTGTCGCCATCGGGGTTGTCGCGCGCCCACCATGCTCTTACTACTATTGCTACCGTTTAGCGATAAAGTAAAGCATTACAAAGCGCTTAATGATTGACACGCAGGTCATACAAAAATTAAAGACAACCCTATGGCTCCTGCCGGTTGCCGTATACATCGACATGCAAGTCGATATTAACTATTACAACATGATCATCTCATACATCAAATATATCTCATCATGTCATTGGCCATATCATATCACATACATACCCTGCAAAAACAAGTTAGACATCCTCTAATTTGTTGTTGCATGTTTTACGTGGCTGCTATGGGTATCTAGCAAGAACGCTTCTTACCTACGCAAAGCCACAACGGTGATATTCAAGTTGCTATTTAACCTTCTACAAGGACCGCCTTGTTCTATTCCGATTCAACTAAGATAGGAGAGACAGACACCCGCCAGCCATCTTATGCAACAAAAGTCACATGTCTGTCGATGGAACCGGTCTCATGTACGTGGACATGTAAAGTTGGTCCGGGCCGCTTCATCCCATAATACCGCTGAATCAAGAAAGACTAAGGAGGGCAGCAATTTAAACATCAACGCCCACAAACCCTTTTGTGTTCTACTCGAGAAAGCATCTACGCAAGATCCTAGCTCTGATACCACTGTTGGGGAACGTTGCATGGGAAACAAAAAATTTTCCTACGTTCACCAAGATCAATCTAGGAGATGCTACTACGAGAGGAGAGTTGGATCCACGTACCCTCGTAGATCGCTAAGCGGAAGCGTTAAGAACGCGGTTGATGGAGTCGTACTCGCCGCGATTCAGATCGCCAAAGATCCTAGCACCGAAGCAACGGTGCCTCCGCGTTCTTCACACGTACGGCTCGGGGACGTCTCCTCCTTCTTGATCCAGCAAGAGGTGGAGGAGAGGTTGATGGAGAGACTGGCAGCACGACGGCGTGGTGGTGATGGTGGAGGAGGATTCCAGCAGGGCTTCGCCTAAGCACCGCGGGAAGACGAATATGTTGTGGGAGAGGGAGGGCAGCACCGAGGCACAAACGTGTGTTGGCTGCCCTCCCTCTACCTCTCTATATATAGGGGGAAGGAGGAGAGGGGGGCGCCCTAGGGTTTCCCCTAGGGGGGCCGGCGGCCAGGGCAGAGGGGGGGCGGCGGCCAAGGGCTGCGCCAGGCCCTAGGGTTTCTCCCCCCTAGGTGCCTTGCCCCCCAAGCCAGGGGGTGCGGCTGCCCTAGGAGGGGCCAGCCCCCATGCGCCATAGGAGAGGGCCCAGGGGGGGCGCACAGCCCTATGAGGGCTGTGGTGTCCCCCCTTTGTGGCCCATTAGGCCCAGAACCACTTCCGGGACCCCCGAAACCCTTTTCGGTAATCCGCCGATTTCCCGATGCTCCCCGAAACACTTCCGGACTCCGAAACCTTTCATCCTATATATCAATCTTCGTCCCCGGACCATTCCGGAGACCCTCGTCACGTCCGGGATCTCATCCGGGACTCCGAACAACCTTCGGTAACCATGCACTGTTCTCACTAACAACCCTAGCGTCACCGAACCTTAAGTGTGCAGACCCTGCGGGTTCGGAAACCATGTAGACATGACCGAGACACTCCCAGGTCAATAACCAATAGCGGGATCTGGATACCCATATTGGTTCCCACACGTTTCTCGATGATCTCATCGGATGAACCACGATGTCAAGGATTCAAGCAATCCCGTATACAGTTCCCTTTGTCTTGTCGGTATGTTACTTGCCCGAGATTCGATCGTCGGTATCTCTATACCTAGTTCAATCTCGTTACCGGCAAGTCTCTTTACTCGTTACCGTAATACATAATCCCGTGACCAACTACTTAGTCACTTTGAGCTCATTGAGATGACGTATTACCGAGTGGGCCCGGAGATACCTCTCCGTCACACGGAGTGACAAATCCCAGTCTCGATCCATCTCAACTCAACAGACACCCTCGGAGATACCTGTAGAGTACCTTTATAGTCACCCAGTTACGTTGTGACGTTTGGCACACACAAAGCACTCCTACGGTGTTAGTGAGTTACATGATCTCATGGTCATAGGAACTTATACTTGACATGCAGAAAACTATAGCGATAACTGACACGATCAAAAGCTATGTTTAACGTTTGGGTCTCGTCCATCACATCATTCTCCTAATGATGTGATCCCGTTATCAAATGACAACTCATGTCTATGACCTGGAAACCGCGGTCATCTTTGATCAACGAGCTAGTCCTGTAGAGGCTCACTAGGGACACAAAGTCTGTCTATTCATCCACACATGTATTTGAGTTTCCAATCAATACAGTTATAGCATGGATAATAAACGATTATCATGAACAAGGAAATATAATAATAACTCTTTTATTATTGCCTCTAGGGCATATTTCCAACACTCTCTGGCACGCGCACGCTGCCTTAAGCGCACTCTTTCCAACGAAGCCAGGGCCAGACATTTTCCTTTGAGAAAGGATTTTAACTTCCTCTCATCCTCGGACAATGCCTTTGATTCTTGCGCGCTGTCAAGACGGAGGATAATCTCATTTGCCACCTGAAACTGCAGATTGAAGGTGTTTTGTTTTTTCTGTCCCCAGCGCCTCAATGCCTTGGATCGTTGGCGGGCACTGGTTCTTCCCAGGCCAACTTGACCACATCCAAAAACCCCAGGATCTTGCACCAGAAGTTCTCAAATCGAAAACGAAAGGATCTTGGATGATCTTCACAACATGATAGCAACAACGGGCAGTGATCCGAGATGTTAGAGCTGAGCGGAAGCAGGTCGCTGATCGGGAACAAATCCTCCCAGGCGTTGTTGAAGAGCAGCCTGTCCAATTTAGCCATGATTGATCTTTCCTGACCATTGCACCAGGTGAAACGGCGGCCCACCAGCGGCATGTCATGCAAGCCCAACCTGTTGATCGTGTGCCTGAATTTGTTGGCCATTCTTCTGTTGATCCTCCCGGTGCTGCGCTCCCCCTCATTCATCACCAAGTTGAAATCCCCATTAAGAATCCAGGGCAGCTGGATGCCCTCGCCAATTTGCAACAATTCCTCCAGGAATCAAACCTTCTCATCGTCCTCCTGTGGGCTGTAAACAGAGGTCACCACCCATTCCTTGCCGTTAGACAGAGAGCAAACATTCACAGAAATAAGAAACTCCCCCTTGTGTATATTTAAAAGTTGAAGCCGCTCGGATCGCCATGCAAGCAAAATACCACCCCATGTGCCCTCAGCAGGTATAGTGTCGAAGCCATCAAAGCCAGAGCCCAGTGCCTGGCAGACCACCATCCGATCCACCACCGCCAACTTTGTTTCTTGAAGGCACACCAAGGAATCCTCACATTATTGCATAAACAGACGAACAGCGCTACGCCTCGCAGGGTTATTCAGCCCCCGTACATTCCAAACCAATACCCCTAACGACAGGATACAACAAACTAAACAACCACAGTCAACATCATCCAAGCGCCTACGCGCCGCACGGCTCCACGTAATCCGGGATGGAGAAGGCCCCAAAGTCGATGTGTGCCGGTTCATCAAACTCCACGCCATCTGGATCGAAGAGGGCGGCGATCGCTCTGATGTGGTGCGGAGCCAGAGGTTTATCAAACAGCTTCAGGTATACATCCAAAGATGCTTGAGACAGATGTTCTTCCGCTTCTAAGACCCCCATACGATGCAGCAACACCGTGTGCGCCTTCTGGACCGGCCCCCTCCCGAGACCATCGCCCGTCTTGTTGAGCCTAGCACTCCCTCTTGGCGTAAAATTGGGGGGATGGCGTTCCCTTCCGCATCAACCTTGGCCGGCACATCGTTTGACGTGACGAACGCGAAGCGGCGGGCTGTGTTGTGCCGCCTGCCTCGCCGCCCTTTCCTCGACGGACACAACGGCCCGCGGTGAAGAGGGACCGCCGCCACCGAGGTAGTGGAGGACCCGCCCTCGTGCCTTGGTGATCCTAAATATACAAATCACATCCCAAAGCAAAAAACAATTTTTTTTCAAAACTTACACCCCAAAGCAAATGCAAGTTACAAATTTACACACACAAGTTTCGACATACAACTTAGACCCCAAAACAAATGCAAGTTATAGAAATGTACACAGACAAGTTTCAACATACAACTTACACCCCAAAACAGAAAAACAAAAAGTTTCAAAACTTACACCAATAAGTTTGAAAACTTGAAGAATCTGAGCCCTGTATCTCTAATCTGACAGCCCTATTGATTTTTTCCTAGTCTTTCATGCAAAAGGATATTTCTACTGTAATTGCCCCCTTACTGAGGCGGGCTCAGAAGATTTGTGTCAGTCAGAAGAAGCACGGTCCTAAACAGATTTCATTGACAGTCGCACCCTCTCGAAAGCGACACATGTGCTGATCATGCTGGTGCCAATCGTTTGCCTAGATCGGAATTTCATGGTTTCTCTAATTGGACCATGGTCTGTCTGTCAACTCTTGCCTATTATTGCTCTCCAAATATTTATCTAAACTCCTAATGGAGCAGTTGGTAGTCTCCGTTCCGGGTTTATTTTCGTCCCACCTCTTCTGGTTTTTTTTCGTCCTCAATCCTACCTCCCAGTTTCGTCGATTTTTTTTCGTCGGTTTTTTTTCGTCCCCCTCGATCCTATCTCCACCCCATCCCGCCGCCACCTCCATCCCCTAGGTCGCTCCCCTCTATCGCCGCCTCTGACGTACGATCTCGCCGCCGCCGACGTCCGGCATCACCGCCGCCGACAGGGCCCTCCTCGTCATGGCCTTCCTCGCCTGCCTCGCATGGGTGTATGCCGTCGTCCGGTACGCTCGCGCTCTCCCTCCCTCTTCTTCCCAGATCTATCCTCTGATCTCCCCTCGATTCGTTCACAGGCTATGGCAGGACGTGCAGACCCGGGCGATCCTCTCCGGCCTCCCTGATGTGGTTCGGTGATCAACGA
The DNA here is from genome assembly GCA_902687465.1 of Secale cereale. Taxonomy (NCBI): domain Eukaryota; kingdom Viridiplantae; phylum Streptophyta; class Magnoliopsida; order Poales; family Poaceae; genus Secale; species Secale cereale. The sequence goes on from LR738712.1 coordinate 653,680,018, forward strand.
GAGCCAGGAGGCAGCCATGGGGCCTTGGTCGCCTGCTCGGGACACGGGGTCGCCACGTCTGCCGCCGCCGGCGCCTCATGCTCCGCCCTAAGGTGCTCCACGTCCGCCGCCATTGATTTCTGGTACGCCTCGTCGACCATGATAACCATGGTGCCCATGTCCATGGTTGATCAACCGAGCTACTTGCCTAAGTTCTTGCTGCAGGAAGAAAAACTAGAAATTCTTGCACTGGTTGCCGCGGTCCATGCGTTCCTGTGGTAGTGACCGGAGACTCTGATGCGGAGACGTGTAATTAAGGGTGGCACAGACGAGGATGTGCAGCGGCAGACGTTTGACCGCTACCTAAACAAGCAGATGGCCGTGCGAGCCGTGGACCAACCTCCAGCTGATGTGGCGTGCCGCGGGGAGATTTATCCCAATGAGGTATGCCTGTGCACAATCACCATCTGAAACATATGGAGGCAAATGCTTGGTGCTGCGTGCATGCATATATACTTACTTCTAAACACAATTACAGTAGCATAGCTAGGAAAAGCCCTCCACTGATTGTTGTGATGGAGATGCCTCACCCAGGTGTCTGGTTTCTTTTGAATCCAGATCACCAGATCTGCTTCTGGCGACCTGCGATTGGTTACCTCTTGGAATGGAAGCAGAGGTAGGTCTCAGTCATCGCTGTTGTGCCGTGTTGCGATGGGATGCAAGAAACAAGGAGCCCAAAAATTAATTAAAACAAATCGACGCCAAAAGTGATGGGGGGTGAGTAAGGTATTCCTATTTCTTTTCGTCTGTGGATGCATTGACGTTTTGTATTCACATTTTGTTTTATTATTATTGTTATATACAATACGGTCTTGTTTCCTGCGGTCATCATGCCCTAGCCGAGCGAGGGTTGTAGTCATCACCGCCAAGCCGAGCGACCGCCGCCACGCTGTGCGCCAGTCAGGTCCCGTGCATTGATTGTGGCTGGTTCCGCCGCTCATCCTCAAACTCTTTCATCACCATGCGCCGTGGCTGGTTCCGTCGGCGGAGGCCGTGGTGGTCCACGCTGCGGTTTGTGTATTTCTTAAATCTCAGTTTCCTTTCCCCCCACAAATTAACGCTATTGTTTTATATGTGCAGATCAATGAATTCATTAAACGTGGTAGAGCTTCCAAGGTACATGTTTATATAATTGATCATCGAAAGAATACAATGATGGGTAAAGCTAAAGCTCAACAGCGACTTATAGACAATTTGGAGGACGAGTTTGCAAAGGTAACTTCTAGCCATTCTAGAACGGTTATAGATTAAGGACATGATGACCCTCACTATTGTGAAGATAAATCTGTGTATATAATATCTCATATGAGATGTTCTTTGTCCAGTGCTTGGTTTGGTACAATGAAATCAAAGTGTTGTTACTTGCCAAGCCATTGGTTTATATAAGATGTTATTACTTGCAAAGGGTACTTGTTAATTTAATTCATCATTTATACACATTAACTTTGCAGTCACGTCTTCACATCATATTTGACCTGCATAATTGGTTGTGTGCTTATATCTACTATTCAAACCATATTATCTTAGAACTTCCTTTAATTTACAGTTAACTTAGTTTACTGCCTACCTATATATTTTATGGCACATATTTATTCTTTATTTAATGAGTGATTCCTAAGAAAATCTGCACATCTTGAAGGCAACTGATGATCTCTCGCTGTCCTTTGTGGCATCATGCGTGCACCTAAAATTTGCATATTATCAAATTTCCAGAGAAATAGGGTGAGCTCTTTTTGTGGCCATCATCTGCATAGCACCACACCTAGAGCTAAAATCAAGTAACCTTCATGGCTTTTGTTGACAAGAAAGATAGTAAACTTAATTTTAATAGCTTGAAGTTAATTGCACATGTTTCATACTGCATTGCACATTGGCCGACACACTCGACCACGACAAGCAGCAGCTCAAGAAGCACTTGGGCACAAGGGTAGTAGCCAAGCGGCGGTAGCATTGCAGGGCCCCGATGTGGAAACTAGGACAATGACGGCCAACTGCTCACGTGTGATCCGGATGGGCACTTCCAAATCACCATCGACGGCGATCCCAATGTAAGTGGTGCCCCTCCCTCCATCGTCCCACACACATGAGCCCCACATGCTCAAGGTGGCAGCGTCAGCAGGTCACACGTACGCCGATGAGGGCAGCCATCTGATTCCGTGAGAAGCCACCCCGTGACTCCCTTCCCTCTGTGACTCCCTCCATACACTCTGACCATTGCTAGGATGGAAAGTTTGGAAATACATCAGTGCCATCTATCGTGTTCTAGCCTCACATGTATGCAAAGTGCTTGACAAAAGGCTGCACCTACAATCTTCTTGAATTTTTCACTGTATAGAAAAAGTGAATACTATACCTTTGGGTGACATGCATATACTATGAACTCTCCCAGTTCTTTAAATTCTCATGTTGTGTTAGTGCATTATAATTTGTTTGGTACATACACTGCAATGAACTGACAGCTAGAAGCTTTCCTTTTTCTTTAGCACTGCTTTTGAACTACAATTGATGCTTTCATTAAGTTAATTTTATTTTTCATATGAAGTATGCCTTTTGTTCAGTCCTACAGGGTTCAAAAATTGATTTACAGTTGTGCTAATTGATGGTTTCTAGACCCAAAGGAGCATCGGCAACCTTAGGGAGTTGGGCACCAATGTGGAGTCCCTGCAGAAGCTGCTCACTCCGAAGGTCGTCTTCTCCAAGGCCTCACTAGACTTCAAACATGACCGCTCCATCAAGGTATCTACCCACGTTTCCAATTACCAAACGTATCCTTTCACTTGGGCCATAGGACAATAGCTTCGTCTTAATCATTTGAATCCATTAATAGATATTTTTTGTTTGAGTTGAATCTATGAAGATTCCCATGGAGCAATGGGGTATTCTCATGCTGCAATTATATGCCCCGGGGTGGTCAAACTAAGGTTATCTTTCCTGTGGCTTTTTTTATTAGATACTCCCTCCATCCCATAATATAAGAACATTTTTCAAACGTTCTCATATTATGGGACGGAGGGAGTACATGCAAAAGTGTGTCACTTTCTTGGATCATATTTGGTTCTTAAAATTTCACATGTCTCATACAACCATCATTTATCTTATTAGCAGTCCCTGTACACGTTTCTTAGATCATATTTGTACCTTAGTTGGCCGTATCAGCTACCATGCTCTGCACTGATCAGGCCCTTGGAGACACCAACCACGCTCGGTCCCA
>LR738712.1:653683318-653716537 GCA_902687465.1 Secale cereale
CCGCCATCTACGGCCTCCAACGACAAGGCGCCCCTCTCCTACATCTACGGACTTTTCGTCGTCTCCTATTCCAGATACGTGCCTCCTCCTCCGTGACCTCCCCCAGGGCCTCCTCCAAGTCCCCCGCCCCGGCGGGCCCCAAGTCACCGGCGCCTGCCCTTCCCTCCGCCCTTGCCCGCCAAGCACATCCGCCAGGCGCTCGCGAGGAGGCTCGGCCCGCCGAGCCCGGCGATCCCCGAGGAGGACGGCGACGGCGGGAGGGGCCTCGACAAGGGCTTCGGCTTCAACAAGGGCTTCACTGCCAAGTACGACCTCATGGACGAGGTCGGGAGGGGCCACTTCGGCTACACCTGCCCCGCCAGGATCAGGAAGGGGCGCGCAAGGGGGACGCCATCGCCATCAAGGTCATCCCCAAGGCCAAGGTGATGACCTGCCCGCAACCTCTGCAAACCCTTGAGTTTGGATCCCTTTGCTGGTTTTTCTGAAAATTCATGCCGCGGGAGTTTATATGCGATCTTAGATTTGTGAAAAAGATCAACTATATCTGTGGGTTTTATGTTGTACTACAAATGTCCTTCATATTTATTTAGTAGAGTAAATCTACTAAAATGTTTATTGACTAGAGAAAGGTAAAGCATGTTTTTCTGAAAGCAACCGCTGACTAATCTAATCAAAACTGTGGAGAACTGGATGCACGCCAGATGATTTCTTCAGAACGTGGCTTTGTTATAGAGGTTCTGACGCCAAATGCTGCCTTCCCCTGACATCATGGCTTCATGTACTAACATGCTATTGATCCACATTGTGCATTGTGAAAAGAATATCTGATTTTATCACATGCAACATACCTTTATATATAAGAATAATATGGATTACGAGATCTTCTGCGTTCAGCATTGTTGCATGGTACGTACTAGGTAACGTAACATATTAATTTATGTGCTGTGAAATATTAAATGTACCCACTTGAATGATGAGATCTGAGTAAGTCCTGTCATTTTTTGTTATGGAGTTTACACTTGATATTCCGCGATCTGGTGTAAGCTCTCCATAGTTGCAATCTCTGTTATTTGGGTCACCACATTTCAATGCCTCACTTGAGGATTAATATCATCATTTTGTCGTAGCTAGGCATGAACTTAGTTCCTCAGTGCTCGTATGTACATTTTTTTGTATCATCTGAAGTTGCTCTAATCTCTTGTCAGATGACAACATCCATTGCTATAGAGGATGTCCGGAGGGAGGTGAAAATTTTGAAGGCTTTAGCAGGGCACAAGAACCTGGTTCAGTTTTATGATGCATACGAGGACAACGAAAATGTCTACATAGTCATGAAGTAAGTTCCAGTACCTTGATACTCACAATGTGTTTTGACTTTAATTTTACATGCTATGAGGATGCTCTCCGTAAGATGTCAAGTAGAGTAGAGTAGCTTTTTGCCCTCGTTATCAATACTCTCAACTACAAGCATAGAAAACAAACTCACTGAATAATCAGTTCCATTTTATTAAGCCAACTTCAATAGTTTTCCAGTCCCTTTTTATTAAGATTCTTTGATCTACTTATTGTTGGTGCGGCAATGATTACCTCTCAGAAGCATATAATGCGTTATCTTGTGTGCTTAAAAACGTATTTAACAACCATATGTTATTTCATAGATATGTCTGGACGTGGACGGTTAGTTACCTTTTTCAGTTCTTAGGTTAGTTCTTGTTCTTACGAGGGTTCTTGTTCTTACGTAAGTTACTGTCAGTTTAAATAATCTGAGCAGTTATCACTTGATAATGCATGATGAAAATGAACATACATTAATGTCATTTGGGGCAGCCACACTGTTTTAAATATGCTTGCAGTGCAACTGGATACTCTTTTATTTTCCCGCCCAATTGCCCAAACTTGACAACAAATATTTCACCAATAAAAAGGATTTCCAGATATGGCCAAATCCAGATGATGTCATTACTACAGGTCGTTGAATGTTGCCTTATATTAGACATCTTTTTTTTTGGCATCTATTTTTAGCTTCTATACCTTCTGCTGATGGTGATTCCTGTAAGCTCTATTCTGGATTTCAAATGCCATGCACGCTATGTTTAGTTTTTTAAAATATTTAATTAAATATCCCGTTGTTTAGGTTGTGTGAGGGCGGGGAGCTTCTGGATAGAATACTTTCCAGGTAAGCTACAAGTCATCATTTTGTTTAAAATGGTTGAAAGATGTTCAACGTTGGCTCTATATTTTCAAGGGCATGTGCTTCTCTGAAGATGCTTCGGCTGCATTCTTATTTACCCATCATTCAGTGGAAAATCACTGATTCCTCACGGATGCAGATGATGAGTACTCACATTGGTTACGACAATTTTGGTCTTACTGATTTCGTCCGGGAGATAATCAGATAAGACAGACACTTGACCCCCAACTAACCACATCTAGCTTAGCTTCACTAGCCGCCATTAACTAATCACTCACTCAACTCGTAGCTTGGTGTCGTTCTGAATGATTCCATATCCGTTACGTAGATTCAACTGGATGCGCTTGCTTGATCCCTAAATTATGCCCTACTCCTATCAAATTATTAGCAACTATGTACTCGATTCATGGAATCTGTCGAGAAATGTATGCACCTTTTCCTTGCATATTTATACTAGGGGCATCATTTTAAAGTTAGTATTCATTTCGTGATACACTACACATTACCATTCATTCTGTGCTAGCAAAATATTTGTTTATATAGCTTGCTATCATCTAATTTAAGATTGAATTTCCTCAATCTAAATTCTCAAATATGCGGGCAGCATGGACCTCAAGATAGGTAAGCAAGAGAAGGACCGGTTCCTAATCATTATGTTTGTTCTTCTTGGACTGTCGTTGTTACTTGCAGTTTGCCTCTGCTGCCATGTGGTAATGTGCAACCATCAAGGGCTTGTCATGTTGACCCTCAAGAAGTAGTAGGTTGACGACAGGCAAGGCGTCCAGGAAGCCAGAGCACGAGAGAGCCATGCCGCTCAAAGGGTGAGGTTGCCAAATGGTGCGGTGACACTAGCTCGATGGCCAAGCAGACTATATTCTGGACTATTTACAAATCATGGACTAAAATTGCCATGAATTATTCGACTTCTTTCTGGACACACATATATCTTTTATACTCAAGTCTGATATTTCTTGTATTTATTCTATAGTTAAGTACAGTAGTTTCAGATTCTTTTACAAGTGCTTCATGATTTTACCCTGTGTGCAGAAATCTTCTAAGTTGCCGCTGTAGGAAGAAGACATGGGGTCGGAAAAATATTAAGATTGACTTGATGTGTGGTAAGGAAAATCCAGTCGAAAAGTTTTTGTTTCTTGAACATTCACTACTCAGTTATTCTTTTAGGTAGGCATAATCATCCAAGTTATAATCAATTCCTTTTATGCATGCATAATGACCATTCCTCGGCATCAAGTTCTTCTGGTTAGTAATTAATACTCCCTTCCATTATGGATTTGCATGATGGTTGTTCATTTTTTGGGATAGCTTACCAGGCTTATGCCTTGAAAACTGAGCTACCTCCATGATTATGCTTCTGGTCTCAGTAGAATTGTTGTTTCGCCAAAATTCAGATGCGAACAGGAGTTCCTGATACTAGATGAACATACCAGCCTACTTGCCTACAACCAAGGTAGAATTATCAGCGGGGACACCACAGTTAGAGCCGGCAACTGAAGAAAGCCTGCAGATAGCTACCATCAATGTCTTTCTTTTAGCCAAGATCTTGCACGTGATCGGCGTTTTCGAAGCCTTATCAGCAGTTGAGAATATAAGGCGAGAAGACGCAGGTGCACGATACATTGGATACCACAAAGTAGACACGTTTCTCCAAACGGACATGGCAGAATATCTATACCACAGTTGAAGCAAAGCACACTATATCCATGAAAATAAATAAGTATACGGATTCCGACGTCAAGGAAGAAAATGAGACAATAACATTTGATGAATATTCAAGTTCTTGGTAGAAAGTAGGAGTGCTTATGAGGGGTGCTGCTATAAGGGGATGGCGGTAATCAGAAGAAATTTGCAATTTGGTGAAATAACTACCTCATAGAAGAGTTAATTGGTTTCGATGTAGGAAAAATCTGCGGGCTGGTTAAGCTTTGATGTATAAATAGTAGCACTTCGCTGTGTGTAAAAAAAGTTCTTACTAAGGTTATTCAATGGGCTAAGTTTTCTAAACAGTGTTGACTTGATATTACATACTAAAATCTCGAGAATACTTGATGGACCAAGGCAAGTAGTGTTTGTAATGACTTGGTTTATGATAGTCATTGCCATCAAATATTTTAAACTTGCAGATATTCCCGTTCATATCATGACATCCACAATAACCGAACTATCCTGCTTACAATGCTTCACACAAATAGATAAAAAAATATAAGTTTTCTTATCAGAAATAGACACCACCATATGTGTGGAGTGTGTTGTAGTGCTCCACAAATATTTTTCCATGACTCCTGAAAACTTTTAAGGATAGAGCGAATTGTGCACAACAATTTCCATGAAATTCCTTCTATTGTGGTGGCAAGTATAATACTTAGTCCTGAAAAATATTATTTTGTGTATAATCGAACACTTAAATAACTGATTGAGGGGATTTGAGAGGATGGAGAAGATGGGGGCACAATAGGGAAATGGATGGAGACAGAGAAAGAAGAGAGTGGAGATGAGAGACAGGGTGAGAAAGAGGGTCTTTACATAAAAAAAAGGTCGACAATGATGGGTAAGCATGATTAGTACGAGGGTAAAGTATATATCATACAACCATTGTCATATACAAGGAGCCCGTAGCAACGCACGGGCATTATACTAGTAGGAATAGGTTCTCTGATGCATAGTACTGCAAAATGTTTGTACATATGACCTGTATATTTATGACCTGTAGATGCAGTTGAGTTTCCCATTCACTATTCACCTTTGCCCCTCATCAATTCAATTAGAGCAAGTACAATAAGGTGATGTAGACGGGCTGTAAGACATTAAATATTATATTTTTGCTTACTTGGAAGAGAGAGAAGAGGAGAGAGAAGAGAAGCGGGCTACTAGTTTACAGCCGGCTGCAGCACGTGCTCCTAGGTACTTTGTGAGAGAGTGGAGTGGGCCATGTATAAACAAAGTAGTACATATCTATACTTATACTAATTTGTGACTTCCAAGAAATTCCCACGTTAATCAGATTTTACGAGCCGTTAATCTTGTGGGACCGAATTATAACGGTGTAGATTAGCTGATGAAATCCTCTAGAAAAAAACCCAAGAAATTCCCACGTTAATCAAATTTTACGAGCCGTTAATCTTGTGGGACCAAATTATAACGGTGTAGATTAGCTGATGAAATCCTCTAGAAAAAAACTTGATTTTAAATAACTCATGTGACAAAAATAATTAACGAACTGACTAGAAGTGCACGTAAACCTGACCCAACCTGTACATAACCACCATGGACTCAATTAGGTCAATCTGTTATCGGAACCTGATGTTTATGAGGTTGATCTGGAAAACGGAAGGTCTTTCCCTTCCATGGGCCCATGGCCTAGCTGGTCAAGCAATGTTCGTGGGAGATCCGAGCGCGATGGTGCTACCTAATGCGCGGCGTTGGCCTTCCGTCGTGCCCCACGTTGATGCAGGTTCCGACTGCGGATGTTCGGCAAGTATCTTTTCACAGATAATTTTGGCGACGGCAGACACCGGACTCGCAAGGCGGCGCTGGCCTTCCGTCGTGCCCCATGTTGATGCAGGTTCCGTCAGCGGATGTTTAGCAAGCATCTTTTAACAGATAATTTCTGCCAGACAGACACAGGACTCACAGGAGATGCGCAAGTACTTGAAGCTGGCAGGTGGATAGATTTTCAGTGGCCGGCACATGCACGTAGCAAACTATGAGGGTCATCTCCTCAAATCAATCTATATACAGTACTTTGCATCGTATACGTGTGTGTCTCTAGAAAGAATCCATCAATAAGCTAGCTAGCTAGCTAGCCTATGAAGAGATCCATCAACGTGCATACATCCTGTACGTGCATATACATGTACGTGCATTTTTGTTTAAAGTTACACCTATACTAATCGGTGTACTGACGGCCTACTAAAAAATTACAGAATTTTTATCTCTAGACTGATATTACACAAATAATTTGTACTCTGTTCCTAAATATTTGTCTTTCTAGGGATTTCTACAAATGACTACATACGAAGCAAAATGAATGAATCTACACTCAAAAGTATGTCTACATACATTCGTATGTTGTAACCATTTGAAATGTCTAGAGAGACAAATATTTGGGAACGGAGGGAGTATTTGGCAGTGATTATTCCTATATCTCGCATGCATTAATATGTCAAATACCTAATATGATTATTAGAAAAAAATTCTAAGCTAATTTTCTTTATGAGTTTCTCAAATCCGGGGAGTATGATTTGCTTACAAGATATAAAATTTGCGTCCATGTAAAACATTGCAGAATTTTTGTCTCTTGACTGATGTTGCACAGAAAATGTGTATTTTGCAGTGATTATTCTTATATCTTGCACGCATTAACATGTCAAATATGCATTGTTAGAAAAAATCTAAGCTATTTTTATTTTTGAGTTTTGCAAATCCGGAGAGTATGATTTTGCTTACTAGATATAAAATTTGCACTTTTCCTGTGATAAATTGTTCATATTTGGAATGATTTCTTAGGCCAAGGTCATTATCCTCTATTCTGTTTCACTTGCATTTAATGACGACCTACACGTTCCCTTTTAATTTTGCTTCTCTTGAGTGTACCAATTCTCGGTATGGTGGTAGTAATGTAAGCTAATCTTAATGGTGTGTAGAGATGTTCTTTCACCTATTTTCTTCTATTTGTTCTTTGTACTAATCTTGCATCTTGGGGCTGCTTATACATTAAATCATGGAGGATCCCTATGTGACTTGGTTATGGAGCTATGAAGCTTGCTTATATACAGTAGTTAGCCTTTTTTTTCATAGGTATCATATCGACCTACATCTATGTAATTTATGCTTATATTTTATAATGTTACTAATTCAAGCTCTTTGATTTGTTTACACTGATGTATCTTAGTTGTTATAGATGTTCCATGTATGTCCTATCTATCCAACATTTAAAGTGTGGGACGTATGTTGCAAAGATTCTCAGTTATTGATCTATGTAACTTTTTGGAACAAGATAAATACATTTTTTCTTTCTAATGATCCTTTAACCAATTAATAAAATGTGGATGTAATTTTGACCAACATGTCAATGGCTTAAGATTATTTTTCTCTTTGAAAAACAAGATTATAGTTCCTATGGTGATTATGTTTCTTGAATGCTACTATTATACTGATTATAATTGCGCCCGTGCGAATGCACGAGTTGACGACTAGTTTATATCTAACTATTGTACTTGTTGGCTATAAGCTTGACTATATGTGACATGGCAATATCATATAGCCAGCAGCTGGCTATATTATTAACCATGCTCTTAATAACAGCACGTCGGCCGCTGTTGGCTGGCAGAGGTAGGGCAACACTAGCCATCAGACTACTGATAATTTGATCATATCAGACTAGTCATTGGCCGTTGGATTAGAAGCCCGACGTACGTCCGATCTAGTAGCTTAGGCTCATGCAAAATTAGTTGTTGCCGCTAATTAAGTGCTTTTTAACTGCTCCCGCAACCCACACCCAGGTTACTCTTTCCGTTCAATTCTTCCTCCTAGGACGTCGCTTCCTTGTTGCATGCTTCCTTAAATTACGCCAGGTTACCAGATTTTTCATGCACCCATGTTATGGGAAGCATTACATTTTTTTGAGATGGATGGAAGCATTACTTGTGATAACCAAATACTCCCTCCGTCCGGAAATACTTGTCATCAAAATAAATAAAGGGGATGTATATAGATGTATTCTAGTTCTAGATACACCTCTTTTTGTCTATTTTGATGACAAGTATTTTCGGACGGAGGGAGTACATTTCTTTTACGAAACAGATACCCTAAATTCATTATTATCAATCACGTAAATGATGCTTCGATTCTAGGTGATAAATCTCGAAAATACTACTGAATTTGATTGTTTCTATTCCATGACACATACAGCATACTGTGCTTCCATCATATTACAATTGTGTTTCTGTTGAGAAGAATATTTGCTTCAAATGTGTTTTTGTCAAAAAGAAAAATTGTTTCTACCAAAAAAGAGATTTATTTCTCTCTAGCAAAAAATCGCATCCAATGTTAAGCTACACTTTTTTTTGCAATCGTGCAAAAGTTTGTTTCCACCCACTGGAATCCAATAGAACATAACGTTGCATCAGACAAACGTAAAAATGCTACTTTTATATTTGATATATGTTTCCAAGGAAATGAAAATTACAATCACAATTGAGAGTGAGCCTGAAGAAGGCAACATCTCTCGCAACTTCTTTTAGGCTGCCCTCACCCTCTCCCCTATTGTAGCTCCGATGATGTTCAGCAGCTGCCGCTGTGAACTGTGCTTCAGTTGCTGCATACCACCAAACATAGCCTCCACTGGGAATACATATACAGTACAATGTCTGCTGAAAATAGTTGTATGAAACAAGACATTAGAAATACAAAATCTTATTTGTTTAACACAGTACAACAAATTGTAGGAAGCATTAAATTGTGGAAACTGAATATAATATATCTTTGTATGAAGTAGAGATCATTGATAATAGATAATAAACAAAGTTTTGTACCAACAAGAGGATGCATCCCTTGTGTCGCCAACATACAAAACTGAACCGATTATTGGTTGATGAATGGAAGCATTTTTTATTGTGATACGAAACAAAACGATTACAGTGTAGAAGGACCCTGGTGAGAAGCACGAAAAAGTGCATTGGGTACATAGTTATTTGGAAACATGGAATTTTGAAGATAAAATGAAAACAAATATTGCTTTGGGGAGGCATATTTATGGAAGTAACACGCTGTTCAGGAAATAAGAGGAAATATGAAAACATGGGAACTCAAGATAACTCGTCGTGATATGATGCATAGAAATTTGATAACGAATAACCAAACAAAGCTTGGTAGCTACATGCAGCTGCATCTTCTATGTCGCTGACATTCAAATAGAAAGAATTTTCAGTACATAAATGCAATCATCTTTAATAATGAACCAACTGCTTTTTTTGTGTGATTCTTACCTTGGTGCTTCTACATTGTCAGCATTTTTCTGGACGATCAAAACAAAATGCTTATAATATAGAAGCACCAAGGTAGGAAGCACGAAAAAATGAAGTTGGGTCATTATTAGTGATAGGTGGAAGCATGAAGGTTTGATAATGAATATTAAGAAGTATCAATTTGTTGTTATCTGGACATAATTCATATCAGTGGAAGCACATAATTTTGTATGTCAATTTATGTTGCCAACATGTGTCTGCAGCATCTAAAAAAATATGTCCGTGCATCGATCATTTTGTGATCTATAAACCAATTTCGTCCATCACTGCAAACAAACTGGAATGCCGAAGCACATATCGAATTCTTACAAAGCAGGGTTACTAGAAACTTCGAATTGAGAATAATCTGTGTGTGGGAGGATTGGGAATAATCAGGACCTACGGACATGATGATGGAGGGGGCGGGTGGGGGGGTTGACGCAATGCCTTCCGGGTAGCTGGCGAGGCAAGGAACATGGTGGGGATGTCACCCATGAACTCCTAAATCCGGTAGCAGACCGACCAGGTCGCCCGGGGTAGCATCACGGAGTGGAACAGTGCAAGGGATCAGATCTGCCAGTTGCGGCCGATGGCGAGCTCGGGCCGGGTGACCGGGAATCGATTTCGGGCGGCGATGTAGGAACAGGGGCGGGGCAGAGGAAGGCAAGCTCGCAGGTGTGGGCTGCATTGTTGGTCAGCCATGCACGAGAGAAGAAAGAGGGATTGGAGAGAGATGAAACAAGTGCGTGATTAGAGGGGATAGTTAGAGCATGCATTAAAACCGGGCGATTAGCAACTAATTAAGCGTGAGGTTAAGCTTTGATTTTGGTCCGTGGGATCAAGCAAATATCGATGGCCCAGGAGTGGTCTGGCGGATGCTCTGTATCAGATTGCGGATACCAAGTGTTTCCCTTGTAGGAGTACTACATGACAACGCCAGTTAACCATGGCTGGAGTACTGGAAACGGGAACGCGACTGTTGGGGCCGTCGTTTCAACTAGGGATGGCAATGGGTAGGGTATGGGCGGGTACAACACTTTTCTACCCAAACCCATACCCAAATCTTTTCTCTATACCCACCCACTTCACTACCCATGGGCGCAAATTGGTACCCATGCCCATACCCATCGGGTATCCTATACCCAATGGGTATCCGGTGGGTACAATATATATCATTGACATGACACAGGTAAGATGAGAAGAAGGTTTAAATTCAGGTACCCGTCCGGTGGGTACAATATATAGCCTTAGTTGCGGATGAATTGACGAGGATTCAGTAACCCGGCTCTTGATTGCTTCATCTTCAAAGGTCAAGGAAAACCAGAGAAGATAACTACTGTAGGTATACGAGGGGTATGGGGCGATGGACAACTATGGGCCTGTGGTCCGTGGGCTAGTTAAGAACTCAATATAATTATTTATTCACATATTATAGGGTTTTATTTATTTATTCATTTTCTGGGTATCCATTGGGTTACCCATGGGTATAATTTCATACCCATACCCTACCCATGCATTTTGCGGGTATGGATACCCATACCCATGGGTATGAAGTGGTAGAAAGTCTCACCCATGCCCACTATTTTCGGGTAGGGTACCCTCGGGTACCCACCCATGGGCAAAACTGCCATCCCTAGTTTCAACATTGCTTGGTGGCAGGAGGGAAACGCGTCCGCTACCGTGCCGAGACCATTGACAAGTCCAGAGCGGAAAGTCATGGGCATGGAAGCATCACGGTTTCTACTTTCTACCACGCCCGCCTCCGCGGAGAAACCACCACGATTTCGACCCCCGGCCACCACGGCCCACGGGTGACAAGTCGATCGTTCCGAGCCCGCCCTATCCCTACCTGAATGCAACGTGGGTGCACAGCACACCCGGCCGGAGCGCCGGACATTGACGACGGAGCCTGGGCTAGTAGTTGGAGAGGGCAGCGCACTCCTACGTCAGAGAGAGGCAGCTCGTCGAGGTTGGTAGAACTGACTCGACGTCAACTTGCGCTTGTGCAGCACGATCGCCCGGCGGCCGGAGTCCGCGCGAAAAGGCCCGTCCCTTGCCCTACTCCCCCCTAGCGACACTGTTACGCACGACATGAGCAGAAAAATTGTTGGGCCACGAACAAAAAGTGCGCCAGGGGCGAAAGCGGAGCGCGCACCACCGTCATCACGGGAGGGCGGGCGACCGGCGGCGGGAAACCCGGAGGGCAGCCCCAGCGGCGTACTGGGAGATGCCGGGGCCTTTGCGCGGCATCTCACGGCGTCCGTCTGTTCGGCCCGGGCGGAGGGGCCGGGGGCGGGGAGGATTCAAGTCATTTTAGCCTTAACCATATGGATATGAAGAAGGGATGTCAGGGTATTGTAGCTTCCCTAACATCCCTTTGTGATGTTAGAGGATCTCGTTCCGAGTGCGTGGGCGCGTGGTGGGAAATAGTGCGGTGATGATGCCACCGGGAAAGAAAGGTGGCGTTTGGTTCACCGGCGAGGTTGGCTTGGCTGAGGATATCCTTAACCATCTGGTTGAGGATAGCCAAATTTTGTCGTTTGGTTGCGAAGGATTAGATGAGATGGATAACCGCTTTTTATTGTTTGGTTGCAAGAATAAAAGGTGGATATGGATAGTCATTAGCTTTTTTTTTGTTCATCTACAATGCAAAATTAATACATGCTCTTCTTTGTACAATCAAATACATGTATACATGCTCTTCTTTGCACAATCAAATACATGTATATTTCCATGCAAAAAAATTACATGTAGATTTCCCTGCAAAAATATACATATACATTTCTTCTTTGTATAATCATACACGTGACTGTCCATGCAATGAAATACCATGAACTGGTCACTATTTACCAGATATTCATACATGTATACATGTTCTTTGTACAATCATACACGTGACTGTCCATACAATTAAATACCATAAACTGGCCGTTGTTTACCAAATATTCTGCTACTTCTGATCAACGCAAGCGCGGGTGGCTGCCCTCATCCGCCATAATCTCGCGACTCTCATCAACCATGTTTTGAAGGAATATTCTCTGGTATCTGGTTATCCCTATCCTTCCTGTCTGGTAAACCAAACAAGTGATATCCCCTAAAAAATTGGCTATCCATGTCCCTATGGTGGATAGCCTCTAAACCAAACGCCACCAAAGTGAAGGGGCGCGAGGGTCAGGTCAATGTTTGTTTCTCCTTCTCCACTATGCCGTCTCGAGTGGGACGAGGACGCGGCCAGGCGGCGGGCGGAAGCGTCAAGGCCGACGATGATGGTGTTTTTTTTTGCCATGAGTGGCTTTGCGTGCATTGCTCGCGTCGGGCGTTTTCTACTGGTGAGTGATGAAGTTCTTTTTTCCCTTTTTGAGGAAATCTTGCCAGTGATGGAGGGTGGAACAGCAAACGGGAAACGGACCGTGTGCCCCGGGGGAAACGGAGACCGTGGAATGGCTACCCACAACAATGCACATGCTGAGAAAACAATGCACATGCTGAGACCTTTTGGGGGACGTTATGCAGCGTCCAGTTATCACGACAGGACTTTTTTTTTTACGAAATATTTTGATAGGACTCTCAAAGCCCGTCGCCATATATCTTGGTACCGTGGTGAATCGGTGACGAAGGTGACGAAACAGCCGTCCAAGTGTGGACACTGTAACTACATTCGCCCCTTAGTCCGTGAGGAAGCACCCTTTCTCGTTGCTCTTGTATCTATGGGGCTGTTTGGATTGTGCCCAAGATAGCCCTACCAAATTATTGGCGTGACCAAATCAAGGGCATGACCAAAATATTGGCAACTTGTGGTTGTTTGGATTGTAGCCCATGATAGTTGCCAATTTTTTTGGCAAAACCATTGGCTATCATTTGGTTTGAAGCCAAATAGTTGGCAACTTTGATTGACCTTTCTTTGGTTTGCTTCCAATTTTTGGTATCAATTTAAACTCACATACATAACATGATACAAATACAAAATTGTGAATTAACTAACACAAAAAAATAAGCAAACCTTCACATAACTGCACAATGACATTGTTCAGTTAATGCATTAAGCAGCCATACATTGTTCAGTACATAAGATTCATCGAAATGACCATATAAAGTTCACATACAAACCAACACTTTACCAGGCCATCTAAGACATAATAGACAGCCATGCACCATGGCCGCTTCATATAAACAAAATATGATGCATCCAAGTCTACTCCATATCAACAAAATATGCATCCAGACTACCACTAGGCATTAAAGTGTTCCTAGCGATATAAACAAAAGTTAGCCACAAACTCTATCTGGTCATGTGACAAATCAATGAGAAGCTCCAGATCCACCAGTGCCACCATCTTCCCTAAACCGAGGCTCAAAGTAGCTAAGGACCCACTCTCCAAGAATTGTTTCGTCGGCGTGGTTGAGATAACTACGAAAGATATCTTGGTCCGGCTTGGATAGATAAGCCACAATCTCAAGTTTGTCTTTAGTTGTGATAGTAAGGGCATTTATCCGCTTCCAAAGATTTGCATAAGGATCTGTCGGAGGCATTGGTTGCACAAAGACAATAGGAGATGCAAGAGAGTCAGCTAGTTTCTTGATACTTGTTGCCATATCATCATTGGATACCTTGCCCTTCTTGTGTGATTTGCCCTTGGCTGGCTTGCTGGAAGGTGACGATGACACACGCTTGCGCTTCTTGTTTAAAGGATTACCATCCAAGTCAACATTAGGACTGAGACGATTAATAGTATCTGAATCAGCTTCATCACTATCTAATGGAAATGAATAGCCCTTGACTTCCCTCACATCCTCGCTGTCATCACTCGCGTCATCCACATTGATAGTGTTTTGATCAATTGCAAGTGAGCCATCAGCATGGGACTGATCAGAGAACAACTCTTCCAATTGATGGAAGAATCTGATGGGTCTAGTAAGATAATTGACAGCAGTTTTCTACACAAAGAAAAGGCAGAAGAAGGTAAAATAATTATAAACACGAAGCATGAGAGAAGTTGCAAATATAAATACTCACATTAAGACTTTGCTTTTCTGACTCAGAAAGTGTAAACTTGAAAGCGATCCTGTCGAAGCCATTGCCACTATTGGCCAAGGCCCGGCGCACTCAACCCCATTTCTCCTTGCATGAACGATAGTGGCGATCCACCTGGTTTTGAGTGACACCAAGAGAAAACTTGCCATTTAGAGCATCAGCGCATTGCAAGTGGTGTTGTTTCTTAAACTTGAAAGTTGCAGGTTTGTCCTTACGAAGCTCAATATACCAGTCAAGCATGAAACTTGTAGCCTCGTCAGTCCAGGTGATGTACTTATCACGAGGGTTGGAGTCATCCTCGGTCTTGACAGTGAGCTTATGCTTCCCCATGACCTGCGGATAGGTCAGCAAAGCAAACATGTTAAAAGGGATCAAGCAAATGCATCGAAATACAAGCAAAATGATGTCCAATTCAGCATGTACACAAAAACTGCACGGCCTTAAAACTGGTGCAAAACAACATTACAAGCAAAATTATTTAGCAGGGTACATAGACATAAGGTTGCCCCAATACTGAAGCAACTATGAAACTAGAATAATTCAATAGTCTTACAGTGATACGTTAAGTTGCATAAATTCATCAACATTAAACAATACAGCCTTCAATTGATCCCTCACATAGAAATACATCAACATCACTAAGGGGTAGCTTCAGCCTCATTGTCAAGTGCAGTCTCATGCAATTTTTACTTGTGGCAAAAAAATAAAATGTGTATGGGTGTGTCATGCGTTTTTTACTTGCAGGAATGCTAGAACAGGAACGGAAGTCACTTGGGATTTTTACTTGGAGTTGCAGCAAACAAAGATGGATTTAGTTAGCAAACCGTCACATCTAGCAAGTAACACCAACGGACAACACATCCTGAAGAAAATGTTCCCAGATTGAACAAAATCAAACAATAGAAAAGGGGATCAGAACATGGCTGATGAGATCCGAGCTGCAGACCTTTGGGCGTGGCTTAACTGAGAGACGAGGACGAGAGGTAGATCAGCGTCACCGGCCGCCGGAGCACCGCTGCTGGCTGCACGAACCCGGCCGTCGGAGCTGCGTCGCCGCCTCGCCGGCCGCCCGGTGATTCTAGATCGGGAGTGTGTGCTCTTTTCTGTGCGGATAGGTAAGAAGAAGAAGGGGAAAGTGTTGAATAGGAAAGAAAAGTCGTCGGCTCCTTTTATACCTCGGTGGCCGGTTCGCGCCAGATTTGGCAGCCAATTTATTGGCGGACGATTTCCGCGCCCGCAGTTTCGCCCACGAGTTGGCGAAAATAGGACGTGGGCGCGCCCAAGGCGACGATGGCGAGCCAAAATTAGTGGCAGACCAAACGGTAGCCAAAATCTGCGGGCGTGACCAATATTTTGGTAAGGTAAGATTTGGTCCCAATCCAAACAGCCTCTATGTCCCTACTCCCACTACTTACTAGTGCCCTTGTAGCTATTGCTATCATTGGGCTAAAAGTATTCATGAAACCTCCCATCCCTAACTACACACTTGAGTGTAACTCATCAGGCAACCCCAAAATAGTGTGAGAGAAATAGTGTCTCATTCCTAGCTCGATGTGTAGTTGTGTAGGAGGAACGTTTTGAGACGGTATATAGCCCAGAGATAGAAGCAAATGTGGTGGGTGGAATGCAATATGCAAAGCAATTCGTCAATAAAAGATACACATAAGATTTGAGATCGTCCCACGGAGTGACAAGTATAAAGGCCATAGGATCTAGCGGCATGGTATAAAGGCCTACCGCGGAGAACCGTGACAGTAGCCACTTATCCAAATCAATAGCCGTGACGACGCTGGCATGTTGACTAGGTCCCTGTCACCATAGCCCCCGGCGGTTGCATACACTGCCCTACCGCCAAGAACGACAGCGGTAGGAAAATGACCAAATCGTGAAATTTTCCAAAACAGAGTCAAATCGCACTGAAGTTTTGCCGAAAGGTCATAACAACAAATTTTGCTGGAGCATACCGAGTTTTACCTCGCGTGTGTCAGGAATCATTGTCTGCTTCAAGGAATCTGTACCGTCAGTGCATCATGTCCATTTGAGTACCCGAGTGACAAATCAATATTTCTATAAATCCCTCCACTATGTAGGCCAAAAGATGTTCCAAATTTACTTTTTCTCCTTTGGGCACCGATGCCTTCCATTGCCCAATCGATGCAACAAAAATGTTTCAGGCCTCCTTTGGTTCATAGGGTAGAAAAATTATAGGAAGAGGAAAATCATAGGAAATAAGATGACATGCATCTCAAATCCTGTGAGTAGGAACAGGAAACGAGATGTGGAAAATGTGTTTCTGAGCCCAGGCTCATCTACACCCTATATCTCCAACGTCCAGACTTGTTGGGATCAGTGCCCTCTGCTGTATTGATGGCTGTATATCCACCGTATTTGATCTGGTATTACTGAATCACGTCCTCGGCCTTTATGACTGTAGGTGCCGTCTCCAGCCCGATGAATCAGATTAATATGCAACGACTCTTTTCGCCCAGACAACGTCCTGAGCCAGGAAGTGGATCCTCTAACATTAAGGAGGAAAGTCATCTAAGCTACAGTGTAATCTAGTGCAAAACAAAGAAGGAAAGTTAGGGTCACTGTAGCAAATATCTTATTTATCTACTATAGCAGGTTATGGATGTAGTTACTGTTTATGCAAATAAATTTAAAATTAATTTTATTGCATCATAATTGTGTTTGTACGTAATTTTTGTAAATGCATATAGTAGATTTGTAATTTGTAAATTAATTCAAGTCATTTTAGCCTTAATTACATGGATGTGAAGGAGGAAAGTTAGAGAATTGTAGCTTAGGTGACTTCTCTTCCTCATGTTAGAGGATCCACTTCCCCTGAGCCAACGTCATAGAGTACCAGCCCGTCAAACCGGATGATTTTTTTCATGCTGGCTCTCGGTGCCATCTCTCTTACAGAGACTTTGGCCTTCAAATCTGATTGCTTGTTCCTCCCATGCTATATATACTGCTGCAACCTGGTGTCCCCTCCATCCTGGTTCAAATTTTCAATGTGCAGCCAACTCAAATTTTGAACCGCCATGCATTACCACGCTCGTCCCTGTTGGCTCGCCTGATTTAGATATTGAATTCATAATCACACACGCCCACAGACTGCATTTCCCTCTGCCAAGTTACAATTCCTAACATACAACACTGTTTGAAGATTGGACCTTGACATAGTCATTTGTGATTAGCTATTCTTCAAACCGAAAGAACACTTGATTCGTGATTGAACATAAGACGTAGGGAGACACTTAATCGAGTGACAATTACCAAGTTGCTCTAAGATAAAACATCGCAGTGACAATGACAGCATCTACATCACTACAGTGTTAAATCCTGGAGGAACAAGCGTGGAGCATAGCTCACAACACACACCAGAAAATCCTCATTCGATACAGGCCATTTTCTCGAATACTTGTTACTGAACACCCACGCCAGCAAGAGGCCTGGTATGTGTGTTTCGCCGATGCCCTTCCACCCCGCGATTTTTGCGTTTCTCTAGCTTCCGTGGCTGCTTCGGAACATCGCGGCACTCCGGGCACGTAGTCCTCTTGCGCCCTTGCTGCCGACATATACTGCAGAACCTTCTGCGCTTGCTCAACCCCTCTCAAGGCGCCTTTTCCAGGCTTGTGCTTGGTCTGCTAACTCCTCTGTTCTTAGACAGCAGTGCCATCCCTCCAAGTCCAATCATGCTCACGGGCGGTGTCATGCTACGCTCGGGGATGTATCCGTCTACTCTCGTTGAAGCCAGCATTTCACCATTAGGCCAGCAGCCCCCAGTGCCTAACGGTCCTTGAAGCCCAGACATCACTCTTCTCTGCCAACGGGGCAGCACTCACCATCAATCCCTTGATGCCATTTATGATGTGCTAGTACGCATCGATACTTCCATCCCCCATCCTAATGAGCTCCATGGCCTGCAGATACAGTGTAGAGTGCCTGACCTGCAAGTGAAAGACTGATTCATTGACTGATCTTTCTGGTAGTGTGTCAGGTGCACCGGCAATATGTCTCTCGCATCTCTGCTTCACAGTGCGCCCTTTCGGAATGGGCTCTATTGGAGCACACAACATCTGAAACACTAGAAATTTAAATGCCACTTCAAAGTGCAATAAGGACTGTAACACAAATGTTTACGAAAATTGAATGGACCTTCGAATCGGTCACATACCTTCATGAACAGTCCGAATGGCATATCATAAAGATTAGTCAGGTATGTCGTATCGAATGTGATCACATCACCAAAGAACTTTTGCTGCACCCGGCTGCTTCCGCTAGTCCACAATAGATTCTTGATTCCGCCCTCACTGTCAGCCAGCATTCGATATGTGAATTATGAAGCTGCTTCATGAGGTTGTACATGTATACATCAATATGCATATCAGAAGACTAGTGCACTTTCTCACCCATTGTAAGTTTGTAACCGACAGCGAATGGTTATGATTCTCGCGATGTTCAGTTATGAACCAACTATTGTCCACTGCTATCAGTAGCCTTAACAATGCGGGACACTCGCAATGGCAGGGTCGGCTGTTCTCTGCTCCTAGCTTACCCTGCAAATGGCATTTCTCTGAAATTAGATTTGCACTCATGCTACGTATTACAATGATGTCAGACCACATTCACAGCAACAAGGACTTACAGAGCACCCATACAGTTCCTGAATCGATTTTGTCTTCTCGGCGCTTGGACTGCTTTCCCCATACCTGATACCAAACTCCAATTCCCACGAATGCAAATTGTACGCCTCTCCAAGTTAATCAAAGCTAGTGCCCAGCTATGTCTTAATAACTTTTTTTTCTGGATCCTCAACCACGGTTTTCCCCACTCCTAACCGAGAAGTTGAGAACACACACGCCTCTTGCAGCAGCACGACAGTAAATTATGAGAACCACAGCCGAAGAACTATATCGAGTAATCCATGCATCACATTCACACACCCACTACTGTAGTAATCAGATCAATTTACATGGTAATTTCCAAGTAACAGAACTCGTGTGCCTGCGTTTTACCAGTAGGGGATGCGTTCTTCAATCTGAACTTCTCCACTGCTTGCTTTGGACGGCACCGAGCAATTCTGCGCAAGTAGACCCTCCATCGCAATCAGTCGGTGAAGCCACTTGCCCAACTCTCGCGTGCAGGAGCGCCAATGGAACTGGATCCGGCTGCTACCTCCAGGTTGTCGGCGAACTCAGCCTCAGCAGGAACACCAAGCCAACATCCACCATCGGCGGTTAGCCGGCGTTACACCAAGCTCCCACATCACTTGGGGAAAATGGATGGTAGCCTGTTTGCGGCGGCGGCTGGTTTCGAGAACAGCCTAGAGCGTAGGTATTTGATACGTCCAAAATGTATCTATAATTTCTGCTTGCTTCATGCTTCTTTTGTGTGATATTGCTATGATATTGATGCACTTCCATACACTTTTGATCATATTTGGACTAACCTATTAACTCAGTGCACCACAGTGCCAGTTCCTGTTTTCTGCTGTTTTTCTATTTCAGGTTTCCCCCATATTAAAAGTGCTCCAAAAATTTCAGGAAAAATACAGGAAAAATCAGCGTACAGGAAGCTTCGCGAAGAACCAAAGATGGGTCAGAGGGGAGCCAGGGGAGGCCCAGGCGGCGACCTGGCGTGGCCCCACCCCTGGCCGCGCCAGGGAGGCGCCTGGGGCCCCTGCTCCGCCTCTGGCTGCCCCCCTTCGCCTATATATCCCTCTCATCCCGAAACCCTCGAGGACAGAACCCTTTTTCGCGATCTCGCCTCTATTCCGCCGCCGCAGCGCTTCCAAGATCGGGAGCATCAGGAGAACTCTTCCCGGCACCCTGCCGGAGGGGAGAACCACCACCGGGAGCTTCTCCACCACCATGGACGCTTCCCGGATGAGTCGTGAGTAGTCCACCTTGGACCATGGGTCCATGATCAGTAGCTATGTGATGTTCTCCTCCCCTCTTTGCTCTTCATGGTTTAGACCTCGTGAGCTGCCCTACATGATCGAGGCACACATGTAATCTTTCTGCTGTTGCTTTGCTGAGTTTGCTGGGATCTGATGGATTATGAGACTATGTTCAGATTGTGTTTGAGTAATATATTTGATTCACCTCTTTTATATCTTTGTTCTTGAGTAATTCTTGCATTTTCTCCGTTGATGTTTATTGCTTTGGCCAAGTAGTAGGTAGTAACTCCAAGAGGGAGCGTTATGCTGGATTGTGGGTTCATGCCCCCTGATGACTAGCTTGAGTGACAGAAACATGAGTCTAGGGGATGTGCTGTTGCCACAAGGGAGAAAACAACGGTGCTTGTACTTGCGGGTGCAAGGATTGTTTACTTTACGCAAAGTTCTTTTAATGCAGTTGTCTTTTGCTTTGAGTTTACACTTTGGGTGGGATTCGCAACTTAATACCAGCGAGATGTTCTGGATAGATATCTCAAGGTGGATGATTAGTAGTAGATGCAGATGGATTTCGGTCTACTTGCCTTGGCGTACCGCCCATGCTTTTGAGCCTCTGCCTTTCTTTGTAGCATAGTTAGCATTGGTTTGCGCACATAATCCTGTCAATTGTCCAGCTGTAATTTGTTTACCTCGCTTTGCTGTTTTATCGTCTTTTGGGAGAGAGACATCACTAGTGAACATCATGGGACCCCGGTCCATATTACCACCGCTGATCACACCTTCTATTTACTTCCTGTTTTTATTTCCTAGTTGCAGTCATATATATCATTATTATCTCTTGTGTTTGATCCTTTGTAAACAACAAGGCCGGAGGGATTGACAACCTCTCTGTACTCGTTGGGAGCAAAGTTATCTGTATCTGCGTGCAGGTCCCGTCAACCGCTAAGTTTCTGGCGCCGTTGACACCTACTTGTCGACCCTCGGAGTCTCATGGGATTCGATCCTTGGTACCTTTGCCAAGGGAAATTTGCCGCTACGCTACATCTCAACCTTCCACTTGGGGTAACCAACGAGGGGCGAGAAGCCATCAAGCAAGTTTCTGGCGCCGTTGCCAGGGACTCCACTCTTCAAGATAGGGGAGTTGCACGCTATCTTTTTATCTTTACTTTTTAGTCTTGTTAGTTTACCTTGCAGTTTTTGCTTTAGTGTCCCTTACCAAAAATCACAAAAATAGTTATCTTGCTTGCTGCTGCTATGGGTTCCACCAAGAACACCAAGTTGTGTGACTTCACTAGTCATAACAACAATGACTTTATCTGCACGCCTATTGCTACACCTTCCACTTCAGCACCTTCTTATGAGATTAAACCTGTTTTACTGAACCTAGTTATGAAAGATCAATTCTCCGGTGCTGGAGATGATGCTGCTTTGCACTTAAATAATTTTGTTGAGCTCTGTGATATGCAAAAGTACAAAGAAGTATATGGTGATATTGTTAAGCTTAAGCTTTTTCCTTTCTCCTTGAGAGGAGGAGCTAAAATCTGGTTTCAATCCTTGCCTAGGAATAGTATAGATTCTTGGGACAAGTGCAAGGATGCCTTTATTGGGAAGTACTATCCCCCTGCTAAAATTATCCAATTAAGGAGTAACATAATGAATTTTGAACAATTGGATAATGAACACGTTGTCCAAGCTTGGGAACGCATGAAATCTCTTGTCAAGAACTGCCCTACTCATGGTTTGACTAGTTGGATTCGGCCGCGGGAGGAACCTTTATGTCAACTACACTTGGTGCTGCCACGAAGCTTCTCGACGAGATGATGACCAATTATTCCCAATGGCACACCAAACGCGCTCCAATAGGTAGGAAGGTAAACTCTGTCGAGGAGATTTCCTCCCTAAATGAAAAAGTTGACTTGATCATGTCTCTACTTTCCAAGCAATCTTCTATTGATCCTCATGATGTTCCTTTAAATTCTTTGATTGCTCAAGATCAAGTAGATGTGAACTTTATCTCTAGAAACAATTTCAATAACAATGCTTATAGGAGTAATTTTGGTAGCAACCCTAGACCATTCCCCCCTAATTCCTATGGGAACAACAATACTTATCCTAGCACCAAGAACTCCACACCTAGAGATAGAGACATGCCTAGTTATGAGAAACTTCTAGAAATAGAGAAGGCCACTAAGAACTACATGTGCACCCAATATGAACAAAACAAGACCTTCTCGAGGCAATTAGATGAGCATACTGCTATCTTGCAAGACATTGGTAGACAACTGGAGAGCCTAAATATTGAGATTTCTAACCTCCAGACTAGGCTCACCATCACTGAGACCCAAGTTTCCAATATGTCCCACACACAAGCCACTTTGATAAACCAAATGGCAGCTAAACCTGAAGTGGTTGCACCCCTGAAGGAGGAAGAAGATAGAATTAAGAGCCTTCCTACCCACCACACTGTTGCTACTATCCAAGTTGTTGAGGATATCCAAACTCTTAGCACCCAATGCACTCCTAGTCCCATTGGACCTATTAATGGTGATGCTATGACCTCAACCGTAGAAGAAGAAACTCCTATGACCATAGAAGCTACCAAACAAGTGAGCCTAAAGGACACCACTACCACTTTACTTGATAGTAGTGACCTTGATTTTGATAATTGCACCCTTTCTGAAGTTATTGGTTTTCTTCACAAGATGTCTAGAGATCCCCACACTAGCACACTTAATCTTGCCTTCACGGAGCATATCACTAATGCTCTCATCAAAGCTAGGGAGGAGAAGCTAAGGGTAGAAGCCTCCATACCTAGAGAGCTAGAAGATAGTTGGGATCCTATGATTAAAATTAAGTTGAATAACTTCTCTTGCTATGCTTTATGTGATGTTGGAGCTAGTACCTCCGTTATGCCCAAAAGAATGTACGATATGTTTGAATTGAAAGCTTTTGATCCTTGTTCTTTTGGTGTTCGTCTTGTTGATTCTTCCGTAAAGAAACCTTTGGGGAAGATCGACGATGTTCTTATCATTGTCAATGACAATTATGTTCCCGTTGATTTTACTATTATGGATATTGAATGTGAACCTTCATGTCCAATTATTTTGGGACGTCCTTTTCTTCGCACCGTTGGTGCTATCATTGACATGAAAGAGGGGAATATAAAATTCCAATTCCCTCTCAAGAAAGGGATGGAACACTTCCCTAGAAAGAAGATTAAGTTGCCTTTTGAGTCCGTTACACGGGCTAGCTATTCTCTTACTCTTGATAAAACTTGATCTTCTCTTTTTGCATCATGCCTAGCTTAAAGGCATAAAAGAAAGCGCTTTTGGGAGGCAGCCCACAACGAATTAGGTCTTATTTTGCTTTTGTTGTGTCTTGATGTTTGTGACTACAACAGCATCATCATTGTATCTTTTCTTTTCAGCTTTGTGCCAAGTTTAGCCTCCGATTGCAAGAAAGTTCAAAAGTTGTGACGTGCTGTCCAGAAAACAGATTCTGTCCTTGGACAAAAAAATTCGAATAAAATCACCAGATCATCTTTTTGATCTGAATTGTTTTGACAGCGTGCTCTATACAATTGGCTTTCGAGCGTCTGTTCTGAGTTTTTTGATTTGAGTTGCAGAAGTGCCCCGAAAAAATTATTTACTACATGCTGGTCTGTTTTTCATAGATTCTGTCCTGTTTTGCCTTTTCTTCGTTTTGCAAACCTTGAGCTTGCTATTTCTTTGCAAAAACCTTTTGGAAATCTTGAGAAACAGTACCTCTTCAAGATTATCTTTATTTCCAGTAGGAAAAAAATTATTTTATTGTGGGTACTAACCTCGCTAATAAGATTATGATGAGTTATGTATGAAGGGAGTTTTCAAGTGTGCGAGGGAAGATGATAAAAGAAGATTCAGGAGGGTCAAATGCTCAAGCTTGGGGATGCCCCCGTGCACCCCCAAGAAATATTCAAGAAGACTCAAGCGTCTAAGCTTGGGGATGCCCCCATGCATCCACTTCTCCATCAACAATTATCAGTTAGTCTTTCGTTCCACTATATTTTTTTCACTTCATGCGTTATGTGCTATGCTTGGAGCGTCTTGCTCTTAGTTTCTTTTTTTAGTTTTCTTTAGCTTTGCTTGCTGTTCATAACAAGTTAGAACCCAGCTTTCTTTGTGTGGGAGAGAAACACGCTCCACTTCAACCTAGAACACAACATAGGATTTTCATGCTTATCTTTGTTGTGTGTGTTCTTTGTCTTTCCATAGCTGCTGTCATGTTTAGCTCTTAGTTTTCATGCTTTTCTTTTTAAAGAGCTTTTGTTTAGTTGGTTGCTGAACTCTCTTGAGTTTTCATGTTTATCTTGTTAAGAGAGTTTGCCTGTTGCACTGAGTTGTGTGTCTTAACTTAAAGTAGGTAATTGAGGTTGCTATTTAATTTTAGTAGTAACTTGCAATAGTTTTGAGGTATTGCCATGAGTAATGTCTGAATTTTTGGTGTCAAGAGCTTTAGCCTATTAGTGATAGATGTCGTATTTTGGGCAATCCGTGTTTATTTTCGAAAACCTACAAAATAGTTGAGAACTTTAGATACTAG
Organism: Secale cereale; assembly: GCA_902687465.1. Classification (NCBI taxonomy): domain Eukaryota; kingdom Viridiplantae; phylum Streptophyta; class Magnoliopsida; order Poales; family Poaceae; genus Secale; species Secale cereale. The sequence goes on from LR738712.1 coordinate 653,708,050, forward strand.
ATGGATCACTAATCTTTGGAGGGATCGAATATTAGAGTACACTCACGTACCATGAGTCGAGGATGCGCAAGGATAACCAAACCCCCATACACTCCTCCTCGGGGTACTTGTCTCTTTGTGAACCTCCTAATTAGATTGAGAGTTACCGATAATAAGTGCATGAGTTCTTCGGACTAATGTGAGTATTCGAAAGTTGACACTTCCATCTAGCCATATTTTTCTAGCCTCTTCGGTACCGTGCATTGCCCTTTCTCACCTCGAGAGTTGGCGCATACTTCGCCGGTGCATCCAAATCCTTGGCACGATACGCTCTGTCATCATAAGCCTCATTATATCCTTCCTCAAAACAGCCACCATACCTATCTATCAAGGCATTTCCATAGCCTTTCCGAGATACATTGCCATGCAACATCCATCTTCTCATGACTTGATCTTCATGTCATACATGCTTTTTGCTTGATCGATGAGCCGCATGCTAGTTGGGCCTTGCCCTAATCATTGCTACATGACGCGCTAGTATCATTGCATATCCTGCTACACCGGCAGAGGCATACATTTGCATACATCATGATAGTTTCATTTTCTTTATGTTGAGTACTTTTATAAAGTGTGAAAGATCTTCTATACTTCTTGTAATACATAGAGTGTTGCCCCTAAAGTGAGGAAAAGATCCCAAAGAGGACAAAATCAAAAGATCCCAAAGAGGGCAAATGAGAGTTAAATAGAAAGAGCCATTGAGGCCACAAAAAAATATATAGAAAAAAAAAGAGAAAAAGAAATAAAAAGAGAGAAGGGGGCACACTACTATTCCTTTTGAGAGATCCACACTCGTACTCCATCTTATACCTTGTACTCCATAGAGATTATCATTCATGCATATAGCTATGTGGGGACCTTCACACTATAGAACTTGGCTTGTATATTCCAATGATGAGCCTCCTCAAAAGAGCTCTAGGTCTTCTTGAGCGAGCAAGTTGGATGCACCTCCACTAGTTCCATTGGAGAGCCTACCTTAGCTCATATGTGCATCCGTTGCATGGCAATCCCTACTCCTCACATCATATCTATCATTTGGCTTTCTCTCGCCTATGATTATCCTCATTGATGTGAGCCTTTCACACCTTTTTTGTCTTCCCCCTTCATCATTTTTCTCTCTTTGCCATCCTAAGTGTCAACTTTCTTGCTTACGCTCATCCATTGCATGAGTGCTCAAAATATCGAAAGGGAGTGGATCATTTTGACTTGTACCTGGCTAGTGGTCTGGGGATGAGTCAAGATAAGATTCCAAAGAAGACCAAGTGTGAAACTTTAGTAGATTAAATTCTCAACAATACAAAAACTATGTTTTACTCTCTCGTATATCCCTATCCCCTTTCTTGCACGCAAACACCATTTGCAGACATTCGAGTCACGGACAGCGAGAGCTCTTGCACCTTTATGTTCTTATGTTGCTTGTTACAATGCTAATATAGACTCTTGCTTGTTATGACTTGAATTGAATTACATGCCTTGACTGCTTTACTTAAAAAGTTCTTATATGGTTGATAGCATGTCACCACATAAATTATGCTTGTTATCATTTACCTACTCGAGGACGAGTAGGAATTAAGCTTGGAGATGTTGATACGTCCAAAACGTATCTATAATTTCTGCTTGCTCCATGTTTCTTTTGTGTGATATTGCTATGATATTGATGCACTTCCATACACTTTTGATCATATTTGGACTAACCTATTAACTCAGTGCACCACAGTGTCAGTTCATGTTTTCTGCTATTTTTCTATTTCAGGTTTCCCCCATATTAAAAGTGCTCCAAAACTTCCAGGAAAAATATAGGAAAAATCAGCGTACAGGAAGCTTCGCGAAGAACCAAAGATGGGCCAGAGGGGAGCCAGGGGAGGCCCAGGCGGCCACTTGGCGCGGCCCCACCCCTGGCCGCGCCAGGGGGCGCTTCGGGCCCCTGCTCCGCCTCTGGCTGCCCCCCTTCGCATATATATCCCTCTCATCCCGAAACCCTCGAGGACAGAACCCTTTTTCGCGATCTCGCCTCTGTTTCGCCGCCGCAGCGCTTCCAAGATCGGGAGCATCAGGAAAACTCTTCCCGGCACCCTGCCGGAGGGGAGAACCACCACCGGGAGCTTCTCCACCACCATGGACGCTTCCCGGATGAGTCGTGAGTACTCCACCTTGGACCATGGGTCCATGATCAGTAGCTATGTGATATTCTCCTTCTCTCTTTGCTCTTCATGGTTTAGACCTCGTGAGCTGCCCTACATGATCGAGGCACATATGTAATCTTTCCGCTGTTGCTTTGCTTAGTTTGCTGGGATATGATGGATTATGAGACTATGTTCAGATTGTGTTTGAGTAATATATTTGATTCACCTCTTTTATATCTTTGTTCTTGAGTAATTCTTGCATGTTCTCCGTTGCTGTTTATTGCTTTAGCCAAGTAGTAGGTAGTAACTCCAAGAGGGAGCGTTATGCTTGATTGTGGGTTCATGCCCCCTGATGACTAGCTTGAGTGGCAGAAACATGAGTCTAGGGGATGTGCTGTTGCCACAAGGGAGAAAACAACGGTGCTTGTACTTGCGGGTGCAAGGATTGTTTACTTTACGCAAAGTTCTTTAAATGCAGTTGTCTGTTGCTTTGAGTTTACACTTTGGGTGGGATTCGCAACTTAATACCAGAGAGATGTTCTGGATAGATATCTCAAGGTGGATGATTAGTAGTAGATGCAGATGGATTTCGGTCTACTTGTATTGGCGTACCGCCCATGCTTTTGAGCCTCTGCCTTTCTTTGCAGCATAGTTAGCATTGGTTTGCGCACATAATCCTGTCAATTGTCCAGCTGTAATTTGTTTACCTCGCTTTGCTGTTTTATCGTCTTTTGGGAGAGAGACATCACTAGTGAACATCATGGGACCCCGGTCCATATTACCACCGCTGATCACACCTTCTATTTACTTCCTGTTTTTATTTCCTGGTTGCAGTCATAGCTATCATTATTATCCCTTGTGTTTGATTCTTTGTAAACAACAAGGCCGGAGGGATTGACAACCTCTCTGTACTCGTTGGGAGCAAAGTTATCTGTATCTATGTGCAGGTCCCGTCAACCGCTAAGTTTCTGGCGCCATTGACACCTACTTGTCGACCCTCGGAGTCTCACGGGATTCGATCCTTGGTACCTTTGCCAAGGAAAATTTGCCGTTACGCTACATCTCAACCTTCCACTTGGGGTAACCAACGAGGGGCGAGAAGCCATCAGTATTCCACGGCTCAGAAAAAAAGTAAACGTCCTGATCCACGGACCAGGCGGAACAGAACGACGCCGGACGTCCACCCAATCGATTTGGTCCCACTTATCCGCACTGTTCGCTACACACGCAAGCCGTATTTTGCTTTTCTTATGCAACCGCGCTAACACGTCAGAGCGAATTCTGCGAATCCCCAGGCAACGACCAACGCGAGCGATTTCGGGTGCAGCTGCGCTCGGGCACCGAAACGACGCGTCCACGAGATGTCCTTTATTTCACATCATAGAATTTTTTTCCCATCAAGTCCAGGCTAATGTTTTATTTTCCTGTGAATTGTGGAGGATATGAAGAATTCTTCCATAGAAATAGAATTCCATTCGTACAAACCAATAAAAAACTCCATAGGAATTTTTCGTACACAAATCCTATCCTATAAATTACTACAAAATTCCTCCAAACCAAAGGATGCCCCAGGGCACCCAAGCACACCTTCTTCCTTCAATGCCAAATTGACAAAGCATCAAACAATTACTCTTGTAGACCCCTAAAATAAGGAAAGTAGTCTAAAGGTAGTCTCGTAAGTAAGGGCCAGTTCTTTTGGTGGCTTCTAGAATAAGCTGAAATAAGCTGCCCCCTACCCAGCTTATTCTAGAAGCCTAACCAAATTTATCTTTTTAGAAGCCTAGTAGTTAAGACTTGATTAGTAGGCTTCTAAAATGAATTTTTTGGTTCGGCTTTTAGAATAAGCTGGGTAGGGGTCAGCTTATTCTGAAAGCCAAAAAAAGCTAGAAAAAGAACTGGCTCTAAGTAGTTGATGACTCACTTGAGTTTTTTAATTCACCTAGGGGTCCCACTCTTTTCAGGCTAGGAACACACACATTGTAAGACCGATGCCAAACAATTTTTTTAGCTCATCGCTGCCTAGTCAATAATGTTTACATTGGGCATCGACCACATTGTGGAATGCCTAATCCTCTGATTCTGGGGTCACCCTATACTCTGACAATGGCAACCCCTTTTGAGGGAGCCCTGTATAATATTTCTATAATCATGGGTACATGTTCTGAAATAGAAGTCAATTCTGGAAAATATTTCTTTTCCTCATAATTATGTTTTTGGAATATATATTTACAATAATTTTCCAAAAAATAGCTTTGATCAACTATGAACACATTTATGTGTTAATTGAACATTTTCTCACTCTTCATATCAGAAAATATTTTGTTCTCCTAGAAAAAACCATTTCTCAGTTATGGATGTATATTCTTCCTTAATGTATGCACATTTATACTAACCCGCAATGATCATTTTCTCAAATTGTCTAAATATTCCCGAGAATGCAGGAAAATTCCTGTAACACTTTTTTTTTGAAAGTATGAACAATTTATTCGAACACGGGGCTAAAATATTTCCAGATATGTATGATCTTTTTCTTAGCACACGGCAGTTCTTTTGAAATAAAATTGGCAAAGAAAAATTTCTATCGACCATTCAGCAAAAAAGATAAAATTTTGGTTTTGTTTTTTTCGTCCAAAATACCATGAAACTCATTCCTTGGTGAGAATTCTTATACGAATACAACATAAGGTCAAGTTTGTTGTCCAATAAGTTTCATACTCCCTCTACTTCTTTTTACTCTACATATAAGATTTGTTGGAAATCAAACTTCGTAAAATTTGACCAACTGTGTAAAAAACATAACATTCACAATAGAAAAATCAATTTTATCATATGCATCATGTAATTAATTTTCATGTTACTCGCCAATTGTTGGTATTAGATTTGGGGGGACATGGCTTAAAACATTGATTAAGAGAAAGAAGAAAACAATAGAGTACAAATCTGCGACTTGGGTCCCTAGGGCCGAAAGGCTATGTACATGGAGGTATTTTATTATTGAATAGTGAGAGAGAGATGGGTCCAGCAAGTTGGTACACGGAGAGAAGTACTCCCTCCGTCCGGTGAAGAGTGAACATCTAGAGATTTTAGGACAAATTATGGAGTGAAGTAAAAAATGCATTGGAAAAGTGCAAGTCATCATCTCTCTCCTCTATAGTTAACCAACCCCCAATGAGCTAAGTGCATGTAGAAATTAAGAAGACCATGTGTAGCTTGTTATTGGTCTTGATTACCGTGTGATGAGAGAAAAATATTTTTTTTCTACTTTAAAGTGTATTGGGAAGACAGAAGTACACTCTTTTGTGGACAAATTTTAAAGCCAAATATTTACTCTTTACCGGACGGAGGGAGTATCTATAGTCGGACTTGGTAAATCCGGCCTTCTATATGTCCACGGATGCATCCGAGAATGCTTGTGAACAGCGTCCGCCGGCCCCTCATATATTGCGCCGCACATCCACGTACCTTAAATGCTGATCCTTAAATCCATGCAATTCTTGTACGACGATAATACGATACATATTATTTGAATTCAACAATTCAAAACAAAGCAAAGCAAATCATAGTTCAACAAACCGAACAAGTCAAAATGAAATCAATGTCCGAGCATGACGGATGGCTTCGGATCACTGGCCGGGTGTCTGCTCCGAGCGGAATGCATCCTACTGCAGGCGGAATGCGTCTTACTTCACGCGGAGTGCGTCCTGCTCGTCCCGCTCCGCCTGCATCTAGGCTGCCTCCTCCGCCGCAGCCGCCGTCGCCGCCTTGTACTCCCTACAGTCGTTGATCTCCTTCTACTTGTCCACAAGCCACTTCTTTGCATGCTCATCTAAGCGGGTTTCGTCCGCGAACATGATCCTCGCATCCTCCGCGTTCCGTGCGAGTTGAAACGTATCCTTCTCAACCTCAATATTGCCAATTGTGTTGGCCTTCTCGAGTTCTCATTTGATCGCCGTCTGTTGCTTCTCCAACTCGATCTTCTCCCTCTCAATTTCGAGCTTCTTCTCCGCCCTCTTTTGGTCCCACTCCATCATCTCCTTTTGTGCATCCAACATGAGATTGTACCCCTCCTCTACTTGTTCTCCCTTAGCCAAAAAATGCCCGTCCATGTGGACGACATTTTTGTAGCCGCGGCGTCATGAGAGGCACGTGCTTTCTCCCCACATGTTTCACATGACTTGTCGGTTATCCTTTGGCATGGTGGCTCTTCCATTCGTGAAGGTAACATCGTCGTCTTCATCTTCCAACCCAATTTATCAGTGGGAGCTTGAGACACCATTCCCCTTCTTGCCGGACTTGAGGTCGGCCACAACTTGGTTCCACTTCGGTTTGCCATTCCATATGATCCAACAATGGCTAAAAGCAAACGCCTTTTTCTCTAGCTCGTGATACAAAGTGGCCGCCACCGATGTCTAGCAAACATAACATATGTATGAGCACGAGAATGCAAAAACAATAAGTATATGTAAATGACGACAAGATGAAGCAATTTGACCCGGGTTCGGATCATGGGAACTCCCTTTTTTTTTCTCATTTACACTTCTAAGTATATACGTTAATGGGTCGGCTCAGTTTTTGGGCGATGAGTGATTACCTTCAGCGAGAGAAGCTTCCACTTGCTCTAGGCGAGTTATAGCCCCGCACGCGCGCGACTATATCTCGCTTTAAGCGACACCTCTTTCTGTCTCGTTGAAGATATTTCCCATGCGGCGAAGTTATGATGCCCTTTTTTCGTTTGCGGTCACTTGATGTGATTCATTCAATTGTTTGCTGGGCTAGTTTCCGACCAGTTCGCTCACTAGCCGAGCTTCGTTCGCTAGTTCTCCTAGATTTATTTTCGGGTTTTCTTTGTTCCCTCACTAGATTATTTTTTCCGGGTTTTCTTCTCGCTTCACATTGGGGTTTTCTTTCTATTTCATGTTTTCTTTGTTTTCACTGGTTTTCCTACTTTCTTTTTTCTTTTCTTTTCTTCAATTTTCTTGGTTTCTAATGTTTTATTGCCTTTCTTTCTTTACTGGTTTTCACTGTTTTGCCATACATTTTGCATTTGTTTCTTTTGATTTATTCTTCATTTTTTCTTAGCCTTTTGTCTTTCATAGTTTTTTTTTTGTTCTTTTGGTTTTCTTTCTACATTTTTCGTATACGTCAAGAACATTTTTGTACACATCAATTTTTTTAAAACATGTTTAACAATTTTCGAACACAATTTTTTCCAGTGCGTGGTCAACATTTTTTAATATTTTTTTAAAAAATTGAACCTTGTTTAACATTTTTCAAATACAAGATTTGTTTTGTAATATATGTTCAATATTTTTCCTATACATTTTTTTACATGCTTGATTAACGTATTTCATATAAAAGATCAACATTTTTTCAATACATGGTCAACACCTTTTATATACACATTATAAAATTTCGAAATGCTTGATTAACATTTTTCAAATACATGTTTAAATATTTTCAAGTGCTTGATTACGATTTTTATACACATGATAAAAAAAATCATCATTTCATAATAAATGGTCAAAAATATATATACACATTTAACATCTTATAAATGCTAGAATTAACATTTTCAAATACTTGTTGAACATATTCACAAATGCTTGGTCAACATTTTTATATACATGATAAAAAAACTTTCACCATTTTTTATATATGATAATTTTTTAAATATACATTTAACATTTTTCAAATGCTGGATGAATATATTTCAAATACTAGTTCAACATTTTTTTAAGTTCTTGATTAATATTATATATAAACATATGATCGAAAAATTTCATCATTCTTTTAATACATTGTCAACATTTTTTCTATACACTTTTAACATTTTTGAATGCTTGATTAAGTACTTTCTGAATACATGTTCAACATTTTTTTCAAATGCTTGGTTAACATTTTTATATAAATGATCAAGTTTTTTCATGATTTTGTAATACATGCTCAACATTTTTTACTATACACATTTTCGATTTTATAAATGCTTGATTAAATTTTTTCAAATACATGTTCAACATTTTTTCAAATGCTTGATTATATTATTTCTAAATGCAAGATTAATTTTTGGTACTGAAATTGTTTTTCTATAAATTTTCATAGATGTGATGTACATTTTCTGGATACACACTTAACATTTTCAAATATGTTTCAACATTTGAACATATGTTATAATATTGAATATTATAAACCAAAGTAAAAATATGAAGCAAAAAAAATCTTTACAAGGGAAAGGAAGAAACCAGCCTATGGCCTCTTGCGCGTCTGTGGTCTCTGGATCTCCTATTCCGCGACTTGAGCACAGGGAATAGGCCCCAAGCAACCCCAGCCCC
>LR738712.1:653720520-653748628 GCA_902687465.1 Secale cereale
GGGGGGGGGGCACCAGGGCCCCAGGCGCCCTGGCGGCGCGCCGCCCCCTGGGCCACGCCGCGGGGGCGCCTGGGCCCCCCGAGCCCCGTCTGGTGCCCCCCTTTGGCATATATTTAGAGCGTCCTTCAAAACCCTTGGGACGGGAACTCTTTTTCGCGATCTCATCTCTGTTCCGCCGCCGCCGCCGCTTCCAAGATCGGGAGCACCAGGAGAACTCTTCCCGGCACCCTGCCGGAGGGGAGGATCACCATCGGGAGCCTCTCCACCACCATGGACGCCTCCCGGATGAGTTGTGAGTAGTCTCCCTTGGACCATGAGTCCATGACCAGTAGCTATGTGATGTTCTCCTCCCGTTCTTGTGCATCACTAATTAGTCCTCGTGAGCTGGCCTACATGATCGAGGCACATATGTAATCCTTATGCTGTTGCTATGATGAGTTTGCTGGGATCCGATGGATTATGAGATTATGTTCAGATTGTTCTTGAGTAATATATTTGATCTACCTCTTTTATATTTATGTTCATAAGTAATTCTTGCATGTTCTCCGTTGTTATTTATTGCTTTGGCCGAGTAATAGGTAGTGACTCCAAGAGGGAACGTTATGCTCGATTGTGGGTTCATGCCCCTCGATGACTAGCTTGAGTGACAGAAACATTAGTCTAGGGGATGTGTTGTTGCCACAAGGGGGAAAATAACGGTGCTTGTGCCCGCGGGTGCAAGGATTGTTTACTTTACGCAAAGTTTTTTTAATGCAGTTGTCTGTTGCATTGAGTTTACACTATGGGTGGGACTCGCAACTTAATACCAGCGAGATGTTCTGGATAGATATCTCAAGGTGGATGATTAGTAGTAGATATTGATGGATTTCGGTCTACTTACTTTGGCGTACCGCCCATGCTTTGAACCTCAACCTTTCTTGCAATGTAGTCAGCATTGGTTTGCGTTCGTGGTCCTGTCAATTGCCCAGCTGTAATTCGTTTACCTCACATAGCTGTTTTATCGTCTTTTGGGAGAGAGACATCACTAGTGAACATCATGAGACTCCGGTCCATATTACCATCATTGATCACGTCCGCTATTTACTTTTCGCTTTTACTTACTATTGCAAACATTATCTATCACTACTATCATTTGCGTTTAATCCTTTGTGAACTACAAGGCCGGAGGGATCGACAACCTCTCTGTACTCGTTGGGAGCAAAGTTATTTGTATCTGTGTGCAGGTCCACGTTGATTGCTAATATCTGGCGCCGTTAGCAGTTGACACCTACTTGTTGAACCTAGGAGTCTCTGGGGATTCGATCCTTGGCATCTTTGCTAAGGGAAAAACTTCCACAACACTGCATCTCACACCTTCCACTTGGGGTAACCAACGAGGGGTTAGAGGCCCATCAAGGAGTTTTTCTGGCGCCGTTGCCGGGGACTCCACTCTTCAAGATGTTGCATGCTATCGTTTACCTTTGCTTTTTAGTCTTGTTAGTTTACCTTTATATTTTTTTGCTTTAGTATCCTTTATCGAAAATCACAAAAATAGTTATCTTGCTTGCTTGCTACTATGGGTTCCACCGAGAACACCAAGTTGTGTGACTTCACTAGTCACAACAACGATGACTTTATCAGCACACCTATCACTACACCTGCCACTTCAGCACCTTCGTATGAAATTAAACCTGCTTTACTGAACCTAGTCATGAGAGATCAATTCTCCGGTGCTGGAGATGATGCTGCTTTACACTTGAACAACTTTGTTGAACTTTGTGATATGCAAAAGTACCAAGAAATAGATGGTAACATTGTTAAGCTTAAGCTTTTTCCTTTCTCCTTGAGAGGAGGAGCTAAAATTTGGTTTCAGTCTTTGCCTAGAAATAGCATAGATTCATGGGACAAGTGCAAAGATGCTTTTATCGGAAAATACTATCCACCTGCTAAACTTAGAAGTAACATAATGAATTTTAAACAATTGGATAATGAACACGTTGCCCAAGCTTGGGAACGTATGAAATCTCTTGTCAAGAACTGCCCTACTCACGGTTTGACTACTTGGATGGTTATCCAAACTTTTTATGCAGGCTTGAACTTTACCTCGCGGAACTTGTTAGATTCGGCCGCGGGAGGAACTTTTATGTCAACTATACTTGGTGCTGCCACAAAGCTTCTCGATGAGATGATGACCAACTATTCCCAATGGCACACTGAACGCGCTCCAACAGGTAGGAAGGGAAACTCTGTCGAGGTGATTTCCTCCCTTAATGAAAAAGTTGACTTGATCATGTCTCTACTTTCGAAGCAATCCTCTGTTGATCCTCGTGATGTTCCTTTAAATTCTTTGATTGCTCAAGAACAAGTAGATGGGAACTTTATCTCTAGAAACAATTTTAACAACAATGCTTATAGGAGTAACATTGGTAACAATCCTAGACCGTTCCCCTCTAATTCTTATGGGAACAACAATGCTTATCCTATCACCAAGAACTCCACTACTGAACTAGAGACTATGCTTAAAGATTTCATCACTACCCAAAAAGCCTTTAATAAGAGTGTAGAAGAAAAACTACTTAAACTAGATGATCTTTCTTTTAAGATAGACCATTTAGCCAATGAGGTAAAATTGCTAAAAATTAAAACTTCTTCTCCTGAGGAGAGGGAAGTCACTCCTATAAATGCTATTCAAGTACAAATTAATGAAAACAATAGGATGATGGCTAAACTTAAAGAAAGATGGGCTAGAGAAAGGGAGGAAGAAGATAGAATTAAGAGCCTTCCTACCCACCACACTGTTGCTACTATCCAAGTTATTGAGGATGTTCAAACTCTTAGCAGCCAATGTACTCCTGGTCCCAATGGACCTATTAATGGTGATGCTATGACTATAGAAACTACCCAACAAGTGAACCTTAAGGACACCACTACCACTTTACTTGATGCTAATGACCTTGATTTTGATAATTGCACTCTTACCGAAGTTATTGATTTCCTTCACAAGATGTCTAGAGACCCCCGCACTAGCACGCTTAATCTTGCCTTCACAGAGCATATCACTAATGCTCTCATCAAAGCTAGGGAGGAGAAACTTAGAGTAGAAGCCTCCATACCTAGAAAGCTAGAAGATGGTTGGGATCCTATGATAAAAATTAAATTGAATGACTTCTCTTGCTATGCATTATGTGATGTTTGTTATGCCCAAAAGAATATATGATATGCTTGAATTGAAACCTTATGATTCTTGTTCTTTTGGTGTTCGTCTCGTTGATTCTTCCATAAAGAAACCTTTGGGGAGGATCGACGATGTTCTTATCATTGTCAATGACAATTATGTTCCCGTTGATTTTACTATAATGGATATTGAATGTGATCCTTCTTGTCCAATTATTTTGGGACGTCCCTTTTTACGCACCGTTGGTGCTATCATTGACATGAAAGAGGGTAATATAAAATTTCAGTTTCCTCTCAAGAAAGGGATGGAACACTTCCCTCGAAAGAAGATCAAGTTACCTTTTGAGTCTGTTGTACGGGCTAACTATTCTTTTACTCTTGATAAAACTTGATCTATATGCATTATGCCTAGCTTAAAGGCATAAAAGAAAGCGCTTTTGGGAGGCAACCCACATGAATAATTTTTTTGCTTTTGTTGTGTCTTGAAGTTTTTTACTACAGTAGCATCATCATTGTATCTTTGCTTTTCATATTTGTGCCAAGTATAGCCTCTGATTGCTAGAAAGTTCAAAAGTTGTGAGGTGCTGTCCAGGAAACAGATTCTGTCCTTGGACAGAAAAATTCGTATAAAATCACCAGATCATCTTTTTGGTATGAATTCTTTCGACAGCGTTCTCTATATAATTGTCTTTCGTGCTTCTGTTCTGAGTTTTTTGATTTGAGTTGCAGAAGTACCCCGAACAAATCAATTACTACCTGCTGTTCTGTTTTTCACAGATTCTGTCCTGTTTTGCCTTTCCTTCATTTTGCAAATCAAGAGCTTGCTTTTTCTTTGCAAAAACCTTTTGCCAATCTTGAGAAACAGTAGAAATTCAAGAATATCTTTATTTCCAGCAAGGAACAATTATTTTATTAAGGGTACTAACCTCGCTAATCAGATTATGATGAGTTATGTATGAAGGGAGTTTTCAAGTGTGCGAGGGAAGATGATAAAAAGATTCAGGAGTGTCAAGCGCTCAAGCTTGGGGATGCCCCCGTGCACCCACAAGAAATATTCAAGGAGACTCAACCATCTAAGCTTGGGGATGCCCCCGTGCATCCCCTTCTCCATCAACATTATCAGTTCGTCTTTCGTTCCGCTATATTTTTATCACTTCATGTGTTAAGTGCTATGCTAGGAGCGTCTTGCTTTTTAGCTTTCTTTAGCTTTTCATAACGAGTCGGAACTCAGATTTCTTTTTGTGGGAGAGAAACACGCTCAACTTCTACCTAGAACATAACATAGAATTTTCATGTCTATCCTTGCTGTGTGTGTTCTTTGTCTTTTAATAGCTACTATCATGCTCTGCTCTTAGTATTCATGCTTATCTTTTTCAAAGAGCTTTTGTTTAGTTGGTTGCTTGAACTCTCTTTAAATTATCATGCTCACCTTATTAAGAGAGTTTGCTTCCGTTGCATTGGTTGATATGTCTATGATAAAGATGCTACGTGCATAATGGTGCTTAGTAGTTCAGGTTTTCTTGTGGTTAGTCTCAAATAGCTGGGGGATTCCCAATGTGTTATTGGAATACCAACGTAATTTGTTTGCCTATGATGTGGTATGGTTTAGTAATATCTTCCTTCAAGAATTTATTTTGATTGACTTGGCGTATTCTCACGCATATTTAAGACTGTAAAGAAAGTCTGTCAAGCCTTGATGATCTTTTATTTCTGAGTAGCGATATAACTACCATGCCTGATTCAATGTTGCTTTGTCGCTCTGCATGATTATGACCGTCATTGCTCTCTTAGTTGGTCGCTCCCAGTCTTTTGCTAACCTCCACCTGTACTAAGCAGACTAACTTTGCAATACATAGCTCATGGGAAAGTAAACTATTGTGGTAAAGAATATGTTGCTTATGTATCTTATTTCTTATAAGTTGCTTGCTGAGCGGTAACCATGTTTCTGGGGACGCCATTAACTATTACACTATTGTTGAATATCATGTGAGTTGCTATGCATGTTCGTCTTGTCTCAAGTAAGGGTGATTTGCCATGGGTTGGTTTGAATATGAATATTGTTAGAGAAGAACATTGGGCCACCAACCAAAGCCATGTATCATGGTGGAAGTTTTAGCTTGGACATTAATCCTCAATCACTTTTGAGAATATGCTTATGCATTAAAGAGGAGTCCATTATCTATTTTCTATGTTGTCCCGGTATGGATGTCCTCAAGTTGAGATCTATCAAAAACGAGAATTCAAATGCGATTTATCTCCTTGGACCTTTGTACAGGTGGCATAGAGGTACCCCTTTGTGACACTTGGTTGAAACATATGTAATGCAATGATAACCCATGGAAATCCGAGCTAATTAGGACAAGGTGCGAGCACTATTGGTATTCGATGCATGAGGCTTGCAACTTATAGGATGTCTTATGCATGACACATATGAAGTACTACTACCGTTGACAAAATTGCTTCTATGTTTTCAAAATAAAAAGCTCTAGCACATAACCATTCTTTTACTTTTTAAGTCTCCACCTTCTTTCTTCAAGCACCAACTACTGAGAGCATGATTGTCATTCTGAGTGTAATGTGCATTGTCCCAAAGTAGCATTGTCTTTTGCATGATTGTGATATCGTTTATTATGAAATCATTGTATCTAGTCATCACTTAAACCTTGAAGGTGCCCCTGCATTTATGTTTTGCTTCACTAAAGGGGGCAAGCTAGATATCACTTTATCATATTTGCACATCATGTTCATTGCAAATCTTTTTGATGTTTCAGTTTCATGATGTAAAACTTTCAGTCATTTGTGATTTTCTCATGAGGCAACTTAATTACTACAGAATCATTGTCTTAGTAAGCTTTTGTCATATGACTATAAAAAGTCCTATATGGTTAATAGCATGTCACCACAGAAATTATTCTTGTTATCATTTACCTACTCGAGGACGAGCAGGAATTAAGCTTGGGGATGTTGATACGTCCAAAACGTATCTATAATTTCTGCTTGCTCCATGCCACTTTTGGGTGATATTGCTATGATATTTATACACTTCCATACACTTTTGATCATATTTGGACTAACCTACTAATCCAGTGCACCCCAGTGCCAGTTTCTGTTTTCGGCTGTTTTTGTATTTCAGGTTTTCACATTAAGAGAACTGTCAGGAAAAATCCAGAAAAATTATATAAAAAATAAGAGTTCCAGAACCTACCTTGCGCCCGAAGTACAGCCGGGGGGGGGGCACCATGGCCCCAGGCGCCCTGGCGGCGCCCCCCCTGGGCCGCGCCGGGGGGGGGGGGCGCCTGGCCCCCCCGAGCCCCGTCTGGTGCCCCCCTTTGGCATATATTTAGAGCGTCCTTCGAAACCCTCGGGACGGGAACTCTTTTTCGCGATCTCATCTCTGTTCCGCCGCCGCCGCCACTTCCAAGATCGGGAGCACCAGGAGAACTCTTCCCGGCACCCTGCCGGAGGGGTAGATCACCATCGGGAGCCTCTCCACCACCATGGACGCCTCCCGGATGAGTTGTGAGTAGTCTCCCTTGGACCATGAGTCCATGACCAGTAGCTATGTGATGTTCTCCTCCCGTTCTTGTGCTTCACTAATTAGTCCTCGTGAGCTGCCCTACATGATCGAGGCACATATGTAATCCTTATGCTGTTGCTATGATGAGTTTGCTGGGATCCGATGGATTATGAGATTATGTTTAGATTGTTCTTGAGTAATATATTTGATCTACCTCTTTTATATTTATGTTCATAAGTAATTCTTGCATGTTCTCCGTTGTTATTTATTGTTTTGGCCGAGTAATAGGTAGTGACTCCAAGAGGGAACGTTATGCTCGATTGTGGGTTCATGCCCCTCGATGACTTGCTTGAGTGACAGAAACATGAGTCTAGGGGATGTGCTGTTGCCACAAGGGGGAAAACAACGGTGCTTGTGCCCGCGGGTGCAAGGATTGTTTACTTTACGCAAAGTTCTTTTAATGCAGTTGTCTGTTGCATTGAGTTTACACTATGGGTGGGACTCGCAACTTAATACCAGCGAGATGTTCTGGATAGATATCTCAAGGTGGATGATTAGTAGTAGATATTGATGTATTTCGGTCTACTTACTTTGGCGTACCGCCCATGCTTTGAACCTCAACCTTTCTTGCAATGTAGTCAGCATTGGTTTGCGTTCGTGGTCCTGTCAATTGCCCAGCTGTAATTCGTTTACCTCACATAGCTGTTTTATCGTCTTTTGGGAGAGAGACATCACTAGTGCACATCATGAGACTCCGGTCCATATTACCATCATTGCTCACGTCCGCTATTTACTTTTTGCTTTTACTTACTATTGCAAACATTATCTATCACTACTATCATTTGCGTTTAATCCTTTGTGAACTACAAGGCCGGAGGGATTGACAACTTCTCTGTACTCGTTGGGAGCAAAGTTATTTGTATCTGTGTGCAGGTCCACGTTGATTGCTAATATTTGGCGCCGTTAGCAGTTGACACCTACTTGTTGAACCAAGGAGTCTCTAGGGATTCGATCCTTGGCATCTTTGCTAAGGGAAAAACTTCCACAACACTGCATCTCACACCTTCCACTTGGGGTAACCAACGAGGGGTTAGAGGCCCATCAACGTATCAACATCCCCAAGCTTAATTCCTGCTCGTCCTCGAGTAGGTAAATGATAAAAAGCATAATTTCTGTGGTGACATGCTATCAACCATATAAGAACTTTTTAAGTAAAGCGATCAAGGCATGTAATTCAATTCAAGTCATAACAAGCAAGAGTCTATATTAGCATTGTAACAAGCAACATAAGAACATAAAGGTGCAAGAGCTCTCGCTGTCCGTGACTCGAATGTCTCCAAATGGTGTTTGCGTGCAAGAAAGGGGATAGGGATATATGAGAGAGTAAAACATAGTTTTTGTATTGTTGAGAACTTAATCTACTAAAGTTTCACACTTGGTCTTCTTTGGAATCTTATCTTGACTCATCCCCAGACCGTCAGCCAGGTACAAGTCAAAATGATCCACTCCCTTTCGATATTTTGAGCACTCATGCAATGGATGAGCGTAAGCAAGAAAGTCGACACTTAGGATGGCAAAGAGAGAAAAATGATGGAGGGGGAAGACAAAAAAGGTGTGAAAGGCTCACATCAATGAGGACAATCATCGGCGAGAGAAAGCCAAATGATAGATATGATGTGAGGAGTAGGGATTGCCATGCAACGGATGCACATATGAGCTAAGGTAAGCTCTCCAATGGAACTAGTGGGGGTGCATCCAACTTGCTTGCTCAAGAAGACCTAGAGCTCTTTTGAGGAGGCTCATCATTGGAATATACAAGCCAAGTTCTATAGTGTGAAGGTCCCCACATAGCTATATGCATGAATGATAATCTCTATGGAGTACAAGGTATAAGATGGAGTACGAGTGTGGATCTCTCAAAAGGAATAGTAGTGTGCCCCCTTATCTCTTTTTATTTCTTTTTCTCTTTTTTCTATATTTTTTATTTTTTTTGTGGCCTCAATGGCTCTTTCTATTTATCTCTCATTTGTCCTCTTTGCGATCTTTTGATTTTGTCCTCTTTGGGATCTTTTGATTTGTCCTCTTTGGGATCTTTTCCTCACTTTAGGGGCAACACTCTACAAATTACAGGAAGTATAGAAGATCTTTCACACTTTACAAAAAGTACTCAACATAAAGAAAATGAAACTATCATGATGTATGCAAATGTATGCCTCTGCCAGTGTAGCAGGATACGCAATGATACTAGCGCGTCATGTAGCAATGATCAGGGCAAGGCCCAACTAGCATGCGGCTCATCAATCAAGCAAAAAGCATGTACGACATGAAGATCAAGTCATGAGAAGATGGATGTTGCATGGCAATGTATCTCGGAAAGGCTATGGAAATGTCTTGATAGGTAGGTATGGTGGCTGTTTTGAGGAAGGATATAATGAGGCTTATGATGACAGAGCGTATCGTGCCAAGGATTGGATGCACCGGCGAAGTATGCGCCAACTCTCGAGGTGAGAAAGGGCAATGCACGGTACCGAAGAGGCTAGAGAAATATTGCTAGGTGGAAGTGTCAACTTTCGAATACTCACATTAGTCTGAAGAACTCATGCACTTATTATCGATAACTCTCAATCTAATTAGGAGGTTCACAAAGAGACAAGTACCCCGAGGAGGAGTGTATGGGGATTTGGTTATCCTTGCGCATCCCCGGCTCATGGTACGTGAGTGTACTCTAATATTCGATCCCTCCAAAGATTAGTGATCCATTTAGTAGCTAAAGTTCTCATTATAGGTTTTAGAAAATAAACACGGATTGCCCAATATACGACATCTATCACTAATAGGCTAAAGCTCTTGACACCAAAAGTTCAGACATTACTCATGGCAATACCTCAAAACTATTGCAAGTTACTACTAAAATTAAATAGCAACCTCAATTACCTACTTTAAGTTAAGACACACAACTCAGTGCAACATGCAAACTCTCTTAACGAGAATAACATGAAAACTCAAGAGAGTTCAACAACCAACTAAACAAAAGCACTTTAAAAAGAAAAGCATGAAAACTAAGAGCTAAACATGACAGTAGCTAAGAAAAGACAAAGAACACACACAGCAAAGATAAGCATGAAAATCCTATGTTGTGTTCTAGGTTGAATTGGAGCGTGTTTCTCTCCCACACAAAGAAAGCTGGGTTCTAACTTGTTATGAACAACAAGCAAAGCTAAAGAAAACTAAAAAGGAAACTAAGCGCAAGACGCTCCAAGCATAGCACATAACACATGAAGTGATAATTATAGTGGAACGAAAGGCAAACTGATAATTGTTGATGGAGAAGGGGATGCATGGGGGCATCCCCAAGCTTAGACTCCTGAGTCTTCTTGAATATTTCTTGGGGGTGCACGGGGGCATCCCCAAGCTTGAGCGTTTGACCCTCTTGAATCTTCTTTTATCATCTTCCCTCGCACACTTGAAAACTCCCTTCATACATAACTCATCATAATCTGATTAGCGAGGTTAGTACCCATAATAAAATAACTTTTCCCTACTGGAAATAAAGATAATCTTGAAGAGCTACTGTTTCTCAAGATTTCCAAAAGGTTTTTGCAAAGAAAAAGCAAGCTCAAGGTTTGCAAAACGAAGAAAAGGCAAAACAGGACATAATCTGTGAAAAACAGACCAGCAGGTAGTAAATAATTTTTTCGGGGCACTTCTGCAACTCAAATCAAAAAACTCAGAACAGACGCCCGAAAGCCAATTGTATAGAGCACGCTGTCAAAAAAATTCAGATCAAAACGATGATCTGGTGATTTTATACGAATTTTTCTGTCCAAGGACAGAATCTGTTTTCTGGACTGCACGTCGCAACTTTTGAACTTTCTTGCAATCGGAGGCTAAATTTGGCACAAAGCTGAAAAGAAAAGATACAATTATGATGCTACTGTAGTAACAAACATCAAGACACAACAAAAGCAAAATAAAACCTAATTCATTGTGGGCTGCCTCCCAAAAGCGCTTTCTTTTATGCCTTTAAGCTAGGCATGATGCAAAAAGAGAAAATCAAGTTTTATCAAGAGTGAGAGAATAGCTAGCCCGTGTAACAGACTCAAAAGGCAACTTAATCTTCTTTCTAGGGAAGTGTTCCATTCCTTTCTTGAGAGGGAATTGGAATTTTATATTACCCTCTTTCATGTCAATGATAGCACCAACGGTGCGAAGAAAAGGACGTCCCAAAATAATTGGACATGAAGGTTCACATTCAATATCCATAATAATTAAATCAGTGGGAACATAATTGTCATTGACAACGATAAGAACATCGTCGATCTTCCCCAAAGGTTTCTTTACAGAAGAATCAACAAGACGAACACCAAAAGAACAAGGATCAAAAGATTTCAATTTAAACATATCATATATTCTTTTGGGCATAACGGATGTACTAGCTCCAACATCACATAAAGCATAGCAAGAGAAGTTATTCAACTTAATTTTAATCATAGGATCCCAACCATCTTTTAGCTTTCTAGGTATGGAGGCTTCTACCCTAAGCTTCTCCTCCCTAGATTTGATGAGAGCATTAGTGGTATGCTCTGTGAAGGCAAGGTTAAGTGTGCTAGTGTGGGGATCTCTAGACATTTTGTGAAGAAAATCAATAACTTCAGAAAGGGTGCAATTATCAAAATCAAGGTCACTAATATCAAGTAAAGTGGTAGTGGTGTCCTTTAGGCTCACTTGTTTGGTAGCTTCTATGGTCATAGGAGTTTCTACGGTTGAGGTCATAGCATCACCATTAATAGGTCCAATGGGACTAGGAGTGCATTGGGTGCTAAGAGTTTGGATATCCTCAACAACTTGGATAGTAGCAACAGTGTGGTGGGTAGGAAGGCTCTTAATTCTATCTTCTTCCTCCTTTTCTCTAGCCCATCTCTCTTTAAGTTTAGCCATCATCCTAATGTTTTCATTAATTTGCACTTGAATAGCATTCATAGGAGTGGTCTTCCTCTCCTCAAGAGGAGAAGTTCTAATTTTAAGCAACTCTACCTCATGGGCTAAATTGTCTACCTTCGAAGAGAGATTATTTAGTTTGTCTAGTTTTTCTTCTACACTCTTATTGAAGGCCTTTTGGGTAGTGATGAAGTCTTTAAGCATAATCTCTAGTTCAGAAGTGGAGTTCTGGGAGCTAGGATAAGCATTGTTGTTCCCATAAGAATTAGAGGGGAACGGTCTAGGGTTGCTACCAAAATTACTCCTATAAGCATTGTTATTGAAATTGTTTCTAGAGACAAAGTTCACATCTACTTGATCTTGAGCAATCAAAGAATTTAAAGGAACATCATGAGGATCAATAGGAGATTGCTTGGAAAGTAGAGACATGATCAAGTCAACTTTTTAATTTAGGGAGGAAATCTCCTCGACAGAGTTTACCTTCCTACCTGTTGGAGCGCGTTCGGTGTGCCATTGGGAATAATTGGTCATCATCTCATCGAGAAGCCTCGTGGCAGCACCAAGTGTAGTTGACATAAAGGTTCCTCCCGCGGCCGAATCCAACAAGTTCCGCGAGGTAAAGTTCAAGCCTGCATAAAAAGTTTGGATAACCATCCAAGTAGTCAAACCATGAGTAGGGCAGTTCTTGACAAGAGATTTCATGCGTTCCTGATGGGCCTCTAACCCCTCGTTGGTTACCCCAAGTGGAAGGTGTGAGATGCAGTGTTGTGGAAGTTTTTCCCTTAGCAAAGATGCCAAGGATCGAATCCCCAGAGTCTCCTAGGTTCAACAAGTAGGTGTCAACTGCTAACGGCGCCAAATATTAGCAATCAACGTGGACCTGCACACAGATACAAATAACTTTGCTCCCAACGAGTACAGAGAGGTTGTCAATCCCTCCGGCCTTGTAGTTCACAAAGGGTTAAACGCAAATGATAGTAGTGATAGATAATGTTTGCAATAGTAAATAATAGCGAAAAGTAAATAGCGGATGTGATCAATGATGGTAATATGGACCGGAGTCTCATGATGTTCACTAGTGATGTCTCTCTTCCAAAAGACGATAAAACAACTATGTGAGGTGAACGAATTACAGCTGGGCAATTGACAGGACCACGAACGCAAACTAATGCTGACTACATTGCAAGAAAGGTTGAGGTTCAAAGCATGGGCGGTACGCCAAAGTAAGTACACCGAAATCCATCAATATCTACTACTAATCATCCACCTTGAGATATCTATCTAGAACATCTCGCTGGTATTAATTTGCGAGCCCCACCCATAGTGTAAACTCAAAGCAACAGACAACTGCATTAAAAGAACTTTGCGTAAAGTAAACAATCATTGCACTCGCGGGCACAAGCACCGTTGTTTTCCCCCTTGTGGCAACAACACAACCCCTAGACTCATGTTTCTGTCACTCAAACTAGTCATCGAGGGGCATGAACCCACAATCGAGCATAACGTTCCCTCTTGGAGTCACTACGTATTACTTGGCCAAAGCAATAAATAACAACGGAGAACATGCAAGAATTACTTATGAACATAAATATAAAAGAGGTAGATCAAATATATTACTCAATCATAATCTGAACATAATCTCATAATCCATCGGATCCCAGCAAACTCATCATAGCAACAGCATAAGGATTACATATGTGCCTCGATCATGTAGGGTAGCTCACGAGGACTAATTAGTGAAGCACAAGAACGGGAGGAGAACATCACATAGCTACTGGTCATGGACTCATGGTCCAAGGGAGACTACTCACAACTCATCTGGGAGGCGTCCATGGTGGTGGAGAGGCTCCCGATGATGATCCTCCCCTCCGGCAGGGTGCCGGGAAGAGTTCTCCTGGTGCTTCCGATCTTGGAAGCGGCGTCGGCGGCGGAACAGAGATGAGATCGCGAAAAAGAGTTCCCGTCCCGAGGGTTTCGAAGGACGCTCTAAATATATGCCAAAGGGGGGCACCAGACGGGGCTCGGGGGGCCCAAGCGCCCCCCCCCGGCGCGGCCTAGGGGGGGCGCCGCCAGGGCGCTTGGAGCCCTGGTGGCCCCCCCGGCTGTCCTTCGGGCGCAAGGTAGGTTCTGGAACGCTGATTTTTTATATAATGTTTTTGGATTTTTCCTGGCAGTTCTCGTAATGTGAAAACCTGAAATACAAAAACAGCCGAAAACAGAAACTGGCACTGGGGTGCACTGGATTAGTAGGTTAGTCCAAATATGATCAAAAGTGTATGGAAGTGTATAATTATCATAGCAATATCACCCAAAAGTGGCATGGAGCAAGCAGAAATTATAGATACGTTTTGGACGTATCAACATCCCCAAGCTTAATTCCTGCTCGTCGTCGAGTTGGTAAATGATAACAAGAATAATTTCTGTGGTGACATGCTATTAACCATATAGGACTTTTTATAGTCATATGACAAAAGCTTACTGAGACAATGAATCTACAGTAATTAAGTTGCCTCATGAGAAAATCACAAATGACTGAAAGTTCTACAACATGAAACTGAAACATCAAAAAGATTTGCAATGAACATGATGTGCAAATATGATAAAGTGATATCTAGCTTGCCCCCTTTAGTGAAGCAAAACATAAATGCAGGGGCACCTCCAAGGTTTAAGTGATGACTAGATACAATGATTTCAGAAATAACGATATCACAATCATGCAAAAGACAATGCTACTTTGGGACAATGCACATTACACTCAGAATGACAATCATGCTCTCAGTAGTTGGTGCTTGAAGAAAGAAGGTGGAGACTCAACATAAAAGTAAAATAATGGTCATGTGCTAGAGCTTTTTATTTTGAAAACATAGAAGCAATTTTGTCAACGGTAGTAGTACTTCATATGTGTTATGTATAAGACATCTTATAAGTTGCAAGCCTCATGCATCGAATACCAATAGTGCCAGCACCTTGTCCTAATTAGCTCGGATTTCCATGGGTTATCATTGCATTACATATGTTTCAACCAAGTGTCACAAAGGGGTACCTCTATGCCACCTGTACAAAGGTCCAAGGAGATAAATCACATTTGATTTCTCGTTTTTGATAGATCTCAACTTGAGGACATCCATACCGGGACAACATAGAAAATAGATAATGGACTCCCCTTCAATGCATAAGCATATTCTCATAAGAGATTGAGGATTAATGTCCAAGCAAAAACTTCCACCATGATACATGGCTTTGGTTGGCGGCCCAATGTTCTTCTCTAACAATATGCATATTCAAACCAACCCATGGCAAATCACCCTTACTTCAGACAAGACGAACATGCATAGCAACTCACATGATATTCAACAAAAGTGTAACAATTGATGGCGTCCCCAGAAACATGGTTACCGCTCAGCAAGCAATTATAAGAAATAAGATACATAAGCAACATATTCTTTACCAAAATAGTTTTTAAGCTACTTTCCCATGAGCTATGTATTGTAAAGTTAGTTCGCTTAGTACAGGTGGAGGTTAGCAAAAGACTGGGAGCGACCAACTAAGAGAGCAATGACGGTCATAATCATGCAGAGCGACAAAGCAACATTGAATCAGGCATGGAAGTTATATCGCTACTCAGAAATAAAAGATCATCAAGGCTAGACAGACTTTCTTTACAGTCTTAAATATGCGTGAGCATACGCCAAGTCAATCAAAATAAATTCTTGAAGGAAGATATTACTAAACCATACCACATCATTGGCAAACAAATCATGTTGGTACTCCAATAAGACATTGGGAATCCCCCAGCTATTTGAGACTAACCACAAGAAAACATGAATTACTAAGCACCATTATGCAAGTAGCATCTTTATCATAGACATATCAACCAACGAAACGGAAGCAAACTCTCTTAATAAGATAAGCATGATAATTAAAGAGAGTTCAAGCAACCAACTAAACAAAAGCTCTTTGAAAAAGATAAGCATGAATACTAAGAGCAGAGCATGATAGTAGCTATTAAAAGACAAAGAACACACACAACAAGGATAGACATGAAAATTCTATGTTATGTTCTAGGTAGAAGTGGAGCGTGTTTCTCTCCCACATAAAGAAAGCTGAGTTCTAACTCGTTATGAAAAACTAAAAAGAAAACTAAAAGCAAGACGCTCCAAGCATAACACATAACACATGAAGTGATAAAAATATAGCGGAACGAAAGACGAACTGATAATGTTGATGGAGAAGGGGATGCACGGGGGCATCCCCAAGATTAGACGCTTGAGTCTCCTTGAATATTTCTTGGGGGTGCACGGGGGCATCCCCAATCTTGAGCGCTTGACACTCCTGAATCTTTTTATCATCTTCCCTCGCACACTTGAAAACTCCCTTCATACATAACTCATCATAATCTAATTAGCGAGGTTAGTACCCTTAATAAAATAGTTGTTCCTTGCTGGAAATAAAGATATTCTTGAAGTTCTACTGTTTCTCAAGATTGCCAAAAGGTTTTTGCAAAGAAAAAGCAAGCTCTTGATTTGCAAAATGAAGGAAAGGCAAAACAGGACAGAATCTGTGAAAAACAGAACAGCAGGTAGTAATTGATTTGTTCGGGGTACTTCTGCAACTCAAATCAAAAAAATCAGAACAGACGCACGAAATACAATTATATAGAGAACGCTGTCGAAAAAATTCAGACCAAAAAGATGATCTGGTGATTTTATACGAATTTTTCTGTCCAAGGACAGAATCTGTTTCCTGGACAGCACCTCACAACTTTTGAACTTTCTAGCAATCAGAGGCTATACTTGGCACAAATATGAAAAGCAAAGATACAATGATGATGCTACTGTAGTAAACAACATCAAGACACAACAAAAGCAAAATAAAATTTTTATTCATGTGGGCTGCCTCCCAAAAGCGCTTTCTTTTATGCCTTTAAGCTAGGCATAATGCATAGAGATCAAGTTTTATCAAGAGTAAAAGAATAGCTAGCCCGTACAACGGACTCAAAAGGTAACTTGATCTTCTTTCGAGGGAAGTGTTCCATCCCTTTCTTGAGGGGAAACTGAAATTTTATATTACCCTCTTTCATGTCAATGATAGCACCAACGGTGCGTAAAAAGGGACGTCCCAAAATAATTGGACAAGAAGGATCACATTCAATATCCATTATAGTAAAATCAACGGGAACATAATTATCATTGACAACGATAAGAACATCGTCGATCCTCCCCAAAGGTTTCTTTATGGAAGAATCAACGAGACGAACACCAAAAGAACAAGAATCATAAGGTTTCAATTTAAGCATATCATATATTCTTTTGGGCATAACAGAGGTACTAGCACCAACATCACATAATGCATAACAAGAGAAGTCATTCAATTTAATTTTTATCATAGGATCCCAACCATCTTCTAGCTTTCTAGGTATGGAGGCTTCTACTCTAAGTTTCTCCTCCCTAGCTTTGATGAGAGCATTAGTGATATGCTCTGTGAAGGCAAGGTTAAGCGTGCTAGTGCGGGGGTCTCTAGACATCTTGTGAAGGAAATCAATAACTTCGGTAAGAGTGCAATTATCAAAATCAAGGTCACGAGTATCAAGTAAAGTGGTAGTGGTGTCCTTTAGGTTCATTTGTTTGGTAGTTTCTATAGTCATAGCATCACCATTAATAGGTCAAATGGGACCAGGAGTACATTGGGTGCTAAGAGTTTGAACATCCTCAACAACTTGGATAGTAGCAACAGTGTGGTGGGTAGGAAGGCTCTTAATTCTATCTTCTTCCTCCCTTTCTCTAGCCCATCTCTCTTTAAGTTTAGCCATCATCCTAATGTTTTCATTAATTTGCACTTGAATAGCATTTATAGGAGTGACTTCCCTCTCCTCAAGAGGAGAAGTTTTAATTTTTAGCAATTTTACCTCATTGGCTAAATGGTCTACCTTAAAAGAAAGATCATCTAGTTTATGTAGTTTTTCTTCTATACTCTTATTAAAGGCTTTTTGGGTAGTGATGAAATCTTTAAGCATAATCTCTAGTTCAGTAGTGGAGTTCTTGGTACTAGGATAAGCATTGTTGTTCCCATAAGAATTAGAGGGGAACGGTCTAGGATTGTTACCAAAATTACTCCTATAAGCATTGTTGTTAAAATTGTTTCTAGAGATAAAGTTCACATCTACTTGTTCTTGAGCAATCAAAGAATTTAAAGGAACATCACGAGGATCAACAGAGGATTGCTTCGAAAGTAGAGACATGATCAAGTCAACTTTTTCATTTAAGGAGGAAATCTCCTCGACAGAGTTTACCTTCCTACCTGTTGGAGCGCGTTCGGTGTGCCATTGGGAATAGTTGGTCATCATCTCATCGAGAAGCTTCGTGGCAGCACCAAGTGTAGTTGACATAAAAGTTCCTCCCGCGGCCGAATCTAACAAGTTCCGCGAGGTAAAGTTCAAGCCTGCATAAAAAGTTTGGATAACCATCCAAGTAGTCAAACCGTGAGTAGGGCAGTTCTTGATAAGAGATTTCATACGTTCCCACGCTTGGGCAACATGTTCATTATCCAATTGTTTAAAATTCATTATGTTACTTCTAAGTTGGATAATTTTAGCAGGTGGATAGTATTTTCCGATAAAAGCATCTTTGCACTTGTCCCAAGAATCTATGCTATTTCTAGGCAAAGACTGAAACCAAATTTTAGCTCCTCCTCTCAAGGAGAAAGGAAAAAGCTTAAGCTTAACAATATTACCATCTATTTCTTGGTACTTTTGCATATCACAAAGTTCAACAAAGTTGTTTAAGTGTAAAGCAACATCATCTCCAACACCGGAGAATTGATCTTTCATGACTAAGTTCAGTAAAGCAGGTTTAATTTCATATGAAGGTGCTGAAGTGGCAGGTGTAGTGATAGGTGTGCTGATAAAGTCATCGTTGTTGTGACTAGTGAAGTCACCGAACTTGGTGTTCTCGGTGGAACCCATAGTAGCAAGCAAGCAAGATAACTATTTTGGTGATTTTCGATAAAAAGGTACTAAAGCAAAAACTGAAAGGTAAACTAACAAGACTAAAAAGCAAAGGTAAAAGATAGCGTGCAACGGCGCCAGAAAAACTCCTTGATGGGCCTCTAACCCCTCGTTGGTTACCCCAAGTGGAAGGTGTGAGATGCAGTGTTGTGGAAGTTTTTCCCTTAGCAAAGATGCCAAGGATCGAATCCCCAGAGACTCCTAGGTTCAACAAGTAGGTGTCAACTGCTAACGGCGCCAGATATTAGCAATCAACGTGGACCTGCACACAGATACAAATAACTTTGCTCCCAATGAGTACAGAGAGGTTGTCAATCCCTCCGGCCTTGTAGTTCACAAAGGGTTAAACGCAAATGATAGTAGTGATAGATAATGTTTGCAATAGTAAATAATAGCGAAAAGTAAATAGCGGATGTGATCAATGATGGTAATATGGACCGGAGTCTCATGATGTTCACTAGTGATGTCTCTCTCCCAAAAGACGATAAAACAGCTATGTGAGGTGAACGAATTACAGCTGGGCAATTGACAGGACCACGAACGCAAACCAATGCTGACTACATTGCAAGAAAGGTTGAGGTTCAAAGCATGGGCGGTACGCCAAAGTAAGTAGACCGAAATCCATCAATATCTACTACTAATCATCCACCTTGAGATATCTATCCAGAACATCTCGCTGGTATTAAGTTGCGAGCCCCACCCATAGTGTAAACTCAAAGCAACAGACAACTGCATTAAAAGAACTTTGCGTAAAGTAAACAATCCTTGCACCCGCGGGCACAAGCACCGTTGTTTTCCCCCTTGTGGCAACAGCACATCCCCTAGACTCATGTTTCTGTCACTCAAACTAGTCATCGAGGGGCATGAACCCACAATCGAGCATAACGTTCCCTCTTGGAGTCACTACGTATTACTTGGCCAAAGCAATAAATAACAACGGAGAACATGCAAGAATTACTTATGAACATAAATATAAAAGAGGTAGATCAAATATATTACTCAATCACAATCTGAACATAATCTCATAATCCATCGGATCCCAGCAAACTCATCATAGCAACAGCATAAGGATTACATATGTGCCTCGATCATGTAGGGCAGCTCACGAGGACTAATTAGTGAAGCACAAGAACGGGAGGAGAACATTACATAGCTACTGGTCATGGACTCATGGTCCAAGGGAGACTACTCACAACTCATCCGGGAGGCGTCCATGATGGTGGAGAGGCTCCCGATGATGATGCTCCCCTCCGGCAAGGTGCCGGGAAGAGTTCTCTTGGTGCTCCCGGTCTTGGAAGCGGCGGCGGCGGCGGAACAGAGATGAGATCGCGAAAAAGAGTTCCCGTCCCGAGGGTTTCGAAGGACGCTCTAAATATATGCCAAAGGGGGGCACCAGACGGGGCTCGGGGGGCCCAGGCGCCCCCCCGGCGCGGCCCAGGGGGGCGCGCCGCCAGGGCGCCTGGAGCCCTGGTGGCCCCCCCGGCTGTCCTTCGGGCGCAAGGTAGGTTCTGGAACGCTGATTTTTTATATAATTTTTCTGGATTTTTCCTGGCAGTTCTCGTAATGTGAAAACCTGAAATACAAAAACAGCCGAAAACAGAAACTGGCACTGGGGTGCACTGGATTAGTAGGTTAGTCCAAATATGATCATAAGTGTATGGAAGTGTATAAATATCGTAGCAATATCACCCAAAAGTGGCATGGAGCAAGCAGAAATTATAGATACGTTTTGGACGTATCAGTTCCCAAGCTTGGGCAACGTGTTCATTATCCAATTGTTTAAAATTCATTATGTTACACCTTAAGTGGATAATTTTAGCAGGGGGATAGTACTTCCCAATAAAGGCATCCTTGCACTTGTCCCAAGAATCTATGCTATTCCTAGGCAAGGATTTCCACCAGATTTTAGCTCCTCCTCTCAAGGAGAAAGGAAAAAGCTTAAGCTTAACAATATCACCATCTATTTCTTGGTACTTTTGCATATCACAGAGCTCAACAAAATTATTTAAGTGCAAAGCAGCATCATCTCCAGCACCGGAGAATTGATCTTTCATAACTAGGTTCAGTAAAGCAGGTTTAATCTCATAAGAAGGTGCTGAAGTGGCAGGTGTAGCAATAGGCGTGCAGATAAAGTCATTGTTGTTATGACTAGTGAAATCACACAACTTGGTGTTCTCGGTGGAACCCATAGCAGCAGCAAGCAAGATAACTATTTTTTTGATTTTTGATAAAGGACACTAAACCAAAAACTGAAAGGTAAACTAACAAGACTAAAAAGCAAAGATAAAAGATAGCGTGCAACTCCCCTATCTTAAAGAGTGGAGTCCCCGGCAACGGCGCCAGAAACTTTGCTTGATGGCTTCTCGCCCCTCGTTGGTTACCCCAAGTGGAAGGTTGAGATGTAGCGTAGCAGCAAGTTTCCCTTGGCAAAGGTATCAAGGATCGAATCCCGTGAGACTCCGAGGGTCGACAAGAAGGTGTCAACGGCACCAGAAACTTAGCGGTTGACAGGACCTGCACACAGATACAAATAACTTTGCTCCCAACGAGTACAGAGAGGTTGTCAATCCCTCCGGCCTTGTCGTTTACAAAGGATCAAACACAAGAGATAATAATGATAGGTATGACTGCAACTAGGAATAAGAACATGAAGTAAATATCGGGTGTGATCAGTGATGGTAATATGGACCGGGGTCCCATGATGTTCATTAGTGATGTCTCTCTCCCAAAAGACAATAAAACAGCAAAGCGAGGTAAACAAATTACAGCTGGGCAATTGACAGGATTATGTGCGCAAACCAATGCTAACTATGCTGTAAAGAAAGGTAGAGGCTCAAAAGCATGGGCGGTACGCCAAGGCAAGTAGACCAAAATCCATCTGCATCTACTACTAATCATCCACCTTGAGATATCTATCCAGAACATCTCGCTGGTATTAAGTTGCGAATCCCACCCAAAGTGTAAACTCAAAGCAACAGACAACTGCATTAAAAGAACTTTGCGTAAAGTAAACAATCCTTGCACCCGCCAGTACAAGCACCGTTGTTTTCCTCCTTGTGGCAACAGCATATCCCCTAGACTCATGTTTCTGTCACTCAAGTTAGTCATCAGGGGGCATGAACCCACAATCAAGCATAACGCTCTCTCTTGGAGTTACTACCTACTACTCGGCCAAAGCAATAAACAACAACGGAGATCATGCTAGAATTACTTAGGAACATAAATATAAAAGAGGTGAATCAAATATATTACTCACACACAATCTGAACATAATCTCCTAATCCATCGGATCCCAGCAAACTCAGCATAGCAACAGCAGAAAGATTACATATGTGCCTCGATCATGTAGGGAAGCTCACGAGGTCTAAACCATGAAGAACAAAGAGGGGAGGAGAACATCACATAGCTACCGGTCATGGACCCATGGTCCAAGGGGGACTACTCACGACTCATCCGGGAAGCGTCCATGGTGGTGGAGAAGCTCCCGGTGGTGGTTCTCCCCTCCGACAGGGTGCCGGGAAGAGTTCTCCTGATGCTCCCGATCTTGGAAGCACGGCGGCGACGGAACAGAGGCTAGATCGTAAAAAAGGGTTCCGTCCTCGAGGGTTTCGGGACGCGAGGAATATATATATGCAAAGGGGGGTCACCAGAGGCGGAGAGGGGGCCCCAGGCGCCCCCTGGTGCGGCCAGGGGTGGGGCCGCGCCGGGTGACCGCCTGGGCCACCCCTGGCTCCCCTCTGGCCCTGCTTTGGTGATTCTCGAAGGTTCCTGTACGCTTATTTTTCCTGTATTTTTCCGGAATTTTTTGGGCACTTTTAATATGGGGGAAACCTGAAATAGAAAAACAGCAGAAAACAGGAACTGGCACTGTGGTGCACTGAGTTAATAGGTTAGTCTAAATATGATCAAAAGTGTATGGAAGTGCATAAATATCATAGCGATATCACACAAAAGAGGCATGGAGCAAGCATAAATTATAGATACGTTTTGGACGTATCATAGGGGAGTTGAATTTTCGAGTTAAGAATAGATAGGAAAAAGGTCCTATGTCAGGGACACCAATACCACTTGTCTTGCTTGTTGATTCGCAAGAATCGGTTCTCTTGTTTGTGGAGTAATCTAATCCACTCAGCAATCAAAATTATCTGGTAGTTCTATCGTTCGCCGTGAAAGATTAGGCCAAAAACCATAGGATCTCTACTTGATTCTTATCAGCGATCCACAAGGATGAAGATGGGAAGACTTGCTGAACCACCTTTCAAGACTGACGACCGAGACAAAGAGCAGTTCGAAAGAACCGATGAGCGTCCCCAACTTGAAGACCGGGTTTAGGTGCTACTGTTGGTGTCCTAGATTTGGGGTCACTCACCATGTCGTCTCCTGACCAGGTGGGCCGGGCCGAGGAACCCCATGAAGGTTCATCAAAGGGCCATCCTAAGAAGGCCCATGGCGGTCTACAAGGAAAATCAAGAAGCCTTGGCGTTCAAGACAAGGACTCCTAATCCATGGAGGACTCCTCTCCACCAACGTAGCCGAATAGGACTCCTGCTATCCTAGGCCTCCGCTATCTTATATAAACCGATGCTAGGCTAGTCAACAGAAAAATCTCAACACATCCTAGAGATGACACACAACGATATTGCGGTAGATCAACCCATAATCTGTACTCACTTGAAATCAATACAATAAAAGCAGAACATAATGTATTATCTTCTTGAGAGATCCCAAACATGGGTAAAACCTTGTGTCCGTTGTTAACATCGTGTCAAGGCTACTAGTTTGGCCCCCCCTACCCGAGATCAGCTGGATTTTACTCCATCGGCGCCACCAGGTCGGGATCGTTGAGGACCTAGGCCGGCACATCGCTGGGTGTGGCGAACACGGAGTAGCGGACGGTGTTGCGCCGCCTGCCTTGGCGGACACGACGGCCCGCGATGAAGAGGGACCGCCGCCACCGAGGTAGTGGAGGATCTGCTCGCGTGCCTTGGCGATCCTAATTATACAACTTACACCCCATTTTTTTTTCCAAAACTTACACCCCAAAACAGATGCAAGTTACAAATTTACACATGCAAGTTTCAACATACAACATACACCCCAGAACATGCAAGCTACAAATTTGCACAAATAAGTTTCAACATAGAACTTAGACCCCAAAATAAATGCAACTTACAAATTTACACAAACAAGTTTCATCATAGAACTTACACCCCAAAACAGAAAACAAACAGTTTCAAAACTTACACGGATATGCTTTGAAACTTGAAGAATCAGAGCCGCGTATCTCTAATTCGACGGTCCTATTAAAGTTTTCCTAGTGTATCACCGCAAAAGGTTGTTTCTACTGTAGTTGCCCTCGAAGGACGCGAGCTGAGAAGTTTTGTGTCAGTCAAAAGAAGTACAATCCTAAACAGATTTTGTGACGGTTGTGCCCTCTCGAAAGCGAGGCATGTGCCAATCATAATGGTGCCAATCGTTGGCCCAGACCAGAATTTGTGGTTTTGGATCGTGGTTTGTCTATCAACTCTTGCCCAGATAGGATATTTTTATAAGAAAAAAAATAGACATGAGTGAATTTCCTCAACATTGTAGTTCTCCAAACATTTTGCTAATCTATGTGTAACTCTTAGGAACTGGGTCTCTGATGCATAGTGCCGCAAAATGTTCTATAAAAATGACCTGTAGGTGCAATTGAGTTTCCCGTTCACTATTCACATTTGCCCGCTCATCAATTCAATTAATAACAACACGTCGGCCGCTGTTGGCTAGCTTTTTTAGGAGTACTACTATCTCCGTCCCAAAAAATGACTCAACTTTGCACTAACTTTAGTACAATGTTGACCCTCTCGCAAATCGTTTCGCTCCCTGTCCATGAAAAAGCGATCAGGGAGGCGACCAACTCCTCCCGTGCTCTGTCGGCGAGGCCGCGGGTTCTCTTGCCCTTTAGTTGCCACTCCAAAAACGGATGTGTGGGGGAACCCTAGCTCTCTGCCTCGGCTGTAGTTAGGGTTAGGTTTAGTGTGTCCCACGACGACGTTTGTATGGCGGTGACACTGGCGTTTGGAATAAAATTTCCCCAATCTCAGCCCCATCTTGATGACATCCTCGGTGGTGAAATCGCACGATTTGTGGGAACCATATTCCATCGTTTTCTTGGTGCGATGGATCTGGTGGTGTTTATTGTGTCTATGGCAGATCTCATCTCATGTGGTGTCGCCTTTGTTTGGGGGAAGATAAAGGTCCAAGAACAAGGCTGGAGGCTAGTAGGTGTCGGTTCCGGTGTTCTACCTCGACGACATCAACGAGATGCAACAGATATGGGTTTCGAGAAGCACGATGATGATCCCCAGTTGACGCGCCACATCGATAACGGCCTTGCCGGTGGCAGGCCTCTTCTTTAGCTCACAAAGTCCTCATGGACGATTGTGCTTTTTCGTCTCCGAAGACGGCAAGTGGTGAAGATGATGGTTGTAGAAATCTTATTCAATGAAGTTTTCTTGCATATGTTTTTGGGCATGTGTCTTTTCTCTTTCTTTCTTGTGATTTTCACGATTTCATGTTGTAATTTGACATTTGTTTAATGGTATGCGAAATTGAATAGAGTTTGTGAGGGGTGTGGTGGAATCAAAGGAAGAGAAGAGAGATCATCAGATTGTATGTTGGCTAATTATATGATGGGATTCATGAGACATGGGAGAGAGTAGGATTCATGTGCCATGATGAAACGAGTAGGGGCTCCCCAATTTCGTGAGTGCAAGACAAAAGCGTGGACTGCATCACATGTTCTATACCAGACGCCTTGAAGGGAGAGAGTGTGATTCGTGTGCCCATGATGGAGATTAAATCCGCGCTTCATGCTGCACCATACACCTTTAATTAATATTTTTCGTGTCTGAAGAGTATCACCCGTTTAATTGCAGCTTTTGACGCGTTAGTGTTAGCCTCTGTATTTTTATACTACTCCCCGTGTCTCAAATTAGTTGTCTTACATTTGTCTATATTCAGATATTATATATGCAACAAAGATCTTTTTTACAACACAAACTTTATTGTGTTATGCCGAGTGTTAATAGTTTGATTTCGATTAACATATCATTACTTCAAAATTGATGCCTAGGATTTTCACTATTAGACTACAAAAGATATGTCAGCTATAGGCTCCATGTCATTAGGATTCAATCAACATACATACATAAATTTGAACAGGTTCTTTGCTATTGCTCTACAATTAGGGGTGCAATATTGTATTATTCTACAAAATAGTAGTTCTGCTCCAGCACTACCGGCAAACATGGTCGCTCTCAGTCGATGGTGTATTCGTGGAAGCTGACGACCCAGCAACGACCAGAATGATGCTTCGGAAGCAGGATGACTCGGTGATATTCGCTGTAGATCGATAGTTATTCCATTGCAACGAAGCTCTCGAAGCGGATATACATGCGATAATAATTTGCATGGGGCTAGCTGTAAAATATTCTGACATGCCTATCATCGTGCAATCGGATTCAGTGCTGGCATTGTCCATTCTTTCTGGTAATAGCTTGGATTGTTCGGCCTACGGAGTTTATTCCTCATAAAATTCATAGAGATCATAATAGAGGTTGCAGATTGCTTAACACGACTGTGTGGTTGGATCAAGGACCTTCATCAATAGAGAAAATTTTACCTCTGAGTTATAACCCGCCAAAAAAGCCAAGTAGTTCTGCTGCTACTTAATGTTTATATCCACATCAATGGCCATGTACTCCCTCCGTTCCAAATTACTTGTCGTGGTTTTAGTTTAAATTTGAACTAAAACCACGACGAGTAATTTGGAATGGAGGGAGTATATTCTAAGGTCAAAACAGAGATTTCGTCCACCACGCCCGCGGAGAAACCACCACGATTTTGATCCCCGGCCACTACGGGTGACAAGTCGATCGTTCGGAGGCCGCCCCATCTCTACCTGAATGCAACGTGGGCGCACAGCACACCAGGCCGGAGCGCCGGACATTGACGGCGGACCCTGGGCTGG
Source organism: Secale cereale (assembly GCA_902687465.1). Taxonomy (NCBI): domain Eukaryota; kingdom Viridiplantae; phylum Streptophyta; class Magnoliopsida; order Poales; family Poaceae; genus Secale; species Secale cereale. Next base: position 653,747,146 of record LR738712.1, read on the forward strand.
GCAGCGCACTCCTACGTCAGAGAGAGGCAGCTCGTAGAGTTACGTAAGACTGACACGACGTCGCCTGGCGTTTGTGCAGCACGATCGCCGGCTCCACGATCGCCTGGCGCCCGGAGTCCGCGCGAAAGGTCCGTCCCTTGCCCTACTCCCCTAGCGACACTGTTAGACACGACATGAGCAGAAAAATTGCCGGGTCGAGATCTGTAGGGCGAGGCCACGGACAAAAAGTGCGCCAGAGGCGAAAGCAGAGCGCGCACCACCGTCATCACGGGACGGGAGGACCGGGCGACCGGCGGCGGGAAACCCGGAGGGCAGCCCCAGCGCCAGCGGCGTACCGGGAGATGCCGGGGCCTTTGCGCGGCATCTCGCGGCGTCCGTCCGTTTGGCCCGGGCGGAGGGGCCGGGGGCGGGGAGGATCGGGACACGACAAGAGTGCGTGGGCGCGTGGTGGGAAATAACGCGGTGATGATGCGACGGGGAAAGAAAGGGAAGGGGCGCGCGGGTCAGGTCAATGCTTGTTTCTCCTTCTCCACTGTGCCGTCTTGAGTGGGACTAGGACGCGTGCTGTGAGACCTTTCATGGCCGTTTTGCAGCGTCCAGTTAGGCCAACTCAACAGCGCGACTGTTCGCCCCCGTCCGTTTGAGGTAAAACAGACAAACTAGACGGTCTAGCTCGCGGGCGCAAACAGATTTTTGTCCGCTTTCGACCCATCCGCGGCCAAAGTTTGCGCCGGTTTAGGGGTGAAACAGACAGCACGCGGACGGGCGGGACGCACACGCTTGTCCTCCCCTGGCCCGCCTGTCGGTGGGAGAAACCACTCCCCCCGTCCCATTTGGCGCCATTACCACAAACCCTCCCACGCCCCTCCCGTCCGCCCCTCTCTCCTCCGTCCATGGCCGACGCCCCGCCGAATTCCGGCGGCTTGGCCGTCGACCCGCCCACAAAGGTGAAGAAGAAGGCGGCCAAGGCGCCAAGGAAGCCACGGTCGGAGTGCACGCCGGAGGAGATCGCCAAGTTGAACGCGGAATCGGCGAAGAGGAGGAGCGGAGAGCGGTCGTCAAGGTCAATGCCGCCGCGGCCAAGTTCGCCGCCCATCGTGATAAGATGGAAGCCGCGTGGCGCAAGGCCGCGGTCGACGAAAAGGAGGACCTCGTCAACAAAGCGAACACCCTCCTCATGCTTGGCATGGGCCGTCCGGCCGGGTTCCCTGCAGCGGCCGTCGGCCCCACGAGCACAGGCTCGTCGGTCGCCCGGCCTCCGCACTTCCAGTCGCCGACGTCGCGGACCGCGCCCATGTCGCCCGGCTTTCCTCCGCCAAGGCACGACGGGCAGTCCCGTTTCTCGGGGTCGCCGGACGTGGGCTTGTTCGCGCCGTCCACACCGCGTCCCGTGGTCGTCATCGACCTCAACGTCACGCCTGGGTCCAGCAGCGGCGGCCGGGCGCCCGTCGAGATGCAAAGAAAGCAAGCACGGGCACCTTTC
>LR738712.1:653748724-653764982 GCA_902687465.1 Secale cereale
GCATCTTGTTTGACGGAATGCCAACACCAACGCCAACGGTCGACGACCACTTCTACAACCAGTACATGGAGGACATGATCTTCGAGGGTGGGCATGGCCATGGCTACGACCCCGAGGAGACCCAAAGTCAGGATGGTCGCGCTCAGTACGTGCCCGATGAAGAGGCCGACGACCGTGCTGACTACGACCATGGTGACTCGTGGCATGAAGACGATGACATCTATATCAAAGATGATGATGATGAAGAAGTCAATGAGGTTGATATTAGTGGCGAGCCATTGTTCATCGACGAGCTCACCCAAAGAGCGGAAGCACAAAAGAAGAGGAAGAACATTCGCACGGGTTCATATACACAAGATGAGGACAAGTTGATTTGCCAAACTTGGATGGAGATTAGCCAAGATCCGAGGACCGGCGCGCAACAAAAGGGCATTGTTTTTTGGACGAGAGTCCACAAAACATTCCATGAAAGGAAGATGTTCGAGCCCTACCAATTTACAAGCAACCGTGGCATCGGCTCGATTCAAAAGAGGTGGTTGTTCATCCAACAAGAGTGCAACAAGTATCAAGCTGCATTTGAGAGCGTTGAAGCACGACTTGTGAGTGGTCTCGGCGTTGGGGACATGGTATGCTCTCCGCTAGCTGTGTTGCCGGCGAGGACAACTATTCATTTTGGAGGCTGGCTGTGTTGCCGGCCGCTGGCTGATGCCGGCGATGGACGTGTAGGCCGCTGGCTCTGTTGCCGGCGTGATGAACCGGGGCCGCTGGCCTGAACTAGGGCTGAACATTTGAAACGTTGCTTTTGGTTTTTTAAATAGACGCGAACAAGATGGGGCAAATGGATGTGACCGCGCGCTGGGCGCACGGCCACCGCATCCCCGGACACGACCTCAAATCCTTACCCAAACGGACAGAATTCGGACAAAACGGACGTCCGTTTGATGTCGCGCGATGGAGTTGACCTTACCACGGTAGGACTTTATTTTTTTACGAAGTGTCCTGATACAACTTTCAAAGCCCTCCACTATGTGACTTGATACCGTGATGATCGGTGATGAAGGTGCCGGGGTGCTCTACTTTTTCGTCTCGTGCATACATGATCCTACGGCTACGCAGGGTTTTGGTGAACAGCCGACCGACGGTGGTCATGGAGACTACATTTGCTCCTCCTCTGTGAGGGCGCACGATTTCTCTTTGCGCTCCCGTCTATGTCTCTACCCCCACTCCTTGCTACCGTCCTTGTGGCTCTGGCTACCGTTGGGTTAAATGTATTCGTGAAACTTCCCATTCCTAACTATACACTTGGGCGTAGCTCATGGAGCAACGCAAAAGAGTGTGTGAGAGATATTGTGTCTCGTTCCTGGCTCGGTGTATAGTAGTGTAGGAGGAACGTTTTGAAACAATATATAGCTTAAAGATAGAAGCAAATGTGGTGGATGGAATGCATTAGGAAATGCAACTCATCAATAAAGAGATATGCATTGAATAACATGAGATTTGAGATTACCCTCAGGACTGGCTAGTATAATTATGACCACACGGGGTGAAAACAGAGGCCCAGGTTACTTTGACTTCTAGGTCATAAAAATAATCTTTACATTGTGGAACATGATCAAATTTTATAGTTCCTTCACTCAAGTTTTTTTTTGCTAATCAGCGAGATTTATTGACAAAAACAAATAAGGATTACAATCACTGCAGAGAGTTTTGACGAGGAAGGAAGGGAAACAATTTAGCCAAAGACATCTCCTCCCTGTCTCACCTGCTTATTTTGCACAACGGTGAGCCACTTCATTTGCAACCTGATTAACAAATCTCAGATAGAAACTATTGAAGCTTCCCTCGTCTCATCAACTTCAGGGAGAACTCCAGCGATACTAGTTCTTGAGAAATCAGCAGAGCAGTTAGCCTCTCTTTTTCAGAGAAAAGGCATAGTGCCCAATTTTATAAATAAAGCTCAACGAGGAGAGACAACAATATCCGGTACAAGCAACGAACAAGTTTCCAGAGCCTAACAGCCAACACGTGCAATATGGCACGCAGACTAGCAAATGACACAATACAATGAGATCTACGCTGCATGAGGCGCCATCAAAGAAAGGGCAGGCACAAGGCTACGGCAGACGCATGGATCTTGGCAATGAGCGAGGCGACCGCAACATCATCGACGGCCCTAGACAACAGCCTCTGCTGCTACAAAAGGGCAGCCATTTTAAACAAACAATCAGTTGGGCGGTTAGGAAACAAATGTTCAATAGTAAAGTTATTCCTAAATGGTCCAAAAGCACCAGACAAAAACAACAAATGCCAGCCAAAAAAAAAACATAAAGAAACCAACCTGAATAGTTCTTAATGCAATCAAACATATCAGAGAAGCTAGAAGGGTTCTAGTTAGTGTTCAACCATGATCGAACACAACTCCAGCCAAGTCCGGGCAGGACAGGACACAGTTAAAAAACAATGTGTTCATTGTTTTTCAAATCTCCATACGGAGAACATGCAACATTAGCTGAGAAGTTTTTGGCCGCTAGCTGGAAGTTTGAGTCTGTTTGTTTGCAAAAGAATGATTTCTATCTTAAGGAGAATACATGATTGCCAAATAACCCTGAATCCAGGGTCCTGCCGCCCAGAGATGATCTTAGACTAAAAAGATTTAGTAAAAAAATTGCAACCCGAATAAAAAAGCTCAGATGGAAACTATTGAAGCTTCCCCTCATCTCAGCAAATTCATTGAGAACTCAGCAATACTAGTTCTTGAGAAATCAGGAGATTCCCACAACTTAATAACCTGCTGGGCGTCGCTCTCCACATGGACCTGTTGAAACCCTCTTTCTACTGCTAGTGTCTATGTGTAAACGGTTTAATCACTGTTTCTAAAAAATCAAAATTATTTCTATCTAATATTATGTATTATGACAAGTCTGACCCTTTGATAAAATTATTCAAAAGAAAGAATAAGTATATTTGAAGTGTTCTACACTCTTTGCTAGCGTTTTTCTTCTCCAGGGCGGCGATGTTGATGTCTTCTGATTTATATCAACGACTTCTTGGTCGCTACTTCTAAAAGCTCTTGGGTTCCAGAGGCGGCATCGAGCTATACTCACGGTGCATCGTCGATGGATGCATGAGAAAGAAGACTTCGGCTCCCGCAAGAGGTGTAATGTGATTTTATTTTTCGGTATGGGTGTGTTTGTAAGGATTTTTGATACTCCCTCCATTTTTGTATACAAGGCCACAAACTCATATTACAGGTACCAAGGTAGAAATTAAAGGCTTCTGAAAACTAGTCTTTCCTCCTCGCTTGATGTGTTAATTAATGTGTATTTTTCTCTCCAACACACAACAAGGCAACTCTCTTACTCCTGATTGGTTGATTAATGCGGTGCATGCAAACCAACATTTAACTCCCGCATGCATGCATAGAGTATTAATGTCCTTGGTTGCTAATACGAGGCAAACCTCATCAATTTTATCTCGATTGATGTTAGTGGCCTTGTATAGTTGCAAATTGTAATCTTGATAGTGGCCTTGTATACAAAAAATGGAGGAAGTACTATATATATGGCCTTCGGCATTTTTGCAAAAAAAAAAAACCCCTAAATTTCAACAAGTTTGCTCCGCTGAAATGAAGGCTCAGAAGCGGCAATGGGCTTTACTTACGGCGCGCCACCAATTGATGTAGGAAGAAGACGACTTCAGCATCCACAAGGAATTGAAGGTATTTATCACTTTCTGTAAGGGTGCCTTGTAAGAATTTGTGCTACTTAATTTATGGCCTTTGGCCTTTTCGCCCCAAAAAACCCAGTCATCATGTAATTTCCATCTAATTACCGGAGCCACCTTTGAAAAAATATCATCTGAATTAGCAATCCCGACATGTGCTTTCATGTTTCTTTTAAAATATCTCCATAAGGACGTTGGCCTTTTGGCTATACTTGAAACGTATACGGCCCACCAGGTGCTTTCATATTCCGTTTAAAAATATAATCCCTCCGTCCCGTAATATAAAAGCGTTTTGGACACGACACTAGTGTCTAAAATGCTTTTATATTACGGGATGGAGTGGGTATTATACAATACTTGTTTACCATCCAAGCAAAGTGTGCATAAAAAACATGAGTTAATAGAGTATATTTTGTAGAACCAGTTGCCACCGATACACCTTATTATTCAGAACCCACCTTATGATACAAAGATGAAATAATACTTTGCTGTAAGCCATTCTGTATCACGAAGATCTTTTCACAACCATAAAAAATATAACTTTTTCTGAACTAAAAAAAAACAATTTCATCCCTATATAACTCAAGAAATGTTTCCATGCAAAAAAAAGTTAAGCAAAGTTCACTTTTTTTGTTTGTGTCCACCTAGACGACACAAAGCCAAAGAGGTAAAAAAAAAATACAAACTATTAAAGAACTCACTATCTATCAAGTGAGGCGTTTTGGCTCCCAGGAGCATCCGCACCTGCGCTGAATAAAAAAAATTTCAAAAAATTCCAATTTTTTTTTGGCATGGTAGATAATTTGGTGCGTGATTTCCGGTCCAAATGTCAAATCATTTGGACATTGAGTAGCTCTCGGCAAAAAAAGAAAATTTGGGGTCTGTTAAATAGTGTACTATTCATATACTGTTCTGACCCAATTTGTCTTTTTTTGCTGAAAGCTACTCAAATGTCTAAATGCTCTTAAATTTGGAGCACACCTCACGCACAAAATTATCTACCATGCACAATTTGTTTTGTATTTTTTTGAATTTGTTTGAATTTTTTATGAATTATTTCTTAACCAGCTGCAGATGAGCCCGATCTCAGAACTGGATATTCGCTATCTTAACTAAATTTTAACAAACATCATCCAAGCACGACCAAGTCTTTTTGACCTGCCTAGACTGTTGGCAGGGCTAACTCGTATTTTTTTGGAACCCAACACCATAGAACAATTGTTCTACGGTAAATATATTAAAAATAAGTATAGTACAAGCGGGGGGGGGGGGGTAGAAGTTTGGCTAAAGGATTAGCCAATGCCCGCTCTAGGTATGGAGTTCATGATTACAAATTATGGTCCATCCATTGAGTGAATCTAAGTTCAAACTTCTGTTTAATCTTGTGTCTGAGAAGCTTTAGATCTTGCTTAAGGTGAAATCTCCAAGATTGGACAGACTGCTGGAGTGCCCTGAATACTTTTCCATTTCTCTGAATCCATATGTCCCAGCATCCCAAAATGATTATCTCTGCTGCAAACTGCTTTGGTAGGTGACTTATAGCCAGGGTGGTGGCATAAACTGATGTGCCTCTCTGCCTATTGTGGATCAAGGAGTTCCAACACTCTTGAGCAAAGTTACAGTCCCAAAGTAAGTGCATGGTGGTCTCTTCTGCCTGTTGGTTATAGTTTGGGCAGAAAATGTCATCAAGTTGCATGACTTTCTTAGTAAGAGAGCCCTGGTGTTGATTCTGCAATGTACAACTAGCCAGAAGAAGATTTCATGTTTAAGTCTACTGGAGCTGCTCCAAATGATGTTAAAAAAGGGATGTTCTTCTTTGTGCTCCATCATCTGATTGTAAATGTGAATAGCCGCGGGCTTACCGACAGCCCCAACAATGCTCGAGTTATCCTTTCTGTGTGGTGTAGGATGGGAGCAAGATATTGTAACTAGTTGAATTGCTCATATGCTTCAATGGATAAGGGCAGATGAAAGTGCTAAGTCCAATCATGTTCATCAAAAAAATCATGCACTATATGCTCCTCATTAACCGCAAAAGAATGAAGATGTGGAAGTGTAATTTGCATAGCCTGGTCACGAAAATTGTCCTTCCAGAACAGCACAGTTTGGCCAGAGCCTACTGTGCATTAGCTAATTTGCTTAAATCTGTCTAAGAGTGCAATATGAGCTTTCCACCAGAATGACCCTTCTGCTTTTCCTCTTGGTGCTTCTGTATGATAATATTTCTCCCAGACAAGATTGATCCAAGGTATATCTTCTTTGTTGAGGAACTTGATGAGATTCTTCATAAGTAGGGCCTTATTGTGAAGAGCTATATCTAGTATGCCAAGACCTCCCTGTTTTTTGGTTTACATACTTTGGACCAAGCAATCAGAGCGGTCCCTCTATCCTCCATACCAAATTTCCTCCATAGAAAGTTCCTAAAGTATTTGTGGATCTGCTCAATAACTCCCATGGGAAGTGCCAAAGTACACATAAAGAAGATTGGTAATCCTGCTAATACAGATTTGATAAGTAACAATCTTCCATCATAAAATAGCATGGTAGAGCAACCAGTAAGCCTTCTCTCAATTATTTGCATCATAGGGTTGGGATTTCAATTTTTGGTTTTGTTGTGCCCAGAGGGAGGCCCAAATAGGTGAAGGGGAAATGTCCTTGCTGGCTTCCCATGATATTGGGCAAGTTGCTGAGATGAGGTTCAACCACATTGATTGGCACCATGAAGAATTTCACATAGTTAACTTTGAGCCCAGTAAAGGCAGTATAGTGCAAAATGAGGTTTTTGACTTGAGACAATTGTCTGGTATCAGCAGGCAACACTAAGATAGTGTCATCAGCATATTGGATAACAGGAAAATCTGGGCAAGTGAGGGAGTCCTGGACTAGGGAATCCTCGGGTGTCTGGACTACTCGATATGGGCCGGACTAATGGGCCGTGAAGATAAAGCAGAAGATTATCCCCCGTGTCCGGGTAGGACTCCTGTGTGCGTAGAATGGCAATTTTTTTGTCTGGGTTTAATGTTTCCTTCGTCTACAAGATAGCTTTGTACAACCCTAGGTCCCTCCGGTGTGTATATAAACCGGAGGGTTTAGTCCATAGAGGCTATCAGAATAATCTCAGGCTAGACATCTAGGCTTTAGCCAATACGATCTCGAGGTAGATCAACTCTTGTAACCCCTATAGACATCAAATTCAATCAAGCAAGAAGTAAGGTTTTACATCCATTAAGAGGGCCTGAACATGTGTAAACATCGTGTCCTTGTTGTCCCTTGTTACAATCAATGAAAAAAATAGCGTGCTGTAGAAAAATAACGTGGACCTCAAAATATGCTATTAGCGTGCTATATCACGCTATAGCGTGCTATTAGCGAGACATTTGTACACTAATATATTTAGCAAGACAATTCTCAATATGCTATAGCGTGCTATTAGCGACGCTATAGCGCGCTATTTTTTCAGTGGTTACAATTGATCCTCAGATACACAGCTTGGGACCCCCTACCCGAGATCTGCTGGTTTTGACACTGACATTGGTGCTTTCATTGAAAGTTCCGCTGTGTTGTCGACCGAAGGATCGATGGCTCGCCTCGTCATCGACAATGGCATTGTCTCAAGGGAGAATTTACTCCCAGGTCATCTTTTCATGTTTGGCGGCTTTGTGCTACATGCCAACTCGGCCGGTCACCTTGAGCAGGTCGACATCTACGCCCCTATTCATCAGATCAGGTTTGGAAGTCTGAGCTACACCGTCGATATCCGAGGAGATCTGATCTTCGAGGGGTTCACGACCTCGGCTGCCGCTCCCCACCTGCACGAACAAAATCCTTCAGATCTACTATCAGATCCCGTCTAGGGGTCGACACTCATGTCCGCTCTGGCCTTAGATCTGGAGTAGACCACTTCATCTGAAGACGGGAGGATAAACCCGTCGGACTCTCTCCCTCCATGGAACTTCTAGCCGGAGACTCAGAGAAGATCGCACCGTTTGCGGACCCAGAATCAAACGGGACTCTTCCCGTTGTCGGGAAGCCGGACCCGCGTTCGATCTCGAGCTCCGAACTCTTGGGGTCTGTGCTCTCCGGGCTCGATCAAGTGGTCATCGCTGAGCCTAGCTCCGCAGATCCACAAACCCCTGTCCTGCTCTCGATCTTAAACGAGGCGCTGGGCTTATTACAATCTCTCGCCATCACAGAGGTATCACCTCCGAACTATGCCCAGTTTGAACTGGGGGCTGAGACCAGGGAATTTTGCGTCCCACTGATACGTCTCCAACGTATCTATATTTTTTATTGTTCCATGCTGTTATATTATCATTGTTCGATGTTTTATAATTATTTTACAATCATTTTTATTATTTTTTGGTTCTAACCTATTGACATAGTGCCAAGAGTCAGTTGCTGTTTTCTGCTTGTTTTTTTACACCGCAGGAAATAAATACCAAACAAAGTCCAAATGCAGTGATATTTTTTGTGGAATTGTTTTGGACCAGAAGACACCTGTTGTTGCAAAGAAGCACCTGGGGGTGCCCCGAGGGGGGCACAACCCACTTGGGCGCGCCTGGGGCCCCAGGCACGCCTAGGTGGGTTGTGCCCACCTCTGTGGCCTCCCGCACCGCCTCTTCACTCAATAAGTACCCCAAATATTCCAGAAACCCTAGGGGAGTCGACGAAAATCTATCCACCGCAAGTTCCAGAACCACCAGATCCAATCTAGATACCATCACGGAGGGGTTCATCATGTCCATTGGTGCCTCTCCGATGATGTGTCAGTAGTTCTTTGTAGCCCTACGGGTCCGTAGTTAGTAGCTAGATGGCTTCCTCTATCTCTTTTGATTATCAATACAATGGTCTCTTGGAGATCCACATGATGTAACTCTTTTTGCGGTGTGTTTGTTGGGATCCGATGAACTTTGAGTTTATGATTAGATCTATCTTTTTATATCCACGAAAGTTATTTGAGTCTTCTTTTGATCTCTTATATGCATGATTTCTTATAGCCGCGTATCTCTTCTCTGATATTTGGGTTTTGTTTGGCCAACTTGATCGATTTATCTTGCAATGGGAAGAGGTGCTTTGTAATGCGTTCAATCTTACAGTGCTTGATCCAGGTGACAGAAGGGGAACCAACACATATGTATTGTTGCCATTAAAGATAACAAGATGGGGTCTATTTCTACATAAATAGATCTTGTCTACATCATGTCATCGTTCTTATTGCATTACTCTGTGTTTTCCCTGAACTTAATACACTAGATGCATGCTGGATAGCGGTCGATGTATGTAGTAATAGTAGTAGATGTAGGCAGGAGTCGGTCTACTAATCTTGGACGTGATGTCTATATAATGATCATTGCCTGGATATCGTCATGATTATTTGAAGTTCTATCAATTGCCCAACAGTAATTCGTTTACCAACCGTTTGCTATTTTTCTCGAGAGAAGCCACTAGTGAAACCTACGGCCCCCGTGTCTCTTCTTTAATATATTTGCCTTCACGATCTATTTTATTTGCTTTTGTTTTCAGATCTATTAATCCAAAAGTACAAAAATATCGCGCCGCACTTTATTTTATTTGGCGTTCTATCTATCAACTTATTACAACTTTCTCACGCCAACTTGCCAATTTTTGGCGCCGTTACGCGAAAGGGATTGACAACCCCTTTCATACGTCGGGTTGCAAGTATTTGTTATTTGTGTGCAGGTACCATTCACGTAGTGTTGCATGGTTCTCCTACTGGTTCTATAACCTTGGTCTCAACAGTGAGGGAAATACCCACCGTTGTTGTGCTGCATCACCATTCCTCTTTGGGGAAATACCGACGCAGTTCTAGCAAGAACCAAAAGGAATTTCTGGCGCGTTGTCGAGGAGACATCATCGACATATACCAGGTTCCTAATAACGAATCTCATCTCCTCGCAATTTACATTTTTTGCTATTTTCCTCTCTCTTTCATCTCTCCCACTTCATAAAAATTTGCTGTTTTATTCGCCCTCTTTTCCGTTTACCATTTTCTGATCGGATCTATCGCCTACTTGTGTTCTTGTTTACAGTTGGCCAAAATGATGCAAGAGAACACTAAGTTGTGTGATTTTTCCAATACCAACAACAATGATTTTATTAGTACTTCGATTGCTCCTCCCGACACTAGTGCAAAATCTTGTGATATTAATGCTACTTTGTTGAATCTTGTCATGAAAGATCAATTTTCTATTACTCCTAATGAGAATGCCGTGTCCCATCTTAATTCATGAAGTTATGCTATATTCAAAGAAAAAAGATGTGGACAATGATATTGTGAAGTTGAAATTATTTCGGTTCTCTTTGCGCGACCGCGCTAAAATTTGGTTTTCATCTTTGCCTTGAAATAGTATCGATTCTTGGGATAAGTGCAAAGATGCTTTTATTACTAAGTATTTTCCACGCGCAAATATTTTTTCCCTTAGAAAACAGATCATGAATTTCAATCAACTTGAACATGAGCATGTTGCACAATATGCGTAAAGGATGAAATTGATGCTAAGGAATTGCCCAACTCATGGGTTAAATCTTTGGATGATCATACAATTTTTTTATGCGCGGTTGAATTTTGTTTCTCGAAATCTTTTGGACTCCGCCGCGGGTGGTACTTTTATGGAATTTACTTTGGTTGAATCCACTAAATTGCTTGATCATATTATGGCGAACTATTCGCAACGGCATACCAAAAGGGCGCATACTAGCAAAAAAGTTAATTCGGTTGAGATTGATTCTTTGAATGAAAAAGTTGATGCACCCATGAAAATGGTTGCTAGTAAGAATGCTCCTATTGATTTCAATGATATACCTTTGTCTACTTTGATTGAGCAAAATAGTGATGCTATAGATGTGAATTTTATCTCTAGAAATAATTTCAAAAACAATGCTTATAGAGGAGATTTTAATCATAAGCCTTTTCCGGGAAATTACTCTAATAGTTATGGTAATTCCTATGGTAATTCTTCTTATAATAATAATAGGAATGTCTCTGATCTAGAGAACAATATTCAAGAATTTATCAATATTCAAAAGGTTTTCAATGCTACTATAGAAAAAAATGAGTAAGATTGATGATATGTCTAGAAGTATCGATATAATTTCTCATGATGTGGAAAATCTCAAGTTGAAAATTTTTGTGCCTAAGGTTGAGGAACCAATTAAAGCTCTTTATGTTTCTATGGATGAAAGTAAGAAAAGAACCGCTACGCTTAGAGCTAAAAGATTTTTTTAGAAAAAAAACATTTTCTAGTGATTGCTTTCATAAATATGATGTAGATCTTAAAATGATTGATGTTTTTTATATTAATTCCTTGTTTAGTAAAGTTCAACTTGATGATAAAGGGACTGAAGAAGAGTCAACTTTAGCTAGAAGGCATCCCGATAATTCAGAGGGTGAAAATCTTGTTGAGAAAATTGATAAAAGTGGGTTTGAAGAGGACAAAACTTTAACTAGTGATGTGCGCACTCTCTTGGATTACAAAGACTTTTAGTTATGATAATTTCTCTTTGATTGATTGTATTTCTTTGTTGCAATCCATGATAAATTCACCTCATGCATACGAACAAAATAAAGCTTTTACTAAACATATTGTTGATGCTATGATGAAAGCTTTAGAAGATAAGTTGGAATTAGAAGTATCAATTCCTAGAAAGTTGCATGATGAATGGGAACCTACTATCAAAATCAAGATTAAAAATTATGAGTGCAATGCTTTGTGTGATTTGGGTGCTAGTGTTTCCACGATTCCGAAGTCTCTTTGTGATGTTCTCGGTCTTACCAATATTGAAGATTGTTCTCTTAATTTGCATTTGGCGGATTCCACTATTAAACAGCCATTGGGGGAGGATCAATGATGTTCTTATTCTTGCAAATAGGAACTATGTACCCATAGACTTTATTGTTCTTGACATTGATTGCAATCTGTCTTGCCCCATTATACTTGGTAGACCATTTTTGCACATGATTGGTGCAGTGATTGGTATGAAAGAAGGGAACATTAAATTCCAATTTCCCTTGAGAAAGGGCATGGAACACTTCCCTAGAACAAAGATCAAATTTCCTTATGAATCTATAATTAGGGCAACATATGGATCATCCAACAAGGATGACAAAACTTGAGATCTTTGAATTATGCCTAGCTAAGGGTGTAAAATGATAGCGCTCGTTGGGAGGCAAGCCAACTTGTATCTTTTTGATTTTTGTTTTTTCTTGATGTTTTCAATAAAATATCCAATAATACCTAGGTTTAGATGTGTTTTTGTGGTTTGAATAAATGTTTGTGCCAAGCAAAGCCTTAGGAATGATTTGGTTGATAGTTGATCTGGTCGCGTTGAAAAATTCAGAAACTTTTGCATCCAGAGTTAGAATTACTGATGATTACAAGACGTGATAAACTTCTGAATTTTTTTGGGGTTATAAATATACAAATTCTCCACGTTATCCTAATTTTTTAGAATTTTTAGAGTTGCAGAAGTATGGTCAAAATTCGCATCTTTACAGACTGTTCGGTTTTTGACAGATTATGTTTTATTGTGTTATGTGCTTGTTTTGATGATTCTATGATTCCCTTTGATGAGTTTTTGCCATAGAAAAGTTAGAATACAGTAGATATAATACAAATACAAAAGTAGAATTTGTTTTCTACAGTACTTTGAGTAAAGATTGGTTTTGTTATACTAACGGATCTCATGAAGTTATTTTGAGTTTTGTCTGATTGAAGTTTTCAAGTTTTGGGTGATGTTACGATGGATGAAGGAATAAGGAGTAAGAAGAGCCTAAGCTTGGGGATGCCCATGGCAGCCCAAGCTATTATCCAAAGAGAAGCAAGCAACTAAGCTTATGGATGCCCCGAGTGGCATCCCCTCTTTCTTCTAACGACCATCGGTATTTTACTCGAAACTATATTTTTATTCGTCAAATATTATGAGTTTTGCTTGGAGCGTATTGTATGATATGAGTCTTTGCTTGTTTTTCTATTTAATTTTCAATAAATATCCTTGCTGGACACACCCATTTGAGAGAGTCAAAATTATGCTACGACTTGATAGAATTGCTCTCTATGCTTCACTTAAATATTTATGAGCTATGTAATTGTTCTAGTGCTTCACTTATATCTTTTTGAGCACGGTGTGCTATGTTATTTTTGAAGAAATGCTCTCTTGCTTCCCTTAGATTTATTTGATAGTTAGTAATTTTTTAAGAAATTCTCTCTTGCTTTACTTAGATTAATTTGAGAGAAATAAATATGATGCTCATGATCTTCATTTATATTTGTTCGAGCTTATCAAAAGCAACATATGAAGTTAGTTTCAAAATGATAGATATCCAAGATGGATATAATAAAAACTTTTATGAAGATCATTGGACAAAATAATTTTTATTCTTTGTAATAGTTTTGAGATAAGATGATAGTGATATGTGAGCTATGTTGATGAGTAATTATGTCTTAGTAAGAATATTGATGTTAAGGTTTGTGATTCCCTATGCAAGCATGAAAGTCAATAGTCATGCAATGAAATTATATCCTACTTGTGTTGCATTATTTGGTGTTGGTTATGTTTAATGTTCCCTTATGATGGTTTTCGTTCCTTGGTTGGTCGCTTCTCAATCTCTTGCTAGCCTCCACTTTGTACTAAGTAGAAATACTACGTGTGCATCCAAATCCTAAAACCCATGTTATGCCAAATGAGTCCACCGTACCTACCTATTTGTGGTATTTCCAAGCCGTTCTAAGCAAATTTGTATGTGCCAACTCTAATTTCAAAATAAATTTCTCTTTTGTGTTCCCGTACCACTCGCGAAGCGGTGAGGGGTGGCCATTATTTTTCATGCTAGATGTGTTATTCTCAAGATGAGTGTTTATTCACTTGTCATTGCACGAGAGTATGGCGGTAATAGGGATTCCCAGTCCCGAAATGAAAAGAAAATAAAATACTTTATGTTGTCAAATAATAAATTCCTTGGAAAGTGTTGGTACGGAGGGCACCCGTGGATATGGTTAGCCATGACTTGTGAAAGTTTGGTGGAAAAAGGAATAAACTTTATTTTATGTTTGGGAACCTCCTATGATGCATCTAGCATGGAAAGTGTTGGGAACTTTAAGTCGTTCTCGTTGGTGAGAAAAGCATGCCACACAAAATAAAATTTCCTCTCAATTTAACCTCTGAGCTCTCGCACCACTTCAAATCCCTACTTCCCTCTACGAAGGGACTATCTTTTACTTTATGAAATTTTTGATTTTATTTCAGTCTCCATCTTCTCTTACAAATCCCCAACTACGGAACATTATTATCATACTTGAGCATCAGATGAAATTGACATTTGGATGTGTGGCATGAATGGACCAATGATTAAGCATGATTGGCTAGGGATAACTTGCTTTAGTATTGATATTTTGAAGGACATGGTTATTTGTTGATATGCTTGAATATTGAAATTCTCATGTCAAAACTAGACTATTGCTTTGAACCACATAAAAAGTCCAATTGTCTATGCTATAAAAGAAAGAATATGATATGAACAAGATAGGCAACATTCCACATCAAAAATTCTGTTTTTATCATTTACCTACTCGAGGACGAGCAGGAATTAAGCTTGGGGGTGTTGATACGTCCCAACGTATCTATAATTTTTTATTGTTCCATGATGTTATATTATCATTCTTGGATGTTTTATAATTATTTTATGATCAATTTTTAACATTTTTTGGTACTAACCTATTGACATAGTGCCAAGAGCAAGTTGATGTTCTCTGCTTGTTTTTTACATCACAGGAAATCAATACCAAACGTAGTCCAATTGCAGCAACACTTTTTTTGGATTTTTTATGGACTAGAAGACACCTGTTGGGCCAGAGAAGCACTTGGGGAGGGGGTGCCCTGACGGGGGCACAATCCACCAGGGCACGTCTGGGCCCCCAGGCGCGCCCAGGTGGGTTGTGCCCACCTCGGTGGCCTCCCGCACCACCTCTTCGCTCTATAAATACCCCAACATTCCAGAAACCCTAGGGGAGTCGGCAGCAATCAATTCCAACCACCGCAAGTTCCAGAACCACCAGATCCAATCTAGACACCATCACAGAGGGGTTCATCATGTCCATTGGTGCCTCTCCGATGATGCGTGAGTAGTTCTTTGTAGACCTACGGGTCCGTAGTTAGTAGCTAGATGGCTTCCTCCCTCTCTTTTGATTATCAATACAATGGTCTCTTGGAGATCCATATGATGCCACTCTTTTTGCGGTGTGTTTGTTGGGATCTGATGAACTTTGAGTTTATGATCAGATCTATCTCTTTATATCCATGAAAGTTATTTGAGTCTTCTTTTGATCTCTTATATGTATGATTGCTTATTGCCTCATATTTCTTCTCCTATATTTGGGTTTTGTTTGGCCAACTTGATCTATTTATCTTGCAATGGGAACATGTGCTTTGTAATGGGTTCGACCTGATGGTGCTTGATTCCAGTGACAGAAGGGGAACCAACACGTATGTATCGTTGCCATTAAGGATAACAAGATCGGGTCTATTTCTACATAAATAGATCTTGCTACATCATGTCATCTTTCTTATTGTATTACTCCGTTTTTCCTTGAACTTAATACACTAGATGCATGCTGGATAGCGGTCGATGTGTGGAGTAATAGTAGTAGATGCAGGCAGGAGTCAGTCTACTAATCTTGGACGTGGTTCCTATATAATGATCATTGCATGGATATCGTCATGATTATTTGAAGTTCTATCAATTACCGAACAGTAATTCGTTTACCCACCGTTTGCTATTTTTCTCGAGAGAAGCCACTAGTGAAACCTACGCCCCCTGGTCTCTTCTTTAATATATTTGCCTTCACGATCTATTTTATTTGCTTTTGTTTTCAGATCTATTAAACCAAAAATACAAAAATACCTTGCCGCAGTTTATTTTATTTTGCGCTCAATCTATCAACTTATTACAACTTTCTCACGTCAACTTGCCAATTTTCGGCACTGTTACCCGAAAGGGATTGACAACCCCTTTAATACATCGGGTTGCGAGTATTTTTTATTGGTGTGCAGGTGCCATTCACGTAGTGTTGCGTGGTTCTCCTACTGGTTCGATAACCTTGGTCTCAAAACCGAGGGAAATACCTACCATTGTTGTGCTGCATCATCCCTTCCTCTTTGGGGAAATATCGGTGTAGTTCTAGCAAGAATCACTCACCCACCACCTGATACATCCAAAGCGTATCTATAATTTCTGCTTGCTCCATGCCTCTTTTGTGTGATATTGCTATGATATTTATGCACTTCCATACACTTTTGATCATATTTGGACTAACCTATTAACTCAGTGCACCCCAGTGCTAGTTTTTGTTTTCTGCTGTTTTTCTATTTCAGGTTTTCCCATTACTTAAATTGCCAGAAAAATTCCGGGAAAAATATATAAAAAATCAGTGCTCCGGAAGCTTCCACGCGCCAGAAGTGGGGCCAGAGGGCAGCCGAGGGCAGCCCACGCGGCCCCCCTCCTGGCCGCGTCGGGGGGGGG
>LR738712.1:653765063-653779056 GCA_902687465.1 Secale cereale
GGGGGGGGGGGCCTGGGCCCCCCTTACCTCCTCTGGTGACCCCCTTTGGCATATATTTACATCGCGTCCCGAAACCCTCGAGGACGGAACCCTTTTTCGTGATCTCATCTCTGTTCCGCCGCCGCCGCGCTTCCAAGATCGGGAGCACCAGGAGAACTCTTCCCGGCACCCTACCGGAGGGGAGAACCACCACCATGGACGCTTCCCGGATGAGTTGTGAGTAGTCCCCCTTGGACCATGGGTCCATGACCAGTAGCTATGTGATGTTCTCCTCCCCTCTTTGTTCGTCACCGATTAGACCTCGTGAGCTGCCCTACATGATCGAGGCACATATGTAATCTTTATGCTGTTGCTATGCTGAGTTTGCTGGGATCCGATGGATTATGAGATTATGTTCAGATTGTGTGTGAGTAATATATTTGATTCACCTCTTTTATATTTATGTTCTTGAGTAATTCTTGCATGTTCTCCGTTGCTATTTATTGCTTTGGCCGAGTAGTAGGTAGTAACTCCAAGAGGGAACGTTATGCTTGATTGTGGGTTCATGCCCCTCGATGACTAGCTTGAGTGACAGAAACATGAGTCTAGGGGATGTGCTGTTGCCACAAGGGGGAAAACAACGGTGCTTGTACTTGCGGGTGCAAGGATTGTTTACTTTACGCAAAGTTCTTTTAATGCAGTTGTCTGTTGCTTTGAGTTTACACTATGGGTGGGACTCGCAACTTAATACCAGCGAGATGTTCTGGATAGATATCTCAAGGTGGATGATTAGTAGTAGATGCAGATGGATTTTGGTCTACTTGCCTTGGCGTACTGCCCATGCTTTTGAGCCTCTACCTTTCTTTGCAGCATAGTTAGCATTGGTTTGCGCACATAATCCTGTCAATTGCCCAGCTGTAATTTGTTTACCTCGCTTAGCTGTTTTATCGTCTTTTGGGAGAGAGACATCACTAGTGAACATCATGGGACCCCGGTCCATATTACCATCACTGATCACACCCGCTATTTACTTCCTGTTCTTATTTACTACTTGCAATCATACCTATCACTATTATCTCTTGCGTTTGATCCTTTGTAAACGGTAAGGCCGGAGGGATTGACAACCTCTCTGTACTCGTTGGGAGCAAAGTTATTTGTATCTGTGTGCAGGTCCTGTCAAGCAAAAGTCTCTGGCGCTATTGACACCTTCTTGTCGACCCTCGGAGTCTCACGGGATTCGATCCTTGGTATCTTTGCCAAGGGAAAACTACCGCTACGCTACATCTCAAACCTTCCACTTGGGGTAACCAACGAGGGGCGAGAAGCCATCAAGCAAAGTTTTCTGGCGCCGTTGCCGGGGACTCCACTCTTCAAGATAGGGGAGTTGCACGCTATCTTTTATCTTTGCTTTTTAGTCTTGTTAGTTTACCTTTCAGTTTTTGCTTTAGTTCCCTTTATCAAAAATCACAAAAATAGTTATCTTGCTTGCTGCTGCTATGGGTTCCACCGAGAACACCAAGTTGTGTAACTTCACTAGTCATAACAACGATGACTTTATCTGCACGCTTATTACTACACCTGCCACTTCAGCACCTTCTTATGAGATTAAACCTGCTTTACTGAACCTAGTTATGAAAGATCAATTCTCGGGTGCTGGAGATGATGCTGCTTCGCATTTAAATAATTTTGTTGAACTCTGTGATATGCAAAAGTACCGAGAAGTAGATGGTGATATTGTTAAGCTTAAGCTTTTTCCTTTCTCCTTGAGAGGAGGAGCTAAAATTTAGTTTTAATATTTGCCTAGAAATAGCATAGATTCTTGGGACAAGTGCAAGGATGCCTTTATTGGGAAGTACTATCCCCTTGCTAAAATTATCCAACTAAGGAGTAACATAATGAATTTTAAACAATTGGATAATGAACATGTTGCCCAAGCTTGGGAATGCATGAAATCTCTTGTCAAGAACTGCCCTACTCATGGTTTGACTACTTGGATGGTTATCCAAACTTTTTATGCAGGCTTGAACTTTACCTCGCGGAACTTGTTAGATTCGGCCGCGGGAGGAACCTTTATGTCAACTACACTTGGTGCTGCCACGAAGCTTCTCGATGAGATGATGACCAATTATTCCCAATGGCACACCGAACACACTCCAACAGGTAGGAAGGTAAACTCTGTCGAGGAGATCTCCTCCCTAAATGAAAAAGTTGACTTGATCAAGTCTCTACTTTCCAAGCAATCTTCTATTGATCCTCGTGATGTTCCTTTAAATTCTTTGATTGCTCAAGATCAAGTAGATGTGAACTTTATCTTTAGAAACAATTTCAATAACAATGCTTATAGGAGTAATTTTGGTAGCAACCCTAGACCGTTCCCCTCTAATTCCTATGGGAACAACAATGCTTATCCTAGCACCAAGAACTCCACTTCTGAACTAGAGATTATGCTTAAAGATTTCATCACTACCCAAAAAGCCTTCAATAAGAATGTAGAAGAAAAACTAAACAAACTAGATGATCTCTCTTCGAAGGTAGACAATTTAGCCCATGAGGTAGAGTTGCTTAAAATTAGAACTTCCCCTCTTGAGGAGAGGAAGACCACTCCTATGAATGCTATTCAAGTGCAAATTAATGAAAACATTAGGATGTTGGCTAAACTTAAAGAGAGATGGGCTAGAGAAAGGGAGGAAGAAGATAGAATTAAGAGCCTTCCTACCCATCACACTGTTGCTACTATCCAAGTTGTTGAGGATATCCAAACTCTTAGCACCCAATGCACTCCTGGTCCCATTGGACCTATTAATGGTGATGCTATGACCTCAACCGTAGAAACTCCTATGACCATAGAAGCTACCAAACAAATGAGCCTAAAGGACACCACTACCACTTTACTTGATAGTAGTGACCTTGATTTTCATAATTGCACCCTTTCCGAAGTTATTGATTTTCTTCACAAGATGTCTAGAGATCCCCACACTAGCACGCTTAATCTTGCCTTCACAGAGCATATCACTAATGCTCTCATCCAAGCTAGGGAGGAGAAACTTAGGGTAGAAGCCTCCATACCTAGAAAGCTAGAAGATGGTTGGGATCCTATGATTAAAATTAAGTTGAATAACTTCTCTTGCTATGCTTTATGTGATGTTGGAGCTAGTACCTCCGTTATGCCCAAAAGAATATATGATATGCTTAAATTGAAACCTTTTGATTCTTGTTCTTTTGGTGTTCGTCTTGTTGATTCTTCCATAAAGAAACCTTTGGGGAGGATCGACGATGTTCTTATCATTGTCAATGACAATTATGTTCTCGTTGATTTTACTATTATGGATATTGAATGTGAACCTTCTTGTCCAATTATTTTGGGACGTCCTTTTCTTCGCACCGTTGGTGCTATCATTGACATGAAAGAGGGGAATATAAAATTCCAATTTCCTCTCAAGAAAGGGATGGAACACTTCCCTAGAAAGAAGATTAAGTTACCTTTTGAGTCCGTTATACGGGCTAGCTATTCTTTTACTCTTGATAAAACTTGATCTCTTTGCATTACGCCTAGCTTAAAGGCATACAATAAAGCGCTTTTGGGAGGCAGCCCACAATGAAGGCTTGAGTGACATTATGCTTGATTGTGGGTTCATGCCCCTCGATGACTAGCTTGAGTGACAGAAACATGAGTCTAGGGGATGTGCTATTGCCACAAGGGGGAAAACAACGGTGCTTGTACTTGCGGGTGCAAGGATTGTTTACTTTACACAAAGTTCTTTTAATGCAGTTGTCTGTTGCTTTGAGTTTACACTATGGGTGGGACTCGCAACTTAATACCAGCGAGATGTTCTGGATAGATATCTCAAGGTGGATGATTAGTAGTAGATGCAGATGGATTTCGGTCTACTTGCCTTGGCGTACCGCCCATGCCTTTGAGCCTCTACCTTTCTTTGCAACATAGTTAGCATTGGTTTGCGCACATAATCCTGTCAATTGCCCAGCTGTAATTTGTTTACCTCGCTTAGCTGTTTTATCGTCTTTTGGGAGAGAGACATCACTAGTGAACATCATGGGACCCCGGTCTATATTACCATCACTGATCACACCCGCTATTTACTTCATGTTCTTATTTACTAGTTGCAGTCATACCTATCACTATTATCTCTTGCGTTTGATCCTTTGTAAACGACAAGGCCGGAGGGATTGACAACCTCTCTGTACTCGTTGGGAGCAAAGTTATTTGTATCTGTGTGCAGGTCCTGTGAAGCAAAAGTCTCTGGCGCTATTGACACCTTCTTGTCGACCCTCGGAGTCTCACGGGATTCGATCCTTGGTATCTTTGCCAAGGGAAAACTACCGCTACGCTACATCTCAAACCTTCCACTTGGGGTAACCCACGAGGGGCGAGAAGCCATCACCACCCACTTGGTAGCCATTGTCAAGGACTTAACCGACATGTTAGACTACACTTCCAAAGACATTGATGGCATGGACGACGATGTCGAAGCCGAACCAAGTCAAAACCCGCCCATCACCAGGCGCTGGAGGACTACTTCTACTTACGATGTATACATGGTGGACACACCCGAGAAGAAGGACGATGATGGCAGTAAAGATCCAGATGAGGATAAGCCCGTCGATGGACCACCGAAATGCCAGCGTCAGCGGCGCCGCTCTCGATCGCATCTAGGAAGGGAAAGCAACACCGGCACTGGAGACAGTGACACTCCGCATAATGCCGAAGACCCTGAAAACCCCATGGAACCAACGTTAGAGCAAGAGGAGTGGGAAGAGGGTCAATTTAGCCCCGAACAACTCGTCGATCACGAGGATTCGGAAGAGCAACTACTTACCTGTCTCCAAAGAGGAGGTTAGCCTTGGTGATGAAGAATTCATCGTCCCAAAGGATCCCCTTGAACAAGAACGCTTTTAGCGACGACTTGTCGCCACAATGAGGAGCCTGAAAAAGTAGCAGCGGCGGCTTAAATCTGAACAGGATACACTCAACGACAGATGGAATCAAGTGCTAGACGCTAAAGAACGATATGGCCGTGAGCGCCAAACAAAGAGCTATCCCAAACGCAAGTGACTGCCACAATTCGATGACGAGGCCCTTGCGCCAATACCGTCGAGCTACAATCAGACCGATCAACCTGATCGACCACCACGTGGACGAGACAAAGCGACCAATAACGCCGAACACCAGCCCGCGCCCCCCACCATAGAGGCAAGGAGACAGCGGCTCCAGGCTACAAGTATGACCTACGTCAGGACCTGGCCAATAGAGACGGTCAGACCAGATCAATCTATGAATCAAGAGGACATACTCCCATATGGTATGAAGACCATCAAGCATGGAACGACAAACGACGGTCCATCCAACTTGGAGGGGGATCGGGATGGTCCATCTCCGCGAGCCATGTGCCAACGAAAGAAGCCGTTCAAGGGCAATCTGGAAGGTCCATCCAACTTGGACAGAATACTAGAGAGACCTTGCCAGATTCATGGCACCCCTGACAAGCCTGCCAACCACACGAACAAAAATTGCTGGGTTTTCAAACAGGCCGGTAAATTAATACCGAACATAAGGGGAAAGGACCTCAAAGGGAGGATGATGACGAGACTCGCCCACCGAACACTGGAGGACATAAACAATTTCCCCTTGAGGTAAAAACGGTGAACATGATATCTGTCACCCATATCCCCAAGAGGGAGCGCAAATGCGCATTAAGGGACATCAACGCCGTAGTGCCTGTCGCCCCAAAATTCAACCCATGGTCGGCTTGTATGATCACCTTTGATCATAGGGACCACCCAACCAGTATCCATCACGGAGGTTCGGCAGCCCTGGTACTCAATCCTATCATCGACGGATACCATCTCACTAGAGTCCTTATGGGCGGTGGCAGCAGCCTCAACCTAATCTATCAGGATACAGTCCGCAAGATGGGGATCACCCGTCGAGAATCAAGCCAAGTAACACTACCTTTAAAGGAGTGATAACCGGCATAGAGGCCTGCTGCACGGGCTCATTATCACTGGAGGTAGTATTCAGCTCTCTAGACAATTTTCAAAGCAGGGAATTGATCTTCGACATCGTCCCTTTTCGCAGTGGGTATCATGCACAACTCGGACGAATTGCTTTCGCCCACTTTAATGCAGTCCCGCACTATGCTTATCTAAAGCTCAAAATGCATGGACCTCATGGCGTCATCACAGTAAATGAGAATATGGAGCGCTCCCTCCGTACTGAGGAGCACACCGCGGCCCTAGCAGCCGAAGTTCAAGGAGGCCTTATCAAGCCGAACAACTCATCGGTCATCAAGACCTAAGACACTGCTAAATGTGTCTGACCCGCATTACAATGCGGTAGCTCGGTGGAACTTGAGCTTGAGTAGCAGTTTAGCCTCCACCAACTGCCCCATAAGGTTTCGGTATACGTACCTCACGTACACAACTACACCCTTGAAATACCTTGGGCAGTGCCGGAGGCACACTGCGGAAAATGGTCCATAGTACGGCTTGACCCTATTCGGATCTCAAATATGTTTACATTGTAGGTTCGTTAAAGAACCCACCTTATTTATGGTCGTGCGGGGTTGTCTTTTTAGATGCCTCTTTTTGGCAAACGACCATCGGACTCCTCTCCTTCAAGGACATGTCACCAAGGAGAAACGACGCAGATGTGCAGCGGGGCATCATTGGGATTTTAAAACCATTTTGTTTAGGCTCTGTGTAAACCTTTCCCTTGTATAAACTTTTGGCATGTAAAATGTCCTCGATGTTTTTGGCATTATCTGTAACTACACGCCTTGCCGTATTAATCAGGGTATAAAGGAAGCAGTTGATCACCACTTTGTTTGGCATTCATTCTTATTTATCATCTATGCTCCCTCCCTACCTCAAACTGGCACACGTGCTTAAATCTGGC
This sequence comes from Secale cereale, assembly GCA_902687465.1. NCBI lineage: Eukaryota > Viridiplantae > Streptophyta > Magnoliopsida > Poales > Poaceae > Secale > Secale cereale. Next base: position 653,771,956 of record LR738712.1, read on the forward strand.
CTTAAACCGAGGGCTGTATGCGGCCCAACACATTTCAAGTCCGAACACCTATAGGGAAATCTTCGGCGTCCCGGATATTGCATTATATGCATTGGCTCCGAGTCATGTCTTGGGTCTATAGTTGGGTTGCCCGGCTCCTGTGCTTACCACCTTACGTTCCTCATTGTTTGGCTAAGGTTGTAAAGGGAGAGCTACTTCGATTCTATTTCTGGTTCATACGGTCAAGTACCTTAGTAGAGAAAGCCGAAATCTGACTGTCATGATAGACGAGAGCTGGTTGGCGATTCAGCGACTTAGTACTATACTACGAATCGTTAGCGATTCACCCCGTGTTACACGAGGGGCTGGTCTTCGCCCAGCCATGTGGAAGAGGCACCGTAATCCGAATAGTCGCACATGCACAAGGGGCTAGTACCTAGTGATACGTCCAAAACGTATCTATAATTTCTGCTTGCTCCATGCCACTTTTGGGTGATATTGCTATGATATTCATACACTTCCATACACTTTTGATCATATTTGGACTAACTTACTAATCCAGTGCACCCCAGTGCCAGTTTCTGTTTTCGGCTGTTTTTGTATTTCAGGTTTTCACGTTTCGAGAACTGCCCAGGAAAATCCAGAAAAATTATATAAAAAATCAGCGATCCGGAAACAACACTTCGTCCGAAGGGCAGCCTGGGGGGGGGGCACAGGGGCTCCAGGCGCCCTGTGGGCGCGCCCCCCCTGGGCCGCGCCGGGGGGGCGCCTGGGCCCCCCGAAGCCCGTCCGGTGCCCCCCTTTGGCATATATTTAGAGGGACCTCCGAAACCCTCAGAACAGGAACTCTTTTCGCGATCCCATCTCTGTTCCGCCGCCGCCGCCGCTTCCAAGATCGGGAGCACCAGGAGAACTCCTCCCGGCACCCTGCCGGAGGGGAGGATCACCACCGGGAGCTTCTCCACCACCATTGACGCCTCCCGGATGACTCGTGAGTAGTCTCCCTTGGACCATGAGTCCATGACTAGTAGCTATGTGATGTCCTCCTCCCGTTCTTGTGCTTCACTAATTAGTCCTCGTGAGCTGCCCTACATGATCGAGGCACCTATGTAATCCTTATGCTGTTGCTATGTTGAGTTTGCTGGGATCCGATGGATTATGAGATTATGTTCAGATTGATCTTGACTAATATATTTGATTCACCTCTTTTATATTTTAGTTCATAAGTAATTCTTGCATGTTCTTCGTTGTTACTTATTGCTTTGGCCGAGTAGTAGGTAGTGACTCCAAGAGGGAACGTTATGCTCGATTGTGGGTTCATGCCCCTCGATGACTAGCTTGAGTGACAGAAACATGAGTCTAGGGGATGTGCTATTGCCACAAGGGGGAAAACAACGGTGCTTGTGCCCGCGGGTGCAAGGATTGTTTACTTTACGCAAAGTTCTTTTAATGCAGTTGTCTGTTGCATTGAGTTTACACTATGGGTGGGACTCGCAACTTAATACCAGCGAGATGTTCTGGATAGATATCTCAAGGTGGATGATTAGTAGTAGATATTGATGGATTTCGGTCTACTAACTTTGGCGTACCGCCCATGCTTTGAACCTCAACCTTTCTTGCAATGTAGTCAGCATTGGTTTGCGTTCGTGGTCCTGTCAATTTCCCAGCTGTAATTTGTTTACCTCACATAGCTGTTTTATCGTCTTTTGGGAGAGAGACATCACTAGTGAACATCATGAGACTCCGGTCCATATTACCATCATTGATCACATCCACTATTTACTTTCCGTTATTACTTACTATTGCAAAAAACTATCTATCACTACTATCATTGCTTTTAATCCTTTGTGAACTACAAGGCCGGAGAGATTGACAACCTCTCTGTACTCGTTGGGAGCAAAGTTATTTGTATCTGTGTGCAGGTCCACGTTGGTTGCTACTAATCTGGCGCCGTAGCAATTGACACCTACTTGTTGAACCTAGGAGTCTCTGGGGAATCGATCCTTGGCATCTTTGCTAGGGGAAAACACTTCTACTTACTGCATCTTACACCTTCCACTTGGGGTAACCAACGAGGGGTTCGAGGTCCATCAAGGAGTATTTTCTGGCGCCATTTCCGGGGACTCCACTCTTCAGGATAGGGGAGTTGCATGCTATCTTTTACCTTTGCTTTTTAGTCTTGTTAGTTTACCTTTCATTTTTGCTTTAGTACCTTTTATCGAAAATCACAAAAAATAGTTATCTTGCTTGCTTGCTACTATGGGTTCCACCGAGAACACCAAGTTGTGTGACTTCACTAGTCACAACAACGATGACTTTATCAGCACACCTATCACTACACCTGCCACTTCAGCACCTTCATATGAAATTAAACCTGCTTTACTGAACTTAGTCATGAGAGAACAATTCTCCGGTGCTGGAGATGATGCTGCTTTACACTTGAACAACTTTGTAGAACTTTGTGATATGCAAAAGTACCAAGAAATAGATGGTAATATTGTTAAGCTTAAGCTTTTTCCTTTCTCCTTGAGAGGAGGAGCTAAAATTTGGTTTCAGTCTTTGCCTAGAAATAGCATAGATTCATGGGACAAGTGCAAAGATGCTTTTATCGGAAAATACTATCCACCTGCTAAAATTATCCAACTTAGAAGTAACATCATGAATTTTAAACAATTGGATAATGAACACGTTGCCCAAGCTTGGGAACGTATGAAGTCTCTTATCAAGAACTGCCCTACTCACGGTTTGACTACTTGGATGGTTATCCAAACTTTTTATGCAGGCTTGAACTTTACCTCGCGGAAATTGTTAGATTCGGCCGCGGGAGGAACTTTTATGTCAACTACACTTGGTGCTGCCACAAAGCTTCTCGATGAGATGATGACCAACTATTCCCAATGGCACACCGAACGCGCTCCAATAGGTAGGAAGGTAAACTCTGTCGAGGAGATTTCCTCCCTCAATGAAAAAGTTGACTTGATCATGTCTCTACTTTCGAAGCAATCTACTGTTGATCCTCGTTATGATCCTTTGGATTCTGTGATTGCCAATGCTTATAGGAGTAACTTTGGTAGTAATTCTAGAACGTTCCCCTCCAATTCCTATGGGAACAACAATGCTTATCCTAACATCAAGAACTCCTTCCAAAAAGATAGAGACTTGTCTGGCTATGAGAAACTGGTAGAAATAGAGGAGGCCACTAAGAACTACATGCACACCCAATATGAACAAAACAAAACCTTCTCTAGGCAATTAAATGAGCATACTGCTATCTTGCAAGACATTAGTAGACGATTAGAGAACATAAATATTGAGATTTCTAACCTCCAGACTAGACTCACTATCACTAAGACCCAAGTTTCCAATATGTCCCACACAAGGCCACTTTGATAAACCAAATGGCAGCTAAACTCGAAGTGATTGCATCCCTAAGGGAGGAAGAGGAAAGAATTAAGAGCCTTCCTACCCACCACACTGTTGCTACTATCCAAGTTATTGAGGATGTTCACACTCTTAGCACCCAATGTACTCCTGGTCCCAATGGACCTATTAATGGTGATGCTATTACTATAGAAACTACCAAACAGGTGAACCTTAAGGACACCACTACCACTTTACTTGATGCTCATGACCTTGATTTTGATAATTGCACTCTTACCGAAGTTATTGATTTCCTTCACAAGATGTCTAGAGATCCCCGCACTAGCACGCTTAACCTTGCCTTCATAGAGCATATCACTAATGCTCTCATCAAAGCTAGGGAGGAGAAACTTAGAGTAGAAGCCTCCATACCTAGAAAGCTAGAAGATGGTTGGGATCCTATGATAAAAATTAATTTGAATGACTTCTCTTGTTATGCATTATGTGATGTTGGTGCCAGTACCTCTGTTATGCCCAAAAGGATATACGATATGCTTAAATTGAAACCTTATGATTCTTGTTCTTTTGGTGTTCGTCTTGTTGATTCTTCCATAAAGAAACCTTTGGGGAGGATCGACGATGTTCTTATTGTTGTCAATGATAATTATGTTCCCGTTGATTTTACTATTATGGATATTGAATGTGATCCTTCATGTCCAATTATTTTGGGACGTCCCTTTTTGCGCACTGTTGGTGCTGTCATTGACATGAAAGAGGGTAATATAAAATTTCAGTTTCCTCTCAAGAAAGGGATGGAACACTTCCCTCGAAAGAAGATCAAGTTACCTTTTGAGTCCGTTGTACGGGCTAGCTATTCTTTTACTCTTGATAAAACTTGATCTATGCATTATGCCTAGCTTAAAGGCATAAAAGAAAGCGCTTTTGGGAGGCAGCCCACATGAATAATTTTTTTGCTTTTGTTGTGTCTTGATGTTGTTTACTGCTGTAGCATCATCATTGTATCTTTGCTTTTCATATTTGTGCCAAGTATAGCCTCCGATTGCTAGAAAGTTCAAAAGTTGTGAGGTGCTGTCCAGGAAATAGATTCTGTCCTTGGATAGAAAAATTCGTATAAAATCACCAGTTCATCTTTTTGGTCTGATTTTTTTCGAAAGCGTTCTATATATAATTTTCTTTCGTGCGTCAGTTCTGAGTTTTTTGATTTGAGTTGCAGAAGTATCCCGAACAGATCAATTACTGCCTGCTGTTCTATTTTTCACAGATTCTGTCCTGTTTTGCCTTACCTTCACTTTGCAAATCAAGAACTTGCTTTTTCTTTGCAAAAACCTTTTGGCAATCTTGAGAAACAGTAGAACTTCAAGAATATCCTTATTTCCAGCAAGGTATAATTATTTTATTAAGGGTACTAACCTCGCTAATCAGATTATGATGAGTTGTGTATGAAGGGAGTTTTCAAGTGTGCGAGGGAAGATGATAAAAAGATTCAGGAGTGTCAAGCGCTCAAGCTTGGGGATGCCCCCGTGCACCCCCAAGAAATATTCAAGGAGACTCAAGCGTCTAAGCTTGGGGATGCCCCCGTGCATCCCCTTCTCCATCAACACTATCAGTTCGTCTTTCGTTTCTCTATATTTTTATCACTTCATGTGTTATGTGCTATGCTTGGAGCGTCTTGCTTTTAGTTTTCTTTTTAGTTTTTCATAACGAGTCGGAACCCAGCATTCCTTTATGTGGGAGAGAAACACGCTCCACCTCTACCTAGAACATAACATAGAATTTTCATGTCTATCTATGTTGTGTGTGTTCTTTGTCTTTTAATAGCTACTATCATACTTTGCTCTTAGTATTCATGCTTATCTTTTCAAGAGCTTTTATTTAGTTGGTTGCTTGAACTCTCTTTAATTACCATGCTCACCTTATTAAGAGAGTTTGCTTCCGTTGCATTGGTTAATGTGTCTATGATAAAGATGCTACTTGCATGATGGTGCTTAGTAGTTCAGGTTTTCTTTTGGTTAATCTCAAATAGCTGGGGGGTTCCCAATGTGTTATTGGAGTACCAACTTGGTTTGTTTGCCTATGATGTAGTATGGTTTAGTAATATCTTCCTTCAAGAATTTATTTTGATTGACTTGGCGTATGCTCACGCATATTCAAGACTGTAAAGAAAGTCTGTCAAGCCTTGATGATCTTTTATTTCTGAGTAGCGATATAACTACCATGCCTGATTAAATATTGCTTTGTCGCTCTGCATGATTATGACCGTCATTGCTCTCTTAGTTGGTTGCTCCCAGTCTTTTGCTAACCTCCACCTGTACTAAGCAAACTAACCATGAGATACATAGCTCATGGGAAAGTAGCCTAGAAACTATTGTGGTAAAGAATATGTTGCCTATGTATCTTATTTCTTATGAGTTGCTTGCTGAGCGGTAACCATGTTTCTGGGGACGCCATCAACTGTCACACTTTTGTTGAATATCATGTGAGTTGCTATGCATGTTCGTCTTGTCTGAAGTAAGGGTGATTTACCGTGGGTTGAATAACTATGCATATTGTTAGAGAAGAACATTGGGCCGCCAACCAAAGCCATGCATCATGGTGGAAGTTTTAGCTTGGACCTTAATCCTCAATCTCTCATGAGAATATGCTTATGCATTAAAGAGGAGTCCATCATCTATTTTCTATGTTGTCCCGGTATGGATGTCCTCAAGTTGAGATCTATCAAAAACGAGAAATCAAATGCGATCTATCTCCTTGGACCTTTGTACAGGTGGCATAGAGGTACCCCTTTGTGACACTTGGTTAAAACATATGTAATGCAATGATAACCCATGGGGATCCGAGCTAATTAGGACAAGGAGCGAGCACTATTAGTATTCGATGCATGAGGCTTGCAACTTATAGGATGTTTTATGCATGACACATATGAAGTACTACTACCATTGACACAATTGCTTCCATGTTTTCAAAATAAAAAGCTTTAGCACTTAACCTTTCTTTTACCTTTATGTTGAAGCACCAACTACTGAGAGCATGATTGTCATTCTGAGTGTAATGTGCATTGTCCCAAAGTAGCATTGTCTTTTGCATGATTGTGATATCGTTTATTCTGAAATGATTGTATCTAGTCATCACTTAAACCTTGAAGGTGCCCCTGCACTTAAGTTTTGCATCACTAAGGGGGGCAAGCTAGATATCACTTTGTCATATTTGCACATCATGTTCATTGCAAATCTTTTTGATGTTTCAGTTTCATATTGTAAAACTTTCAGTCATTTGTGATTTTCTCTTGAGGCAACTTAATTACTTTAGAATCATTGTCTCAGTAAGCTTTTGTCATATGACTATGAGAAAGTCCTATATGGTTAATAGCATGTCACCACATAAATTATTCTTGTTATCATTTACCTACTCGAGGACGAGCAGGAATTAAGCTTGGGGATGTTGATACGTCCAAAACGTATCTATAATTTCTGCTTGCTCCATGCCACTTTTGGGTGATATTGCTATGATATTCATACACTTCCATACACTTTTGATCATATTTGGACTAACTTACTAATCCAGTGCACCCCAGTGCCAGTTTCTGTTTTCGGCTATTTTTGTATTTCAGGTTTTCACGTTTCGAGAACTGCCCAGAAAAATCCAGAAAAATTATATAAAAAATCAGCGATCCGGAAACAACACTGCGTCCGAAGGGCAGCCTGGGGGGGGCACAGGGGCTCCAGGCGCCCTGTGGGCGCGCCC